>VZTQ01000355.1:0-81303 GCA_013400755.1 Pelecanoides urinatrix | reverse complement strand
TGGGAGACAGTGTCAAAGGCTTTACTGAAGTCCAGGTAGACCACGTCCACAGCCTTTCCCTCATCAACTAGGCGGGTCACCTGATCATAGAAGGAGATCAGGTTGGTCAAGCAGGACCTGCCTTCCATGAACCCGTGCTGGCTGGGCCAGTCAGTGTCTGTGACAGCGCCTCGGCAGTGAGTCCAGGTGACAGGCAGGCTGATGATTTCCACACTGACGAAAAAGACAGTAGGAAAATGCTATGTTGGGTAAAGACAAATTAATGTGAGTTTAGCCATTTTTGAGCTCTAGGCTTTGACTACTCTTCTAGTCAGACCTGAGAAAGGGGCTGAGATTTTTAATTCAGTTCTTATTTATACTAGATGATTATCTAGCTCATTAAGATATAAATTGGATAGTGTTAAGTATTTCCTTTGAAGTGCCTGCAGGTAAGTTCTGTACCACATGAACAGCAGTTCAATCCAAACTAAAACTCATTGAAATATATTAATATACACACACTTGTGTGCACACTTGTATGCACATATAATGAATGATAGATATTCTTCAATGAAGGCTGTGCTATGCATAGCATCTTCAAAGGTATCTCTGAGCATTCCTTTAAAATGTCCCACAGTAATGATTTTCATTATATTGACTCTAGTTTTTCTTGAACTCAAGGAGGACCTATTTCCAATCCTGGTTTGTCTAATGGCTTATTGGATAATCCTGAGTACAATAATTCTCTGCTTTTTTCCTCAATCTCCCTTAGTCTGTACAAAGAGCATAATAATACTAACTTCACTTGTAGAACATTTTGAGAATAGATGAAAAGCACTATGTAAGTTGTTGGTTCATCATTAGCAGCTTTTTCCACACATCACAATTGTATTCGGGGAACGTCATGGAAGATGAGTTTGTTTCTCATCTATTTAAAAATTTCGAAGTGCAGTACAGAAAGGAGAGTTTATATTGCAGTTTTGCCACAAAAAAATAAGAGAAGTCTTATTCTAGCCTGTGTACTTATTTCCTGAAATGTAGCCAGTCCTCATACTAAACTATCTGGTTTACCAAAGGTCTCAGTTATTCAAAAAAATCTTCAGTAGTTAAAGTTCAAGTGAAAACTTCACTTACATCCTGAAATGTTGTCATTTTCTCTTTCTCATTTATCACAATCTCCTGTCACCTCAAGACCAGACTCTCCATTGCCTGTGTGTACAATTTTAAGTCAAATAGGCATTTTGGGTTGTCTAAGTTGTATGATTGAGGCATTGTGAGATAAACATTTATCCCTCCAAAAACTAAACAAATGAATTGCTCTGACAAACAGACTGCTTGAAATAGCATGCCAAAGAGTGTGTAATAGTGGATGATATATTCATTTTCTTTCAGTCTGCTGCCTGCATAAAAGAGCACTGGAAATGGAACCAGCAGAGTCGTGTGTCCAGGTGATGATGACAGAAGGGATAGAAAGGTGGCAAAAAAACCCCACATTTTTTCATGTTTTTAATTTAAATAACAATTCAAATTATAGGTATAGGGAGTAGTTACAATTCATTATACTGCCTATAATTTGTGAAAAATACTAAATGTGTCTCAGAGAGAATTATGGCATTTATTCAAGACCAAGAAAGTCAATGAAAAGACAAATGGGGTTTTTTTTGCCCATTGGCAAAAAAAGTCAGAGCTTTCATACTCTTCAAACAAACCATTTCAAGAACAACAAAAAAAAAAAAGCAAAAGGTACTTCAAATTCTGTGCAGAGGGTAAAGAAAGTAATGCCATCAAATCCCAAAACCAGCTCCTCTGGTTACATGAAATAAAAAGTAATTTTCATTACATTTGTCAATACCACAGTTATACGACCTTCAGAGCCTAACTAGTATTCCCACATTACCTGCCACATGCGGATGTATTGACTCACTTAACACTAGCATAAAGTCTTCTTCACAATGCAAACATCCTCATTACTTCCCAAACCCATTCTCCTGCAGAAACGTGGCAAAAGTTGAATTTATACTCCTTAAGAAAGGATTACTTAGGAAAGCCAAAAGCCCTCTACATCTGTACAGCATGGAAGTGCACTCACAGCTTTATCTTGCTATCTATCACCATAGGTAACACCTACAAACACTTTCTATCTAAAAGCAACAGCAACAGTGATCCCCAGGGCATTTCTGACTGTCATCTTTTCATTAAGTCAAAGGTGTTGTTGGGAGACCTTCTCTAGAAAGAGAGGCCTATGGTGCTTGCTCTGTGACTGCCAACTGGGATAAGAATTCCTTCATTCATTATGAAATGTGAAGGACTAATTTTGGTTCCTTCTTCTCTTGTGGCATACAAAATGTTGGAAGCACAGTGAATTGCTTCACTGGAGCAAAGAATGGAGGCAAATTTGGGACCTCTCTTTAGGACAACAGTTACTTTTTTGGGAGGCAGGGGGTAGGAATCTTCCAGTGTTCATCTTGTTATTAAATACTGATCAGTGTTTTTTCTTTATAGGATTAGAAATTGTGAATATAATGTTTTTCATTTTATGTTGCATTTGTAATAAATCCCTGCATCATTCATCAGCCAGCACAGGACTCGAGTTCATCAAAGAAGGAAGTAAATAATAACCATGAATCTGTCCAGTGTTGCTTAATAATAGCATTAACTACTCCATGTAGCCAGAAGTAATCGCCACTAAGTGTTTTATAGACAGCAGCTGAGGAAAACTGATTTATAAACCCAGCTGTCAGGCTGCAATCTAATGGTGACTGCATCATGTTGTGGAAAGCTGTAGTAATTTTGGAAATTACCCCACTGAATATTCTGGAAGAGACCTGTGCTGATTTTGGCTGGGATAGAGTTAATTTTCTTCATAGTAGCTAGTATGGGGCTATGTTTCAGATTTGTGAAGAAAACGGTGTTGATAACACAGGGACGTTTTTGTTCCTGCTGAGCAGTGCTTACACAGAGTCAAGGGCTTTTCTGCTTCCCACACCACCCCACCAGCGAGGGGACAAGGAGCTGGGAGGGGACACAGCTGGGACAGCCGACCTCAACTGACCAAAGGGATATTCCACATGATATGATGTCACACTCAGCATATAAAGCTGGGGGAAGAAGAAGGAAGGGGGGGACGTTTGGAGTGATGATGTTTGTCTTCCCAAGTCACCGTTACACGTGATGGAGCCCTGCTTTCCTGGAGATGGCTGAACACCTGCCTGCTGATGGGAAGTAGGGAATGAATTCCTTGTTTTGCCTTGCTTATGTGCATGGCTTTTGCTTTACCTATTAAACTGTCTTTATCTCAACCCACGAGTTTTCTCACTTTTACTCTTCCGATTCCCTCCCCCATCCCATTGGTGGGGGAGTGAGCAAGCAGCTGTGTGGGACTTAGTTGCCAGCCAGGGTTAAACCACGACAAAAGCCTGCTGTTATCAGTAGCTACATCTACACTCTTCTCTAGGTCACCCTCAAGAGCTGCCCCCCAACCCTGGCTGATGCTCTTCATTTCTGCTTCACACTTGCACTCCAAATGAAATGAAATGGGGATGTCAGCTCTTCTGCAAGATTTTGCCTGCTACCATTTTGCTGCACAGGAACTGTATCTGCCACAGACTCTCTGATAACTATCACTTTCCTTGATCCAGAACTATAGAAAAGGGCATCTTTTGGCATGCCATCTAACGCTGGACTGGTCCAGGTTGCTCAAACCAGTTTTGGATCCTTGAGATACAGTAGAAATGCCACACTGTCCCTGGTCTGTGGTAGGAGGAAACCCTTTCTCTAGAGCAAGACTGTCATTCAAAGTCCTGCAGAGAATGAATAGTGTCACTTGGAAATTAGCCATGCTACACCCTTAGATGACATGACATTACCATTGGACGCTCTCCCTCTGCCTTTCGCTGCCCCTCTCACTGGTTTTATCTCCTATCCCTCCCTCCAGGTCCTCTTCTCTGTGCAACTCCCTTTGTAGACAACAGTCTGAAGCTGCAGTCACTTCTGTGGTAGGTGACAATTTGGGTTCTTTAGCCAACTGACTGTTCCTGCATATTCCCAGCTGCTGTCTCTGGTAGCAGCTCTTCTTTGGCATCACAGTCACTTTGCCTTGGCACCTTCTTCAACTCTCCTTAAACGGGCTGGGGATTCTTCTACCTGGGGTGTCACTCTGCCCCTGGCAGGGCAGTCCACGCAGGACAAGATGTGCAGCTGCACAACCATGATCACCCACATTTTCTTTACCATCTTTTGGCATGCTTCTAGATCAGAATGTACTTTCTTTGGAGAGAGCTTATAGGTCTGCCAGGAAAATGGCAGGTGTGTGTCTGTGTGTCTGCCCAGACAGAGCCTTCCTGGTCAGAACACTCTGAGCACATATATACAGCTTCTGGAGGCCGGCAGGGGTTAGAGCTAAATGTATTCTTGGTGGCATATGTATACAGAGACATGCTGCCCTGCACACTTTGTCTACTGGCAAGGACCAAGGTCTAATAGATAAGCCTGGGCTAGAAGAGGCCTTTTGGGTAGCAGCAGTCTCCCATCAGCTTCAGGGCAGAGGAACCACTTCAGTCTCCACAAACAGCAGTATGTTGGCTGGCCTAGGCCATCTGTGCTTCTGTCTGACCCACCTTTCACAGTAAGTAGTGTCCTGACAGTGTGTGGCTTGGCCTCCTGGTAAGAATAGGTCATGTATAGTTATTGACTCAACTGTAGTCTCCCTGTAGAGGGTCTCCAGAAGATCAGTGTCTAAATAGGATTGGCTGGCCATAAGGGGCATTTGGGCACTTTTTAATAGTATGACTGTAATCTTGTAGGCTCATCAAGTTGCAAATCACTGCATCATTTTTACAGTCATGGATATGCAGGCTACAACCAACATGTCATCCTTCCAGAGTGGTCAGGTCTTCACTGGCACAGCTGGCATCTTTCCTGGCTGCTGGGAGTCAGTATATGACAGTCAGTATATGAATGGTACAAAACCTGCAGATTCTGAAGAGCCACAAAATACAATCTGGCATCATGTCCTGGTTAGGTGGACTGCAAAATCCATGAGCATCTGTCTGGGAGCTCCTTGTCAGAAAGCCAGGCCGAGCACACTCAGGGTGAACATGACAGCTGAGCATCTGAACAGAAGTTTGGAGGGTACTCCTGTGGCTAACCAGCATGAGCAGTTGGCAAACTTGAGGTTGTTCCTAAAAAATAATGTGAATGCTTTCCTTTTGAAGGTAGTATTACTAAGAACTAATGAAGGACTATGGTGCCATTTTTAATGACTAAAAATAGGTAAGCATAGATCTCTTAGCTTATGGATACAGAATACACAGAAAGACAATGCAGTCATTGAATGTGCCTCATCTGTGGTAATAAGGAAAAGAATAACATACTTTTCAGACAATCCATTCTATTTGCTGCTATTCTTAAACAAAAGCAAACTTTCTTAGGTTTAATTCGGGAAGGAGGAAGTTTATGGCTTTCTGCTGCATCATCAGGAAAAATTTTTTTTGAGATCTATCAGCCTGAATGGACAATATGATATCTTTCACTGTGGCTGTTTTGCAAAGGTCTTATTGGCTGTTTCACCTAAGTACCTTTTGGTTCTTCCTTCAGTTGTTTCTTGTTAAGGGTGTCTTTTTCTCCAGTTCAAACCCATTTTTTCTCCACTGGAATATCTGTCTTTGCTGAAGTCAATGCTGTCTAAGACAGCAGCGTATGGTGTATTGGCAGGAAGTCAGGAGACCTCATTCCCATTTCTATTTCTGCCAATAACCAGCTATATGACCCAAAACATAAGCTCCCAAATTCCCTCCCACATTCAGTCTTTAATGGAAAGTTTACAATGTTAGAGATAGTGGTTTTTCTCTCTCTAGTATTTGCAAGTATTTTACATACTACTAACATTATACAATTTGGAATAGAGTTAAAGGTTCCCTGCCCTCAGCATCCTCCTTTTTTCCATGCCAATTAAGAGACATTGTACACATTCAAATCCCCCAGTTTTCTATGTGTAATTTCTTTTATCAGAATATGAGTTGTATATGCCTATTGACATTAACAATTTCTTATCAATTGCTCCCTCATGTGGGGATCTGTTACTATTATGAATAGTTAATATAAAGCTTTTTTACATAAGGCACACAAAAACAAGAGTTTGCTGGCTGAGGATCCATTTTGCATACCAATATGTGAATAATTGTGTCTCATAAATGTAACTGTTCATTCCCCTCAAGTGAGCCACCCTGTTCACAGCAGAAGAGATGCTTTGCAGTATTTGTCTGTCTGGGTAGTCTGCAAACCAAGCAGCAACTGAGTATTAACATCACTACATACTGTATTTGGGGCCACAGTGTCTACTGCTGTGTTTACAAATGGATGTTTTCCGTAGATGCGGCACCGAATTGTGGGTGCCGCAGTGAAAGTTCCCGGCCTTGTCATTCCCATCACGTGCACGTATCTGATAATGAACAATAGCTGCTATGACTTTTTCTATTCCAGGCTTGTTATCTCAGTATATATGAGAGAGCTTGTCAAATTTCAAAGAAAACAAAATGCCACAACTGTAACACTTGCTGCAAGCTATAACAGCATGTCTCGTGAGCAGGTAGGACAAACCAGATAGCTGGAATGGCAGGCCAGGAGACCAGTATAATTTAGTCATCATTTCTGATCAGTGTTGCTCTGTGCCTGCCGGATCAAGTCCTCCCAGAGCCACCTCCAATTGCTAGCACAGACCCACCCTGCATCGCACCCCTGTTATCCTAAGCAAGCAAAAATAGGCTAATCCTATCAATGCTGATGTCTCAGAAGGTTTATTAGTTCCTCTTCTGCAGCCATAAGACTCAAAAAACTTCAAAAGATTTGGCTTCAGCCTCGCCTAATGGATCAAAACGTATACCTGCTTTGAATCAAAATAGATGATATGAGTGATTTAAACTATATAGGAAAAAGGCCGTTTACATGCTTGCTTTTTTCTCCTTTCAAAATGTCTTTAGATTTAGACTCCTTTTTTAATCACTAGGTAAATCTCTAACTTGTAGACTCAATCCCTTTGGGGCTTTACTTTCCCCTAAGTGATATTTATTTAGAGGAGATTTGGCAAAAATTAACAAAGGCCCTTTATATTCAGCTTCATCCCATTGCATGAAACGTCAGCTTTAATAAAGCAAGTCTGGTGAGAGATTAGATAAGAAAACCTTGAGTATTGAGGTGAACTCCCATGAGTATAGAAAACATACAAAATTTTGGCTTGTAGTCAAGGTTACTGAGAGGAGACTATGTCCTATAACAGGATTATATTGGGTAGAGCAATGTTTCTATACATCTCAGTTTCTTGTACGCACTGGCATACAAACAGTAACTTATACACTGCTAATTTATATGTATTACTTTATATATAATATATAAAATAAAATAAAAAATATAAAGTATAATTATATATAAAGACATAAAGTAAGCTAGAGATTTTGATTATATTAAATAACCTTGATTCTGCTCTTTGTGTATGTTTGGTTTTTTTTTTTTTAAAATCAGATCTAGATTTTTTCCACCTGGCAAGATGTGTTATGTTGACACACTGCATGGGACATTTCAGGCTTATTTATGTGATGGACAGCTTGTATGAAAATTTCTCTCGTAGACCCAATCTGTACATTTTATTGCTCAAGTAGGAAGGAGAAAACTCAGAATGACCTTTGAGTATCATATCTTCTTTTAAAGTCAGATTGATGGCTTTTCTTCTTTTCACTCTCTTGTGCCTTTTTCTTAGTAATGCATAAAAGCCTGGAATAAAATCTCCAGTGTGTAATGCAAAACTAGTTTTATTTTTTTACTCCAAACCCTAGGAATTCAAAGCCAAGTAAACACCAGCAGGCTGCATTCACTTACACTATGCATGTTGATGCTAATTGCAGTTCCCTAAGCATTTTACATTGTTTTCACAAAATAGCATTGCTCTGCCTTCAAACAGTCAGTTCAATGACAGCTGGAATGAGTTTATCTCACACTGCTTAGTGTCAGGTGCATTCTTACAGCTTTCCTGTCTCCTTTTGAGGGCTAATTAAGGCATTCTTCTCTCTTGTTTAATATTTACATTTAAACAGCTGCATCTCATTTGGATATAATGCAAAGATGGCACCTGGCTTTTTTTCCCTGAGTTAATTCTGGGAGCTTTTTTTCCTCCCCCTCCCTTCACTAAAGATCCAAAGTGGTTATTTTTGTGCTTATGTAGGGAAATGAACTGAAGCGGCTGTAAATGGAAAGAGCTGCTATTCATTCACAAACGTGCATCTTCTCGGGATCCTTCACAGCTAGACTCCTTAGGATACCCGGGATGAGAGCAGAATGTAAAGCAGGGACCTTGAGGCTTTTATCAGGCTGCTGCCTTTGTTGGGCCCTGGTCTTCTCAGGGGCTTGTTATTGTTCTAGTCCTTTTTGTATTTTGGGTGGTTTGTTTGTTTTCCCACACGCAAACAAAACAAAGACTATACAGGAAAAAGAAAAAAGTAACAAAACCTAAACATTACAGCACTAGGAGTGCATGGCAAATGTACACGTAGCAATTCCATAAAACCTCTTACATGTTAGCAGGAAGGGCGTAGAGGTGCAGCCCACTCTGCCTTCAGAGGTCCACAGAGGCCCAAGTTCTCCAAGAAGAACATCTACGTACAGAGACGTGT
Organism: Pelecanoides urinatrix; assembly: GCA_013400755.1. NCBI lineage: Eukaryota > Metazoa > Chordata > Aves > Procellariiformes > Procellariidae > Pelecanoides > Pelecanoides urinatrix. The sequence continues at coordinate 72,664 of VZTQ01000355.1, read as the reverse complement.
TAAGGCAGCCCAGCCTTAAGGCACTAAATATTTTGACAGATTCAACAGTAGCATTCACAACGATCTGGTGCAAGGTAAGAGCCTGTCAGATGTACCATCTTTTGTGGTTCTTTCCACATTTGCATATCTCCATCCTCAACTAGATGACTTCTTAAAATTATGAAAAACAATGAAATAATCTTCCCAAGAAGCTTTGGAAGATCCAAGGGCAAAGATCTAGCTCCATACCTCTCTGTGTGACAAATATCATCATGTTTGCTCAATTTTTTATGATTTTTTTGTCAGTAAAGAACTACTAGGGACAGTAGATATTAACTCTGTTATTTAAAGCAGTAGTGCACTAGGCTGTGATAATCCAGATGGTCAATAATAATGGTATAAGTACACAAGAAAATTAATGAAATAGGAAAAATATGCTGTGATCATAAGTTTAAAGGCCGTGTGTTTATTGATACAAGTTAATTACGTCATTTTCTTACTTCTGTGCCATTGATTTTCATTTCTCAAAAGGGAGGGAAGAAGAAAGGCCTTTACTCCTCAGAAGCAGATGAAGGCAGGAGGCCTGTCCCACCTGTCCTGCCCGGGGCCGGCAGGACCGCAGTGCTGCCGCTGCGACCTTCCCCGCGGGAGGACCCGGCGTGACAGGGCAGGCACAGCCCATCACGCCGGCGCGAAGCGCTGGAGAGCAGCGAGGCACGCACTTTGCCAAGGAGCTTCACTGGGCCCTGATGACAAGAGAGGAGGTCTGGGGGCTCAGTTTTCTCTCCCAGCCAGGAAGGGATCAGCCTGCAGCTTGGTCCCTCTCTGTTTTGTCCCAGGCTGATCTCTGCCCTTCATCCTTACTGTAGAGGAACCAGAATTGAAGCCCCCTTTCCATTCTTCTACCATTCCCACACTTCTCGGCCTGATCCCCTCTCCTGCTTCATCAACCTTAATTCTCTCGTCATAAGATAGCCCCTTGGAAAGCCTCTTTTCCCAGCCTACCAGCTTATGCTCAATGGCTTCACTTTGCCAGCCCAGACCTTCCTTTCTTTTTTCATCCTTCTGTCAACCTACAGGCTGCTTGCGCTGGTATGCACTTCCTAACCACACCTCATTCCCTTCTAATTTCAGTGAAATAGCTTCTCCTTTATTGCTTGCCAGGGATCAGTTTGTAGGGCTTTAAGAGATTCTCCACACAGGGACTGAGGCAGGACGAGGTCTGTAACAACAAAAACTGGAGCTAAAAAAAGAAGTCCTGCCTGAATAACGCTCAGAATAGGACTGTAAACGGGACAGGACTTTTCAGAAGACTTAATTGTGATGCTATAGGAAGTCTCAGCATGTGCAAATTGCATTTTTTCCCAAAAGGCTTGTAACTGGGCAGGTTTTCAAAACTGACAAATGGCACATCTGGTTTGGAGGCCAGAGCCCTCCAATCCGAATTTCAAGTCTATGTATGAAATTATGGGACACTAGAGCCTCTAAAGAGGAAGGGCACCAAGGGAGCATTCATCTGACTACATATGAATGTCTTAATCTGAGCTTGCAGTCACTGAACATCGAAAGTACTATAGAGAGAAATAGATAGGTACTTCTAAGACAGGCTACTAAAATAGTCCAAGCACTCATTATAAAGGTGTCCTAGGAGGATTGTCTCACATACAAACCTCTAGAGTATAGATATCTAAAATGAGGTGAAATTGATATCAACATTCAACCCGAGCAACGCCCTTTCCGACCTCCTATTCAAAAGCATCCAATGGATGTTTACTGAACGATTCTATGCAGAGCAGCAAGCCCTGAATATAAAACATTACGAAAGCATTGTATATGGAAAATGCCAAGCAATCCTAAGAATACAAGCTGTTTCTTACTACACGGAATTTTATTATTCATCCTTTCACCTGAAAAACATCAACCTTTTATGTTACAGCAGAAGTATGCTGTCTCTGAGGAAGAGGACTGCACTGAAGACACTCTGTTGGTTCTCATAACCCATTCTGCATACTCAAGTTTGCCGTTTCCTCAAATAAATTAATGATATAACCACAGGGAAACTATCTACATTGTTCATTATGTAAAAACTGAAGCTTTTTAAACAGCCTTGCACAAAGGCTTATGACCAACTTGGACAGTACCGCAAGGTTTGGAACAAGGAGTTGGTGTCATTGTCAGCTTTTATCATGAGAAAAAATGAAGAATAGATGAGGTGGTTGTCATTTTGTTCTGGTTTTAATGGAATTTTTTTTCACTTGAAGGGTTGGCTCCTTCAGAACCTACACTTGCCTCAGGAACTTATTGATTTTAACAAACAAGTATCAAAAGACAGTCTTTAAATCTCTCAGTTTAATTAAAGTGATGTTAAAGTGCTTCATGGAGAGTAACTGAATAATTTCATTGAATTTGAGTAATTGTATTTAATAAATGTTTCTCTGAGAATGTAAAAGCATTTTTCTTGGATTTGTAAATTTTGTTCCACTTCAACTTCTGAATTACAGTTTTCATACTGTACTTTACTGTACTTTACATTTTCCTCTATCCAGGTTGGTTGACATCTTTCACTGTAAGTCCCTCTTTTTATTATTAATAATGGATCTTGACTTGTTCTCTCTTTCAGAAACAGTTCAGCCTACATCAAGGTTGAAACTGGGGGAAATAATACATGATTTGATCCATGTTAAAAAATCACAGTGACATTTTCTTTGAGAAGCAGTAAAGCTATTCTGTGGGGGAAGAGCTTACATCCAGATGAAAATTTAACAAAACAAACCTTTTGAAAATTGTTTTTCACATACACTAAAAGACATACTCTTGAATCTATTTCAGCTCCTGATAATGTCTGAACCCTATATTCTCTCCCCACACAGCAAAGTTCATTCCTCTCACCAGTCACGGGGCACAAGGGATGTCAGTGGCATAACCACAAAGCAGCTGAGCATATTCAGTACCAGAAAGGGATTAGCACTGAGCTTGAGAGGTATCTTGTCTTCTCTGTGACTGACTTTCAGGCATCTGGGTTATACAGAGGGAGAAGCAGTTTTTTTGAATACAGAACAGAAAAAGCAAGATGGGAAAAAGGAAACAAGCAGAAGGATACTCAAGTGTGAAAAGAAACAGTGACTTGGACTTGGGTAGGAAAGAAACTACTATTAGGAGTTATAGGGGAGGAAACGGGGCAGAGAGGGAGGAAGAGTAAATATTGGCTATGTAAACTGGGACTAAAACCTGTAGAGTGATTCTACAGCTAGCAGCTGATGAAGGTAACAGGATATATGTGTGGTAGCGGGGAGATAGGGCTAAAACATCTGGCAGTTCATCCTTTCTGATAAAATACATGGGCAAATAGTCAGAAAGCACCAAGGAAGTTAATTAAAGTCACAGGAGAAACAAGGGAGGAGATGAAGAGGGTATGGTGGAGGAAGACAATTATAGGGCTGGGACTGTGTGACGGGAAGAAGATACTAAGGTCAGTGATAATACTGACAGAGCACCCTTAGAGGAAGATGAAGGTTGCTTGAGCCAGGAGACCTATGCTGGGATTAGGACTTTCTGTGGGGTTATATCATGGTGGTCTGTAAGGATGATAGATTGTGTGGAGGCAAGTCCCTTACCTGAAGTCATGTGTCAAGTTCTGATTGCCCTGCAGCAAAAATGACACAACAGAGAAAAGGTGGTTCCAGAGAAAATTACTTTCAGGAACTGAAAAAAAATGAAAAATATATGTGACTGTTTATTTAACTGTAAGATAAAGAGAAGATAAACAGTAAGGTGCAAAATAGAGACATGCAAACCAATGAGGAGCAGTCAGGTGGTAAATTGAACACTCCTGTGTACTTTCTCCATTATTTTGTTGTAACAGGGGGACATCTGGGGAAACAGAAAGGCAGCAGATGTAAAACCAGTAAAAGAAAATGTGTTTTTCCTGCTTGGCCTATAGAACATCTTCTCATGAGGCAGCAACACAGCCAGGAGCTCAGCATGATTCACAATGATGAGACCATGCAAAGTTACAGGCTTATAAACTGTGAACAAATCTAAAAATTTGGAAAGGATGGGAACCCCCTGCCTCAGGATATTTACCAGCTTTTAAATGAAACAATGAGAAAGAAGCTTCTTCCTTAAAAACAGCTTGTGAGATTTCCAGCCTCCTGTAACTCAGAGCAGCTTTATCATACATTAACATTAAATTGCTCTTCTCTTTTTCTGGTGGCTGCCTATATTTATTGTTAATAATTATGTATTCTTTTTGCAGGCTGTCCCGCATATGCACGTTCCTGGCTACGTTTGGACAATTCTCATGATGTGCTGGTCACTGACTGACAACTCTTGTCTAGATGGATGTCTACAGAGTCTAATGATGCCTGGTGGCTCCTGCTAGAGATGGGCCTTAAACACACCATTCAAATCTGGCTTGTACCCAAAGTTAGAAATGCTATTTTTAGCACTCTGGAATAGGTGTTAATCATGCTTTAGTTCAAATCTGCTCTCTCTCTCACTTGAATTAGGACTGGAGACCTCATGCTAGGGACAGACTGTTACACAGCCATCTACTGCAGTGGGTGCCTCTGCCTTACTCTGGGGAAAGCTTAACACTGCTGCAGACAGCACACTGGCGTAGCAGGCTCCATGTTGGTATTCATATGGCAACATATGGCCAAATTCACAATAGGAATCGATATTTGAGGACTATCACAGGAAAATATTATTGTAGATAATTGTAGTCTTTTCAAGCATGAACTTTCAGGGGCTCAGATTCAGCAAAGAACTAAATAATGTGAGCTCTAGGAACTGTACATGCTTAAACACTTTATTAAATCAATGTCTTTCATTCCAGCTCTCCCACCTCTATTTCTAGCTGCTGCTTACAAACCGTAATGAAAGATGAATATTCCTTTCCCCTAAAAACAAGCCAGCCAGTGCTGCAAAATGATATATGGGCTCTTCAGTGTGTGCCAGTACAGAATCTTCTGTTGAGTTGGAGACAGTACGTTCCACCCGAGTCCCAGAGGGGTGCCTACGTTAGTGTTTCAGTTTAGAGGAAGAGTGAGATTTTGAAGCAAATGTCCTATTATCTCTATTTGCCGTGCTTTGATTTGCACCACAGAGTGGTCTCAGAGTGCACGACCCAGATTCCTTCTGGATGAAACTAAACTGGAAGATGTGCTCCTGGGAGTGTACATAATGCACTCCAGCTGTAAAGGGCACTCAGGTCATGGGACCAGTTTATTCCTAATATAAAATCTCTGAAATGTGCATATGGCAGATGTCAGGCCCTGAGCATCCATTGTTACTTCTATAGATCTTGTTTGTCCACATTACTTAATAATACAGACATAGCAAAAGTCACCAAACAACCTAGACAACCATAAGAGAAATGACTACATAAAAACTATTGCCCTGTTGCTTTTTCAGATGTGATATTTCTAGGAGCTCAGGCAAAATTACCACATACTGACGGTCTATTTTTCTTCAGAGGTACCAAGGCATTTATCAACGTGATATCTAATCGCTGTAAAAGAGGAAAAAATAAGTGTTGTCTAAAATTGTGGGCACTATTTTAAGCATCTAGTTTTTCTTTTTCTTTATTTTTTCCTCCTTTTTTTTTTTTAACTTGAAAACATTTGTACTTATTGCTAGCACTGATTGCTATCAGCACTCCCTTAGCAGGTAGTTACATGCCTAACTACTAAATAGGATCCTTAATTTTGGTACAGTGCTTGGGGGATGCAAAGCATTATGTGACTGCTAAATATTATTAAGTTGAAGAGAAGGCTGATTAATGAGGAAGGCATTCTGCCTTTTAGCTCTGGGATGGAAGGGGCTGGGTTAGCTTTTCATGTAAAAACCTTGTAGGGAAATCCTGGTTTTGTGAACATCACAAGCTCCTGCTAATTTGTTTGTATAATGCCATTGGAACCAAAACACCTTCCCTGTTCATCTTTAAGTGATTATACAGGTTACAATAAGATGATGAGATAGATGGATGACATCATAGTACTTCATAAGACAAACAGAACAGGAAGTACTGATTCTCTGGAAAATAAAGAGGAGAGCCTTGATCCTCCTTTATTTCAGTATTGATGACACTTAGGATTTTTATTATCAGTGTTGAAGTTTTTCTTAAATTCCCCGTTCCTTTATGCTCTACTTTATTAAGAACAAATTCTAATGTTCATGGTTGCAAATACAATTAGTTCAAAAGACTTAAAATGTAAGTAGCAAATAAGAAAAAAAAAAATTTCCTTTAAAACTTTGTGTTTTCTATGACAATCCAAAGATGTTTTGGGCCAAACTGCTTGTGACCAGCACTTTACTGTCAGATGGTTATAAGAAAATAATTTGAATTAACTTCTCACCTTCTAACTTATCTTTTGATTTCTAGAAATCTGAGCTCAATGCTCAGCCACTTCTCACCAGCTTTACGAAAGTATAACTGGGCACTGTCTCAAGTGGCAGGTCAGAACCAGACCCATGTGGGACTGGTTCCCCAGCACTGTTTCAGTTTGACCCTAATAATTTCACCGGCACTGTGGAACCTGGCATAGACTGAAAATGCTGGGAAGGATCAGGAAGAGATGGACTGCACTACACTTTTAAATTACGGCTATTCTATATCGACAGAAGAACCCTTCACAGAATATGATTATATACCTAAAATATAAGTCTACATTTACAGACAATTTCACAATATTGAACTGAAGTAAAAACTTCTCCAAATGTGTCTGCAGATAGAGCTATGGAGGGCAATTATTCATGAGTTATCCTATGTGCAAACATGCTTATTCAGCATGGAATACGTTACACAGAGATTTATTCCTAAGTACCTTTATGTTGGTAAGACTTTCATGAAAACAAGACAAAAGTCCCAGTATCTAAAAGGGAGAAAGTATCAGTGTTTACATTTAATGATGACTCAATTTCAAGTCAGTGCTACTGGATTTGAAAAATAGAACCCAAAGAATTTTTCTTTAGAAAGAGCAACAGCAAATCTGTTAATTGAAATGAGGAGGGGAAGGCTATATTCACATATTGTAAGGCCAGAAAAGGCTTTTTTGACACAGTCCTGCAATAATGCAGATCTCAGGATTTTCCAAAGATACTCTTGCATTACCCCTTTGGTTTCCAATATTCTCTTATCCTCACTGTTAAGAATGGATTGAATAGTCTCACTCTGAACGGATCTGACTTCACCCCAATGGGAATGCTTAAAGTCTGTTAACAAGTTGTCCTTAAAATTTCTCTTGGATAGGCTAAATACAGTGAGTTTATTATGATTCTCACTGAAAAAAAAGCCTCACTGAATTCACACTCCAGGTCATTCATGGAGCCCTTGACCGAGTGCATCTCCTTGGAGCTCTTGGCCACAAAATGGACCCTGGGCTCCTCATGCCTCATTGCTTCCCCACAAAGCAGCAACACCAGACCTGTACTCCCGTTCAGTCGAACCTTCCCTATGCATGTTAACCCCCTCAGCCATAACATCACACTGACTGCTCCTTAATCAGCTAAAGTCTTTTTCCAGGCTGCTGCTTTCCACAGCACAGTCTCCCATACTGCAAGTACAGTCTGTGCTGCTTACAGATCTGTGATCTAGCACTAGATTATTACAGATTTCTAAACTAATGAAAGTTTCCTAACAAGGGCTTTTATATCTTCTTCTAGGAGATATAACTCTGTGAATATTTAATAGATATTAATTTTAAAATGGAATTTAATTTGCTTTTCCTTAAAAAAGTTCTGTATGTTCTCTGACCTAAAACTTTTGATTGTTACTGTAGAAATTAGTTTGAAAGCAGAGAATCTGTGGTAAAGTCCCTCTAATGCTGCCAAGAAATATATCCTTAAATAAATACAGGTTTCATTCCAAACCTTGCTTTGGGACCTCAGACAGTCATGAGTCAGATTTTCCATATTACTAACATTCACGCTGTTCCAGGGGTGCAAAGCTTGGATGCTGCTATGCAGCCCAAGGACTAAGTCATAAAGTTTGCATTTTTCAATTGGACCAGTGCTATTCCATTTCCTACAATCGCTGCCTATCAGACAGGCCTCCTACCTGCCACACTGTTAGCATGTTTTTTGTATTATTGTTGTTATGCTTTTTCAAGGGTCTTGTTACATAGCATAGCTTCTGATTTTGCAGGCTCGATAAAACTTGCTATTGTGTTCTACAAATGGCTTCTTCTGGTAGCAGCTGCTATCAGTTCTTAACAGTGCTGGCATTCAATTAAGCAATGGGAAAAAATATTTCCCATCACCCATATTAACACAGCAAGGTATTATAGCAGAGGGAATTTTTTTTTGCCTTCCAAGTGATAATACAAAAGAAATATCAGCAATTTTCTTTGGGCACTAATTGAATTGATCTAGTTTTGATTACCAGGATCTGCAAACAGCTTCTCCAATGTGTGGAGGATCTAATTATTCCCAGAAGAAACAGTCCTGTAAATCTGAGGTATAGTAAGTATTCTAAATATTCTTGCAGTTCATAACCCTGTAGGTCTTTCTCTTCTTATATTGCAGAAAAGCAAACAGAAACATCAGAGGCATAAGCAGAAGGAACACCTAAGAAATAGGGCTGTATTTGGCAGACAAATGTACACCGTGTAGTCCCATGTGCTTCTCTTTGAAGCGTAAAGACGCGAGAGAAATACAGAGCATTGTAAGGAGAGCAGGAACAAGGACACCGGGGCACCTCACAAGGCTTCAGCAAAGGACAGATGGTTAAAAAAGAGGTTCTGGATTATCTCCTGCTTGACAAAGCCAAGACTGTTTTGTAAAGGCAGCATCTAATGCTGTGTGGCCGGGGATAAAAGAACAGCAGGTGTCATTGCCACAAGTAGCGATTCATCAGCTTTGTCATATGCATGTCCAATCCTTTAATCATTATTCAGACACCACATACATGCATCTTAATGGGAATTCTGCCAAGTATAAACTGTTAGATTAACTGCCACAAAATCTTGAAAAATTAGAGCAAATGGCCTGTGCAGGAATGGTAATGCACAAACAATATCAATAACATTTGCATTGTTAGCTGAGCCAGAAAAGCCATGAGCAAGAAAATAATAGGGAAGCCACTTAATAGAACCATTTACTTCCTCAGTACACTCACTGTTGCATGGGATATTTTCTGAGATCCTTCTGCTGTGTTACCTGCTAAAAGAAACCTACCCTAAAAGTCTGGGTCACAATATCAGGACTGAAAAGGAACAGGTTCTTGAACTTGTCAGGATTTGATTAGGCAATCAAAATAATTTCCGTTTCATGGTTTAACAGCATGTTACTGATATTCTTTCTATGGTAGAGCTTATAGAAACCACCATGGCATTTCTGAATTCATTAGTGTGCTCTGTAGTGCAGGAGTGACTACTTTTGCTGACTCACAAACCTCGTATCAAAACCTTAGGTGTGTGAGACACACACCTCTCCGAGGCTTGAGAGGAAGAGACATCTGGTAGTACTTTACAAGTGGATGATAATTGCTTCCCAGACTCCTAACTCACTGTTGCAAAATAAGAACAGGCCGAACATTCAGCTGCTTCCCACAGTTGGAGATTCATATTTGCTCCCATGTCAATAAAGCCCCAACCTTCTCCTAAGCTGTACATGACTCGAAAGCCTAACTTAGTAAGCCTACAAAAAGACAAACAAAAAAATGTTCCTATTTTAGGAGCTTCCCCACTAAGCTTAAAACAAATTATACCAATATTAATACTGCTACTAATAATAAATAATTACCAAAGGGACTGGGATCTCACAGCATCTATAAAATACCGATAATTAAAACTGTTGTGAGCCCACTCTTGTCTGTGCTCTTGTATGCCAGATTACTGTGATCAACAGCAGAGAATATTGGTTTCCTAAAGCATGTGTAGGGAGAATCTACCCATGGCAGGCTAATTCTAGGCATCTGGCCTCCCTTTATAAGCAGTGAAAGCCAATAAACACTTCTAGGAGTAATGGGTAGAATTTAGACAACTAATTTAGGCTTGGTGAATTGCACTCTAGAGGTGGCTATTTCTATCTACTAACTATAAAGGGGATCTAGCATGACCAGCTGAGATGTTAACAGATGCATTTAAGGCATCTGAAGTTAGGTGAGATGAATCCCTCTTAGGAATCCAGTTTCTTGCCTGCATCATTTGTTCCTACATGTATGACATGTATGACCTTGCATTTGACTGTATTAAAAAACACTGTTCTGATAGACCCAACTCACCAAGTTGTGTGAAACTCAGGCATGGTCCAGCTGACCTGCCATTATTGTTTGTTTAGTTTCACTAGTTTCTGAATCACTGTGTATATTGACTATACAGAGCTGTGTAGAAGAGTACTGGAAACATTCCCATTTGGTGATGACTCCTTAGGATTTGCATGAAGATGTAATATTGTTTCTCTAGTCGATCCCAGCCAAGAAGTGAGCTTCCTCCCCTGCTCTATAACATCAGGACTATAGACACCATTCTTGGCAGCTGTTCTCCTTTGGAGTGTTTCATTAACAAGATTATTATTCAAGGACTTCTCTTTTCAAGACCTTTCATAAGAGGTCGAAAAATGGGACCTCTAGGATTTACTGCAGTCCCATCACAACTACCACAACACCATCACGTCAAAGGTAACAAGACAAAACAAGCTCCCTAGCGTAAGCAACTAGTATATTTCTTTTGAATAGATTTTAGTGTTTTTCAAACATGTTCCGCTTTTGGTGATATTTCACAATTTCTAATATATAAAAGCTGTTATTACTAATCAACACTTTAAGCCATCATTAATGACGCTAGTATCCTTTTGTTTCCAGTTTGGCTCTGGTCGTACCTCCCTCAGAAACACTGTGGAATGCCCCTTCACTAGCCCAGATGGAGAAAAAGTTCATGGCTGCCTTGCAGCCCTGCAGTCAACAGGAAGCAAATGCCTAAACATCTGGGTCATAGGTTTCAGCAATACTAGTTATCCCCCAAAATGTTATTCGGTACAAGTAAAGGCTGAGGGCCTAATGTCTTCATAGACTGGTCAATCCTGAGAAGCCTTGGAGTAACCAAGAATTTAATGTTTCCCAGCTGAAACCAAAGTATGTGAATTAACCCCAAGGTTAAAAACATCAGGCCAAATTCCTCCTTAGGACACCGGTGGAAATACAATAAAACTTTATTTAACTTAAAATTAAGATGAAAATATAAGCTTCCTAATAAAATTATCATACAAACATCAAAACACAAAGAACGCCAATACTATTGCAGCAAAACAAAGTTTCCTGACTCTTTTCTTGTGCTCCAGAGGGAAGCTGTTTAACAAACTGGAAGTAATCTGTTCAGCTGGGGAAGAATACATGATATTTGCATCTCAGAAATCACACATGCAACAGTCATATTTATGAGTACGGCCTATGTAACTGCAGAAGCCTTATTTTCATTTATCAGCAGAAGATGAAGTACTATTGCATCTAGACCTATCTGTACCATACTGACAGCCATTGCCTGATGGAGCAGTGACAAACAGGACTGAATAAGGTGGGGCACAGAGTAATTTGTCCAAATGAGAGCTTTTTTCATCAGTTTCTCAGTACCATTAACACAGTGTGCTGCTAGTCTTGCCAAGGAAGTAATAAGACTGTCCCCAGTTGGTCTCAAAATTGGTCCAGCCACCTTGCATGACTTTATCCTATGCACCTTAGGGTGTTAAGCATCACCCAACAGAAAGACCTTTTTATCCTCTGACTGGGCAACACTATATGAGGCTTACTTTACTTTTTCGAGTCAGTGGAGAGAGGAGTGGAAAGACATAGACTGAATCCTTGGTATATTCTGATGATCCTGCTTTATGCCACAGCTTGTCTGGACCTACCTTAATCGCCAATTTCAGCACTCTGACTAGCCATGATTTGGCTATGTCTGAGAACTACCCAACTCATCAGCTCTGATTAAATTAATCATGTTGTCTGAGTGAGCAAAGGTATCCAAGGTTCTGGCAACCAAGAGCTTAGCAAGTGCCTGCAAATGTGACCATTCCTCTTTAGATCAATGAATAGGATATCCAAAGTTTCAATAATAAAGAGTTAAAAAATTAAAAAAAAAAAGATAGGGGGTGATATAAGCCCTCAAATTGAGAACATAAAACATATTTTTTACTTTTTTTTTCCTGCATTACACTTCCTTGAAATGTTACTCATTATATTAAGTAGTAGAACTGCAACTCAGGTATGTAAACAGAGTAACACTTCTCAGAATAATATTCAAAAGGACTCATCAGGACTAGAAACCAAATGTCCTGGGAAAAGACAATCAAAGACCTTCATGGTACATATCAGCTGTGCATGAAGTTGTTTGTTATCGCTTCAGAGGGCTGGGTTCTCAACAGCTTCCATTAGAGAGGCTTAATTAGAAAAAAGTGTCAAAGAAAACAATGAATTTTAAAGAAAACAATGAATTTGAGAATACTACTTGACTGTAAGAATATATATGTTTGCTTAAGCAGATGGTGTGACTATGCATGAATTCCAGCTGAAGGGAAATTTTTTTACTCTGTATCTATTGTCTATGTCACTGTCACTAAGACTGCTAGCAAGGACATTCCACTCTGAACCGAGACACCTAGATGTGAGTACCCACATAGAGGTGTTTACATGAGACTTCTACCTATATATGAAAAGACCTGTGGGAGACCCACACCTCTTTGACTGGCATCAAGAGCCAGCTGGGTACAACAGGCAGCATCCCAAGTGGCTGGAGTGTAGGCAGGTAAATCACACCCCAGATTTCAAGTGCTGTAATGAGAGCTTAGACATCTCACTGAAATGCAGACAACCACATCTAGACAGCTACATTTAATGTCTTAGTGGCACACTAAGTCTCATGCTTTTTATCCAAAATGTGATTGTGAGCTTGGATCCTCTACATTCAGCTCACTACAGATACCCAACAAATGTGACAATTACCAGACAACACCATTAGTGTTGCACCAATGCAACTTTGTGTTAGCCACATCTGCTGGGTTGGATGCTAATAGATGACTGCATTCAAAAAGTCGGTGCAAGTGGAGCCAGCTATCAGTGGATAAGCAAGAGGCACCATCCTTTGTTACCAAAGGATAGGGAAGAGGCAACAAGAATCAGAGTATTCGGGGTGCTGCCTCACTGCATCACACTGCCTTTCTCATGATTACTGGCAGCTCCCTGTCTGAGGCTGCTCACTTCTCTTCAGTGATCAGTAAAGTTTAAGTCTTACTTTGTTCTGCACAGTCATGAGCTTGCTATTTTTAAGATACCTGCTAGCAATAAATACTGTCAAATTTTAAAGAGATTGTATGTCTTTTTATTCCCTGAACATTCATTACTCAACTTGTGTGGTGGGAGCAGTGTATTACTCCAGCAGAAAAACCCTGTGATAGCAACTGCCAATGAGAAGAAATTGAAAGGAAGCGTGCAACGAGGTGAGAAGAAGGTACTAGCCTTGCTTTGAGGTGTCTTTCCCAAGCATGGTTGCAGTGCTCATCGGTGTGAAGCAGCCCTCTCTTCAGCTTGTGGATTTTGGGCTGGCTGGTAGGAAAACAAATTTGGGATATCAGGCTTAAGAGTGTGCACAGGAGGTGAGTTAGGGCACCAACCTGAAACTCAGATCAGGGTTGGCCAGAAGGTGGAAATATATTCCACACAACCTGGAATTTTACAAAGATTCAGGGGCATCTGAACTTTGTATCTTAAAGAAACTTTACTTGATTCTGCATGAAAGGCTTTCTTCAATATGCTCTCATAGCAAAAGCAGAATATAAATTTATAATACTCTATGAATTCCTTTTTATATTATTCTTTGCTATAGATTTGAAAAAATGTCATATCATAATTGTTAATGTATTTTTACTTTCTGAGACCAATCAGTTAGATTTTTTTTCCCAAAATAAAATCAATGGAAATTGACATTTTACCATAGCCTGTTTTTTCTTCTGGAGAAACTTGCATTTCCAAAGGAAAAGTATTTCATTTAAACTTTATGATCAGTTCCTGAATTTTTACAAGAATGCGTCAGAGCATTAATGTCAACGCTCAAAGAAATATGCTAGAAAATATAGTCTTTGGCATATCAGCTACAGTCCTTAGGCAGAAAAATATATTTTCTTGCAACGGAAAAATGCCAGTGATAAGAAATTAACTGTGCCTTTTCTTTAAGTAAATCTTACCATATTACACCGTTCAAAAGGTCTGGACTTAACCAGCTAATCAGTTGTGGACAATGTTGCATTTGAACGTATTATATAAGAATACTTTCCTACAAGACTGATGGGTTTTGTAGCTTTAGTAACTAATGTATTTATTGATTTCCAAGAGCTTAGGAATTTGTATCTGTTTTATTAATTCATCAAGTAGTATTAATTTTTTATCATGTAAGACACACCACACTGTTTCCTTTAGCTTTAAAAATTATTCTAATGCAGTGAAAGTTATGTTAGAGCTGGTATATCCATTTTTATTTTTATTTCTAGGTGATTAAAGCTCTCCAAAACTGTAATCTTTGGGAATGAATTCCCCAGAAATAGTTTTAGCCTATTTCTTTTATAATATTTAGTGGGAAATATTTGACCAAAATCTTTCAGTTTCTTTCATTGTCGGCTGCTATCTCTGCCTGTTTGGAAAAGCCTTTTGTAAAACAGCACAGGTGTAGGACTTGACCCTGGAATAGTGCCCCGGAGCAGGACCTTACCTTCCTTCTCTTATGCAATGATGGGCTGTTTTGAAACTGTCAAAGTCTCATTCTCGCTTCCAGCTGAGTTAGAAGAGGACATTTGACAACGTGCTGACTGGTGTATGTCTTGGTAAGCTTGAAAAACAGTTAGAGGCCACTTCAGAGAGCCTTTGCTCACAGCTATAACTCCTTACAGCCCGCTCTCTCATATTCCAAAAATAGCCGTCAAGTGTTTGCTTAGAGTTTAATAACTAACCTTAAAATAAGCTATAGAAAACATCATTGGGTGAGGAAGGGGCATTAAATTGTTTCACTCCTGGGATTTTGGTAGTTCGTTATTCAGTACAAAAGCAAAGTTTATAATAAATGTAATTCATAATGAATAGTTTGATCTGTTCTATTCATAACAGTGACTGGCGTGCTTTTAGTTCAATTTATATACATCATAGGAGTTTCAATAAACACCCAAAGTATGAAGAATTTCCTGTGATGTAGCAAAGTGTCTAGTTCTGTAAATAAGAACTCATGGTAGTGATCACAATGATTTCAGTAGGATTTCCTGAAACAGTGAGAGCTTGCAGAATCATCTTTTAAGGGTAAATCCATGACTTCAGTTTGGCTACCAATGATGCCTTCCCACCCAATATTTCATAGCCTGTCTGACAGACTATGAAATTTTTCTCTTTCCCTCCTCAGAAGCCAAAGCATGATAATGTAAGCTATTTTTACAACTTTTTAAAAATATAGTTTGCTATATGCACATACTCTTCCTTTGGGAAGTCACACAGTAGTATGATTGGTGCACATAGTTCTGTTTCTACAGCTTTGCTTTGCTTTTCATTCACCTGAGTCTCAGTAATATAGCCCCAGCCCTTCGTAACTTTCCTATAGGTAAACATAAGTGTCAAAGTTACATATCTGATGGATGCAAAACCAACTCAGGATCATTATCTCCCAAAACACTTGTTCCTGGACAAAGAAAAACAAGTTCAAAGGAAACCAAACAATTTCTTCCTTCACAGGTGTTTGTCCTATATATTGCATAACCAAGGTCCAATCAATGATTTCTTACAACAGTATAACCCTAAAATTGCTAAGAGAAGTAAGTTGTCCTAAGGATGTTATTGCTTGTATTTTTCCCTGCAAACAGGACAACTGGAATGAAAATCCAAATCCAAATGGGACAAAATCAGGGTACAAAACCAGGTAGCACAGATTTAATCCCTTCTGCTTTGAAATGACAAAGCCGACTCATCCAGAAGACACAGGAGGGGAAGAAAAGATTGGAAGGGCAGACGTTTGTGATTTGTGCCATCATGAAAGAGATTCTGAAGTGTCTGATTCACTTACAGCACCTCACATTAAACTCAAAGAGGCAAAGAATCTCTCCTGACATGTCCTCTCACCTCTCAGGAAAGTGGGAACAGAGCCTTTCGCAGCAAAATCTTACACTGGGTCCTGACCATTAGGAAGCATTCAGGGCTAGATTTGCTCACATACTGGCTAGAAACAGCCCGCTGGGCTGGAGGGACAAAACTGCTGCCACCTTTGCTGGCCCAGGGACACTAGTTTCTCCCCCAGGCTTTTCATCCTGTGTACTTGCTTCCTGCCCTTGGAGACCTCTCCTATGTTCAGGGAGGGTATTTCCTTACCACATCACCCCATTCTGCCTTGCTTTCCCTTCTGCAAGCTCTGCAGCACAGGCTTGGAGGGGAACATGGCCTCTGCCAGCAGCACCAAGGTTGAGCAGTCCTGACACTTTGCAAATAGGAAGTCAAAAACAACATCAAGACCTTCTTCACATCAGGAGTCCTTTCTCACCCTAGAAGAGCACAAACAGAGATACGATTACTTATACATATATATAATTCCTGCATAGGTACAGCTTTTCTTCCTTTGCATCACTGAAAAAAATTTTACTTTCTCCAACATCGTGCCCAGTCAGTGCTTGCCTTTTGGTGTCCAGACAGATGTAGTCTCTCTAATTACTAATGTTCTCGGCTTTTTCTTTCTGCAGCAATGACATTTAAAATCGGAAGATTAGCTCAAATTCTAAAAGCAACATAAACAGCAGCTGAATGCCCAAGTGTGCAAGGAGAGGCAAAGGGAAAAAGACAGAAGGAATATCTGGATTCACAGCAGCATGCTTTTATTTGTTGAAGAAGTGTTTGTCTTTAAAGTGTTCAAAAGTGTACAATAGTAGTCTAATGGAATTTCAGTCTTACCTTTGAAGTCCTCAGATACACTCCAAAGCAGAGTCAACTTTCTTTATATTTGAAGTATCAAAATAAAGGTTGTGTGGTTTGTTGGGGGTTTTTTTGTTGTTTGTTTTTTTTTTTTTTTAATGTGAACATCCGTTGCCAGCTTACAAAGATTTTTCAGACAGAGCCTCATGACAGTGCTGCTCTCGGCTACTGGAAATTTTGTTTAAAGCTATGTTCTCCAGATTAATTTTCCAAGGTTGAATTGACCTTCAAAAGACTCTGTTAACTGTCCTTTTTCTTGTCATTTGACTAAAGAGGCTTTTCCTCTGTCTGGACAAGCAGAAATCCCACAAGTGTTCCTTTCCCACAACAGATTATTCAGGTGTCTTTTCTGGGAAGTTCCACCTTAAATTTTGATTTTCTGCCTTCATAGGCAAAAACTGGTGTCTGGATTCTAACTGCTGACACCAACCTTCACATCACTTTTGAAATTTATTCAGCTAATCATGCCTTTTCAGTTAATACACTTACATGGAACTAATAACATAATCAAATTAAAACACTGAGAGGTTCCATATAATAAAATATACCCTGCCTTACTGTGGTTTTAGACTGACCTTGACACTGAGTTTTTTGCTTAAAGCAATTAGTTAGATGGCTACTGTTCCCTCCAGAAATTCAGTTCTCTTTTGTGATCTGAGGGGTGTGTGAAATACTGCTTCAGTGTTTTGTCAGTCTTTGTAAATCATTGCCACATTGTTTTTTCTTTTCTTTGTGGATACTAGTGTAAGGACAAATACCTAATGTAGATGAGAGCTGCTGGGTGAGGTGGGCAGGATCCATGTCAATGGTCACCAGAAAGCTAAAGTCATAAAGAACCAGGACATCTGAACCCCAGAAATGGCACAGATGCATCCAAATAACCTGAGACATGGCTAAGAATGAAAAAATAGAACTTTCCCCATGGAAGCTTTCTTTTAGCCAAAAGTCCAAAATTATTATACTGGCTAAAAAACTAAACAATACATATTAACTTACGAAGGTTCTTACAGCTACTTAATGCCATTACAGGGAAATGAGTCACAGTCCCATTTTCTTCTACAGTCTGGACCTCCAAACTGGACCACACTTTCCATGAAGCACCATGAGGAAAGACAGTCCCTCGCAGACATCATATGGCGCCTCAGAGTCACTGAACTGCTGAGGCTGTCGGGGAATGCAGATAGGGATAATCAAACCTCCACCCTGAGGTTCTGTGGCCACAAACTATTTCAGTTGATCTGTGCTTCTCTATTACAGGATTTTTTTTTCCCCCAATGGAAAACAGTGACATTTTCCATGGCAAAACCTATTTTGCTATTTAAACAGTTTCATCATATTTTTGACTCACTACCTTACTCCTTCTTCCCCTTCTCAAATTCCTCAGGGGGAAAGGGCCTTGAGAAGGGAGAAGATTAGCAAGACTCAGCCTTATGCCATTTATAGTACTCTGATCATATTCTTTTCTTTTGTGCAATAGATCTTGACACTCTCTTCCATTTTCTTCAGCAGCTGCTACTACGTCCAGCTGAGGGTCTTTTAGAAATATGTTAGCCCTCAAAGATGCTATATGTCCACATGTACATTAAACTCAGTATTTTACACTCTTGTAGAGAAATTTGCAAAACTTTCATTGTCAAAAAGGACATTCTCTAGAAAATCAGATTTATGAAGCATCAGGCTTTAAGCTAAAGCATCAAAATGTGATATTTTAGAAAATCCTAGCAGGCTGGGCTTAGAAAAGAAGCAGTACCTTTAGTTTGCAAAACTTAGGGCTAGGAAAGTACATCTCATTCTTTTCTTCCTTCTTTATAAACCTTTTTCTTTTTGGAATAGCTCCTAATGTGTGACCCCATCATCTAATGCTCCATAACCTGAAACTAACCCTTCTTTATATTGATTGTCTCTAGCCGAAGACTTGAGGAGTGCTTTCTGCTGTTGGATCTGCAAGGTAAATGACCTTTTTTCTTTTTCTGTGCTGAATTTCTGATACAGCTGGTGCAAGTTCAGTGCAGACAGGAGAACAGCAATCTGTTCTTACAGAAAAGAGAAAAAAATGCTGAGAAATGAAGAATGTTTTCCTAACGAATGTTTTTGTTATTTTACATGAAAATGCTATGCTATTAACTACAGGGTATGTTAACATGCACAAAGACTCCAACCCCAATCTTCCCTTTACAAAAATTTTTTTTGAAAGATGTTTTCCACCACTGAGACTTTTTGAAAGGATCTTTAGAAAGGAAATCTAAAAGAGAGTTTGATCATGCATTTCAGAGAATATAAGGCTGAACAAAATTCCATACGCTGCTATTTCAAAAAGGCAATAAAATCCAGTTCATATGTCACTTTTCATTAAAAATATATAGAAACAAATGACACTAGAGAGTTATATAAAGGTTGTGCCAGTAAAGTTTTCTTTCTGCCTTCCAAGTTTTCCATCACTTATTCTATATAGGTCATATATTTTACAGAAAACAATTTTGGAAATGTGCCAGTTCTTAAAACATTTATTAAGACCTTTCATATCTTTCTTTATATCCAGACATACCTGATACCCTAGGTCTGCCTAGGTACACCTCTGAGACAGTAAACAAAAATATAGTTCACATGCTTTAAAAATTGTGAACATCTATCAAACGCTTGGGTTTTCCAAGTAATGTATGCATTTAACTTTATTACAGGCTTTCATGAGATAATTGTAGCATCGGGAAGTTTTTGAGATATTTTATTAAACAGAAAACAATCACAACTTTCAAATCTCTGATACAAGGCAAATGTTGACTATTGTTGTTACAGTGCTCACAATATGCAGCAATGTTCATGCTTCACATTGCTGTGGTTAATGTTGGAGCAGAGTGATTGAACAAAACAGCCTAAAACTAAAGCTAAGGATAATGACAAAATCTTTTTCATGCGAGTCTGAGATCTCTGGAGAGGAAAATGTGGCAGAATTTTATGAAAGGCAGGATACCCCAAACTGTTGCTCTTCAAGAGGATTTCAGTTTGTTTCAGAATTTCTACAACATCATCAATATGCTTTATGAAGCTTGTATGATTGATTACTTTGTTTTAGTTTTATGCACAGATTTGTTTTTCAGCCTGCCAATCTATGATCACCACATGAAATATTAACCAACTACTTGTTTTTTAGTGTAGTTACTGGCTGAGGACCTCTTACTGAAAATACTCCTTCTGTCCCATTTGGCATATAAAAAGCAACTTACACAATTCCATGGACAACTGAGAAGTTCACAATATCATACACAGGGAGTGTATCTCGCAGGTCTTACAAATTATTTGAACTTCAAGAAAAGGAAAAAAAAAGTCTAAAAGCCCTAGAAGAAACTCTGAAGACAAGCTGAGACTCACTTTATTTTACAGATGATGTTGCCTCTGCACTAGCTGTAAGTCATCCATTTTCTTGTGTCGTACATGATGTGTAATTATTTATATTACAGAAACGTATAGATAGTCCAAAAATTAATTCCAGATTGGGCTAAGTATTCATCTATTTCAAACGTACTCCTGCTTCCCTCCCTGCCCCCAATTTCAATTTTAATTATTAACACAGACAGATTGGTCAATCAGAAATATTATTCCCATGAGAATTGAAGCAGAATTGACTGAACAAAGCTAGGACTCAAAACCAGCTGTCGTCTAGCACAAGCTTGTGCCTGCATGATGAAATTATCTTCCCTCTCTGACACTGGATGTGAGGTGAAGTGGCCTGTGCTGTGTTGTCAAGCTCTGATTAATTAGCTTGTGAATTTTGTAATTCCAGGGGCTTGAGCAAGTTTGTGTAATTTGTACATAGTGTACCTAGTAAATAGAGAATACACTGAGCTCATGAACAGGCTCCTGTTACTGTTGCATAAAGCTATCTAAACAGAGAGTTTATTTTTCAGTGCAGCATTATTAATGCCTTCCCTATCATAGTGAGGCATGAGGAACAGAATGCCTTCATCTCCCTTATTGACTGCAGGCTTTCAGTACAGTTCAAACACATACCCTGGTCTGCAAGTACAATCTGGTTCAAAACTAAATGCAAACAAATGCAGGTTGAAAAATGTTTTTAAAAAGAAACTTTCTATATCAACCATCCTGCCCCTATAACAAACCAATCCCCAGTTAGGACTGACTGGTCTTCACTTTCCATCACAGTTGTTGGAGTCTGATCTTCCTCCACCTCAGTATTTTCTGTCTCTCTGTGCAGATACGCCACAGTTTCCTTTTCAGACACATCTTAGTATTGCTCTCCTCCCACCAAACCTGGTGTAAGGCAACCTGAAGCCCCATGCCCCCAGCCCTTCCCACCACCCTAGACAGTCCGGCTCCAGTGTCCCTGTCCCTGTCCCCCAGCAGGCTGTCTCCATTAATGCAGCACGGCAGAAGCGGTACTGATGGATGAGGGGGCTAGCAAGGCTAGAGCTCTTTAGGCACCCACCAAGCACTGGCCTCCTGCAGACATGCAGGCTTGAGGGAAGGCTCTCTGGGTTGCTCAGGAAAGGATGAAAGGGAGTAATCCTGCCACCCCGGCAAAATAAGAGTGGGGGAAGATGCACAAATTATTTTGGAGGGGAAAAAAAAAAAAAAAAAAAAAAAGTTCCCTCCTTCACAGAATCCCTTCCTGGAAGCTTTACTGTTGAAAAACATCTGTATTCAAAGGCTGATCCTAGGTGGCTTTTTGGCCCATTGACCTTCACACATCTTACCCAGCACCCTGCTAGGTGGGGGGGCCTTGTGTTGTTCTGATGGGCAAGTAAAAGTAAGTGGCATTGGCATGAACCTGGAGTGACTTGATACCAGCAGTATATGTGAAAACACACATTAAACTAATTTTAACCTATGACCCTGCCCTTTCTCAATGGAAGCTCTCGCTCTGCTTGATGAGGTTTGTGTCTAGAGAACTCTGCAACAAACCACATATCTGCTTAACCAGGCAAAAGGTATGGGAATTAAATACCAACACACATTTTTCCTCAGCCACAAGCATAAACATTCCACTCTCTACCCTGAAATACATACTTTAATTCTGTATTTGGTGAGCACAGATGACAGTCTTTGCTTGTAAGGACTGGGAATCATGTTGGTAGCAAAATGCTCCTGAATAGCTGGGAAGCTGCCTTCTGTTCTGTACTGGCAAGGAAAGGACTCAGTGGGCTGATGTACATTTCACAGTTTTGCATATTATAACTTCAGATTTTATTCATCACTTCAGGTACACATGAATGAGAAAAGAGGACAGAATTGTAGTGGAAAGTTCTTGCTGGCATAACTTGTGATCCTTAACATGGTTGATTGTGAAAGAGAAATGCAAATGACCTGCAGAATATCATTTAGAAAATAAGAGATTAAAAATTCTGTGTGATGATTTGCCCTTGGTCTTCTAGCAAAGAAAAATGTCCATTACTGTATTCTTATATATTTTTCCCTAACACTGTCAGGCTGTGTGGGAGATTCAGGTCAACAATTGTAAACTTGTACTAACCCTATGTTATGGATGACCACCAGCTTTCACTTCCATGACCACTGAAAGCAAAACTCAACATCTTGTGAAAGCCAGGTGGAATGAGTACAGAATCAGGCCCAAACCATTTTCAGCGTTACTTCCTTTAAATTTCTATTACTCTGATTTGTAGATATGCTGTCATCATTGATCAAACAGCTTGCCAAAGTCCACAATTGAGATCAAGGATATGGACTTTCGAGGGAACTTTCTCACTCAAAAACTTTCATAGGTAAGATGCATAATTATACTTTTTCCCTCAAAGGGAGGGAAAAGTTTGAAGGTATCTTTTGAAAATTAGAAGTTTGCCTTACTTCTTCCCACGTGGTGAGATTAGATGTCCTATTTGTTTCCATGTGACTTCTGGCATACCATGATACAAGAATTCTGGACTAATTTTCTGTTCTTTGGTGTTTGTAACGGAAGTTAAATGTGATCTCATAAAAACTGATTTCCTTTTTCTCTGTGTTTCCACTTCCACACACTTTGAACTGAAATCCTTAAAAAGCCAGCTGTTGAATAGTTTGAGCTTACAATATAGGCTGCCAGAGCAAATAAGCAAATCAAATGAGAGAAGGAGAAAAAAAAAATTGGTATACCCCATTGTTTTCTGTCAGTTTGACATGACTTTGTTGGTGCTATGCATTCCTCACCTGAGCAACACTTACTCAGCTAGCTCCCCATCCTTCAGCAGATGCACTGATATCAACTATGATTTGCCTGACTCACTCTGGATGTCTACCGTGCAGGTGTGCACATCTGAACTAGTCATCACAGATCTTTTATTGTCAATAGACATCCAGTCAGTGGAGTCTAGATGTGATTCATCGTCTGCTGAGGTAATCAATAATGTTTCTTTGATTAGACCTTCACTACTAAAGGAGAGCAGGATGATTACTTCAGATACAGATCCCCAGTGCACAACTACAGTTACCTAAGTACAGAAGTCTAGTGTCATTTTAGGTGCTGTGCTATAACCCCTTGAGCCTCCTACAGCCATTTCAGAGAGGCGTGAGTCTCTTGTAACTCCTGGCTCAAACACACCAGCATTATGGAGAATTTCATGACAGTGTACAACAGCTCCAAACAGACCTAGATACCTCTGGTCATGCAACTGCATCTAGACCCTAAACTCAAGTGAGATGAATCCCGCTTATCAGGACAGGAGAACAAGTGGAAACACACAGGGCTTCAGCTTATCTGCCAACCCCGGGACAGAGTCTTTATGTCTCACGCTATGGTAGTCAGACCTGAGCCTATGTCATACTACTGGCCTTTGGGAATTTCCATACAAAATGTACAAAAAACCTTTTTGAACATGTTTCTATGGTTTTTGTTGTTGTTATTAGTGCAATGCATTGCCGGCAAGCCACAGTCATGACAGGGTTTTTGCTGTCTTTGGCTGTGTACAAATAAACAGTCCTTAGGGACTGCCACCGGCTTTGATACTGTCTAATCAGACAAGGCAGGTGAGAGAGGAGGAGAAACAGAGGCACCAAGACATAATGAATTCAAAAGCCAAGTAGTAGGTCAGCAGAAAACACAAAAGCAGAATTTGGCTTTCCTAAATCTAACCTGAAGTCCAGGCTCTAGGCCACACGGCTTCTGTTCTTACCTCTTTTCCACCGATTTCCTGTCCTTACCCTTTTCCTGCCCACCCCACCAGTGAAACAGCAACAGAGATTTAAGTCAATTCTTCTAATTTTCCTAACTTTCTTTCCTGGCACTAGCTGTGTGTATACACCCACTTCTTGTTTCCAGGCCGGGACATGTTTTTTTGTGAAGTCATCAAGCTCTCCCTCCGTGCTGAGCATTCCTGGCTGCCTGCTGCCGTGTTTGCCTGTTAAGCACACTCTTCCCCACTGTGAGTCCCAGCAGGCTAACTGCTGACACAGATTTTCACGTTTTCTCTATTGGATAATTACATGGAAGGACTCCACACAACTAAAATTACCCGTCTGTAAAAGAAGATCCTGTTTTTTTCCGAGGTGCTGCAGCTAGAGCTGGACTTCCAGCCATGATCCCACAGACCAAACACCAGGCTCTTTTCCACTCCCTGCCCTTCTGCAACCCGGACTCCTCCTGCTGCATGCCCGGCAGGCTCCCACTGCTCCAGGTCATCCCCCCGCACCCTCGATAAGGGCACCCTTCGACACACTCTGCTCCCTCTCTGCATGAAAAGAAACCTTATTTCTTGAATGAAATTGAGAAATTGACCCAAGGGAAACATTCTTTGGAAGTCCCCAGGAGCACCTACAGGGGAACTTCACACCTCCCCCACTCCCAATTTAGATGTCACTCACTGTCACGACTGATCTCATTGCTGCAGCAACGCACACAGATGAGAATATCCTCAGAATTATGGTGTTAGAATATGGTAAAAACATTGAAGGACTGATACAAAAGAACCTTAATCAGTGTTATATTCGTAGATTTATTCATGACCCCTAATCTGCACAGACACTGTGATGTTCATGGAAAATAAGGCGGAATGAATTTTGGGATAGGGTTACTCTGGAGAATTTCCCATCCCACAAAGGAAGCTGAAGCACTTGAGATACTAATGACCACAGTATAAAGAAGAACAAAAATAAATAGAACAGAGAACTTTTTATGAACTATGCCTCTGCAAAGGCATGCAGCATCCAAGAGAAAGAGGGACCATCCTATTTGTCTTCAGAAATAACCTCTGCTTCTGAATGCACTTTGGTAGTGCAAGGAGCAACAGAGGACAATACAGAACTGTATCTGAAAGCAGAAAAGGAATAAGAGACTGGAAGATGTTGAAATATTTTGTGGCCACCTCCGTTTCACATCTCACCCGAAACATGACCTCTGGATGTTTTCAACTTCCCCAGTAATGCACTAAATGGATCTGAGCCAAAAACTTTCAGTCGCAGAGGCAGAAGGCTATCTACTAAGTCACATTGACACTAAAGCCCTTCATTAGGACCCAGGATTTTAAAGGCGGGGACTGTTCTCTTCCAAAGTACACTGCACTCCATTTTTAAATGCTTCCCATTACCTCAGTGCACTATTTCCTAATCTTTACTGCCATTTTCAAAGACTTCTCAGTTTTGCTTTTTTCCAGGCATTTCAGTGGATTTCTAACAAGAATTTTGTTTGTCACAACAGAATACACACAATCTAAGTTGTGTTCAGTGTTGCATAAGGCATGTCAATAGGTCACCTGACTGATAATTTTTTTCACATTCTGCTGTTAAATAATCCTCTCTTGTTTTATCATTAATAGAGTAGATTTAGACTTCACATGTGGAAAAATGATATTAAAGAGGTGACCAGATAAGAAAGTATCAGGAATACTCTGATATTTTGTATAATCAAAAAAAAAAGAGCCTACCCACTTACGCTTCTCTTGTGATGCCTCAGGTAGCTACCTTCAATACATGTCAATTGTTTAAAACAAGCTATGTGACCTTGAGTTATCATAATCCAAGCATCCCATGGTTTCCTTCCACCCTTTCTCTCTCTGCTTTTTGCGGCACTGTGTTTGGTCCTGCCTGGCTGTCAGATCAGTGGGGGTCAGAGGGCCATAGCTGAAGTTACCGAGAACTGGAGCTCTTGGCTACAGCTCCTCTAGTTCAGCATTTCTCCCTGTACATATTATATAGGCATGATGCAAAAAAATAGTACACTGGGTATGACAGTACTAACAACTCTGATACCATTTGACATTAGATACATTCAGAATCATGATATGGTGCCTGTTCTCACCATAGTGTTCTTTGTCATATGAAGCTTTCACTCTCCAGTCTACTGAAATTTAAGAAGCATCCCTCTTAGCTCCAAATGCTCTGCAGCCTCTGAACAGGGAACAGGTTCCTGATCAGACTTTTTATGTTGAGATGGGTGGAGATGCCTCACCACCTGGATACCCTACCCACTCTGCACTCCAACAGCTCTTATGCAAACAGGACGTCACCACCAGTGTCTCACTCTTGTGAAAATTTCACTTCATATCTGTTTTTTTTTTCCTGCAGGTGTCTCAAGTAAGCCCCTTTGATCAACTTGTTTCATTTCACTAGGAATGATTTAAGCAAAACTTAATTTTTCAGTTTTCTTCTTTGCAACAAGGGAGGAAGCCAGTATTTCATTCAGTCTAAACTGCTTCCCCTCCCCCCATTCATTTATGTTACTCTGCTTAGATTTTTGTTCTGCAGCTAAACCAGAAAAAGTGGGGGTTTTTGCACAACTCTAGTCATTAGTTAATGAGTGAAGCATATGAATTAATGAGCTTAAGATGCAGCAAGGAAGACTTCAGATGTGGGGACAGAGAACAGACAGTCAAGCTAAGAGGATATTGTATGAAATGCCAGTAGGATGCAGACTCATGTTGGTAGCAGAATCTCCTCCAGCTATGCTTTTCTTCACCCACCTGGAGTTAATTTCTGTACACAGTTTATGTTCCTGGCAAAACAAATTTCAATTTCATGCATTTAAATTTGCTTCTGTAACTGTTTATTTGGTAAGCGCTCACATACTTATCCAATCAGAGAACAAATATAGCCTTGTATCATTTCCTTTCGGTCTATGAAATTAAATGGTGCAGCCTAAATAACCAAGATGAACTAGTTTCAGATCCCTGGTCCTGATATATTTTAAGTTAGGTACATTAAAGTGAAAAATGAATACAGTGAAATAAGATGTCTAGAGATGTTGAAAGGAAAAAAAAAAAGAAGGTTGGCTAACATTATACAAATTGAGTGCAAATGACTCAGTCCTTTTTAATAAAAACTACATTTCAGCTATTCACAGACACCACAGAATCACTGTGATACCATACAGGCAAGGCTGAACTACCTAGCAACCCCTTATGGATGTTTTAGCCAGTATGGATGATAGTACAGATGTTCTGCAAAAAAGCCCTTTCAATATCAGCTGTTTGGTGACTAAAAAAAATGCACAAGAGACTCATGTCAACATGAGAAAATACGCTAAGAGATTAGAATAATGTCATGCCTTTTTGCTTTATGTTTTTGACAATGTATTAAAAATGAGACTAATTAGAGATGGAATGAAGGAATCTATAAAATCTTTAGTTCTGCAACAGAAAACACAACCTTCTCCTAATTTAGACTGAAAATACAGTGTACACAGTTAAGATTGAAAAGAGATGGAGTAAAGCATATATTTCAATATCATCAGTTTCTTAGACAACAAAAAAGGAATATTAGCTGGTCACAATGAAACTATTGCTTTCCAGACTAGTAATGTTACTAGTAATGACTAAGGATTTTCACAGGAGTAAAGTGGCTTTTTTTTTCTAGCTGTTCCTACGTTTTAAAAGACCAAGCATCCTTCTGACTGTCTTATCCTTGGAAGAAGGTTTATTCAATGCTTTGGATTATATAAAGGCCCACATAGATTTTCCTGCACTGTTACAGATTTCATGAGTATCTGTGGATGCAAATTCACAAGGTATGCTGAATGTTACAACATATTGGACACAAAAATCCAAGAGAAACACCGGAATTTCATATACAGCAAATGGGAAAGCCAGACACCAAAGGGACTGCCAATGTCAACTTTTTGTGTATTGGTAAGAAATGCCCAGGAGATAAGTTATTTTCTTTTTCTTTTCAGAGCCTATGAGAGAGAATTGCAGCCAGAAAAGCCTTCCTGAATTTACACATCCCTTCACACTAGCCCACCTTTCCCTAACAGCCTACCAGCCACACAGCTAGCAGGACAAGCAATTCATTGCCACAGCTCAAGCTCATAGCTCCTGTGCCTCACATCAGCACTCTTGTAGAAGGGGTGTAGGCAAAGCTTAACTGGTCCATTCTCCATTCAGAAGTGGCGATAGAGACCAAGAAACAATCTGATTTCATAACTTTGTAAGGATGTCACCACCTTCTTACAAAAGGGAACCCTCTCTACCCCTGCACTACTTCAGGATGCAAAGCTTTAACCCTGTCAGCTGAAAAAATGCAGCAGCTGCTTATCTGCAACCAGCAGCTTCAACCTTCCTTCTACCTTCAAGGAGACTTGGAAGGTCACTCAGTACAATGGCGGATTCTAGGGGAAAACAAAGGAAGTGGCAGGAAAGGAGGTCCTTGTCTATAATGTAAGCTTTTCCCACAGAGCAGGCAATTGCATCTACCCTCATAACAATGATAAAACATATAAAGCTGGAAGTGGTGTAAGGGAAACACAAAATGGGGAATGTTTTTGCACATTTCCAGGATTGTAAGCTAATTTTCCTCAATAAAGAAAAGGCTGCAAGAATTTCCAAGCAATTGTGACCAAATCTCTCATCTGTTCCAGCTGTACTCAGGAAAGAACTTATCTTTCCCAAGAGATTTAAATTATTCTTTGGACTATTGGAGTTTGGACTGTTATTCTTTTCCAGAATAATTTCCTTCAACTGTTCAAATTCTGCACTGTGTCTTTGTGACTGGTTAAGGCTGGATGGCCATTGTGGTTCCCAGTGGACTTGAAATCCATGAAGTTCAGCCCTTCTATCATTGATTTCGTAGATGAGTAAAGGCTGCTTCCAGCCTTATCTGTATTTTGGTCAACACTTGCAGTTTCACTTGATATGGCACTTCTAATATAACATTATTCTCCGCAGCAGTTTTTCCTCAGATCATTTCAAATATTTCCAATGTAGTAGTATGATGAATGACTAATCTGAAATAGTTACAACTCTTGGAATGAGACTGTTCAACTGAAACCAACTGGAATTTGGTACTTTCAGCAAATCTCGATCTAACCATATTAGCAAAAAGAGATAGTTCACGACCTGGTGCCACGGTCAGGGAATCAGAAGGCAGTCTGTCTTAGGCTTTCATTGATTCTGGCATATCATCATTCTCTGTCATGCTCTTTTGTCAATAAAAGGGATGGTAATCACTGCCTTCAGAGAAAAACAACATTGTACAGTGTGAGATATTCAAGCCACTACCTGAGGGCCACAAAAACTCCTAGTGTAGGTTGCTAAGAAAACTTCCATATAAGGAAAAGGCAGCTTAAAGTCTTTAGTTCTTTCCTAATTTCCAAGTCAACTTGGAGTTTATACAAGCATAAGGAAAAACTAGACAGAGTATTAGCAGTGTAAAATATCTGGAGACATCTGACAAAAGTGTCAGAGAAAGAATCTAGAATGTTATTTGTTATCTGAAGCCAAGTAAGCTCTGGAGAGATAATATCTTTCATCAGACTAACTCATATAGTCAAAAAAAATTGAAGATATTTGATTTTGGGCACCTAAGGTGTTCATCACATCTAAAAAAAGCAGCATGAAATTTCACAGCTGCAGAGTGGCTGAGAACAATTGCTCTGAATCAAAGCAGGTATGTCAATCAATCAGGTAAAGCATCTGAGGGAAAGGGAGGCTGGTACTTGCTCAACAAATAACAGGAAGGCGAGAGGTGATTATGGCCACTTCCATACAAAACTGCTGATAAAAGTACTCTATACTCTTGAATGGAGTGTTCAAATATGGGAAAACAAGGTTCTCTTTTATACAAATGTGTTACACAGTAGCAAAGCAAGCTTTTCTACATTGTCTGACAATGTTTGCAGCCTTAAAGAAGAAGAATTCAAATATTCTTATCACTATTTTTTTCTTGGACACTACTCATACTGCATGTGATAGCACTAGTTATAGAGTGTGATCTGGAAACTAGGCAATAATTTGTTAATTTGGGATTGGATGTCAAAAACACTTTTCTCCATCTCTTTCCTAATGTAATCATACTGGAAATGTAAATCAATCTTCAATGAGATGTCCAGTTACATCCTTATTAACTAATAAGGATAATTAACCCAAGAATCTGTTTTACAATTAGTATGGAAAAGAAATTAACACAAACTGTTAAAATTACTTTTTTAAAAGCTGTGTAAAAGATTTGGTTTTAATTTGCTTATCTGTAAAGTCCTTACATTTTTCTTTTCTTACTGGCTTGCTCACTATTGGAATGCCACTATTTTGTAAACATCCATCTCCATAACCTATTATTACCATCATCACCATCATCATCTTCTCATAGCACAAGATCTTCTAGTCCCAAATATACCCATAAAGAGTTCTTCCCCCTTAGTGCAATTCGACAATAAAAGTTACTGAAATAAGAGGATGTATCTCAAGCAAATGGTTGTAACAATATGGGTCAGGTAAGCTCTTCTAGTTACTATAGCAAAATATCAGCACAAAGTAAGAACACGTTTAAATATTGGGGAACGAGATCTGAAGAAGACAGAGCAATGTTATATGTGCATAGCTCTAGTCTGTGTCAAAACTGTATGAAACTCTTCTATGTAAGTAGGGAGGCAAAGTCTCTACTGAAAAGCACTATGAAGCAGACAAATTTCTATGAATTTACTAGCTTATACTCCACATTCAAAGACAAATCCTACCTTCAAGCAATCTCAAAATCTATTGAGCATTTTTCCCTTGAGTTTTTTTAATACACCTAACTTTGTTCCTGCCTGGCATGTTTTGGCTATGCCAAAAGAATCACACTTTTGATTATAAATACTGGATGTACATAATACCTGATCCCTACTAGTATTCTGCATCATTTACGCTGGTTTAAGACGGGCAAAATGAGAAGTGTTCATACTTGTTGAAAACATTTTTTAGAGTCATCTGGCCTTGATTTTCTTGTTCAGAAGCTTCTATTTTTCCCTTATACCTCCATGAGCTTAGTAGGACAAATAGTTGTGACTTAATGGTGTTACGAGGTCAAACAGACTAGATACGATTATCCATGGACCAGACAATTGTTCTGAGAAAATTTCATTGAAGTCTAAGCCTGGGAGCTTTTACATTCCATTTTATTTACTTCTGTTCTGTGTAAAAGGGGATGAATGTTACATATTGGCAGAAAGAACTATTAAAACACTGTGGCATAGCGCTCTTTTTCACAGAAATATCATCAGAAAAGACACAAGGTAACCGATAGCCGTACGTATCTGAGGCATCATCTCTGTGAAGCCAGCAGGTTACAAGTCAGGATGCAGTGCAACCTGGATAGGCAGAAATGAGCTAGAACCGTCTTGCCCAACGCTGGCAGCTACTGCAGCAGGATGCAACCTGGAAGAAGGCAGAAACCCCCTAAGTTTCACTGTAAATCCATGCCTAGTTTAGCAGCTGTGAAGAAGGGGAAGGAGCATGACCTGTAAGTCTGCATAATAAGAGAAGGAAGATCCCGCACATCTCCACACTGCTTTCTTCTGTTCTCAGGTATGAAAGCATTGCTTGCCTGTGCAAAGCCACAGTTCTTTGTACCCAGACCGCTCCCGCAGTCCAGTACTGTTCCTAAGGAAGAATGTATTGTGTGGACATCAGAAATTGCATTATCCTGAAATGATTACACTTTTCATCATCCTCCTCTCCCATTTTGTGTCTGCTTTAATTGCTTCAATCAAAACTGCTCTTAGGAAGAAGCAGCAGCTAGGCATAAGGTACTTTACAAGATTTAGGTCCTTCTGTTCCTTCCCACACAATGTAAGTGGAGGCAATTAGATGGCCGCCTATGAACAGATCATTTGTGTATTACCTGACATTGTATTCCACTTTGTGACAAAAATACGACTGTTAGGGGATTTTTTTATTCCAAATATTTTACAGAATTCTCCTTTTTCTTTAATTTTACATTTTACAAGTGAGTTACCATTCCCCTAGGTCAGGAGAAGGAAGCTTTGATAGCCAGAGACAGCTGCAACATAGCTGATATAGTATGGTCATTATGAGTTTGTTTTAGCCACGCATTAAAATTTTGTTGATTTAACTATTCTTGTGTGTCTAATTCTGCTGCATGAGCCAGAGAGTTTTCAGGCATCTGTGTGCAATATCGATATAACTTTCTATTTACTTTCCATGTGAAGATGACGGAACAGTTTGTCAGTCTTGATGCTGATTTTTTTTCCCCTATAGTGTTCTGTTTTGCCTCTTGCCATGTGCTCATTCCTACATCCCACTTTTCAATGCGACTGTATTTTGGCAGGGAAATCACCTCAACTGTGATTTACAGAAGCTAAAAGAACTATAGGCACTGAAAAATTTCAATTTGCATCACATAGGGCTTCTGGAAGCCTTACAATTCCAACTTTATTTGAATCACATTTCCTAGACAGTGAGTAAAATTACATTTTAATTAAGGGGGCTTCCCAGCTCCTCTTAAGCCCATGCAACTCTGATAGTCAAAGCAGCTGCCCTAAATTTAAATCAGCTGAAATCTTGGTCCTGACTTTTTCTTTTACAAAAGGCTAAGAAATGGGATAAAAGATACATTAAGAACAGATTTCTTGCACAAACAGATGGAATTTTTAACCTTTAATCTGTACAGGCATTGAGTAAATCCTCCTTAACTCATATAATGTACCTATTTAAGTAGGAGCAGTGGCTGGAAGTAACAGCACTGGTATTGCAAAGTACATTACTGGTGTTGCAAAGTACATTACAGGATTCACCACATCATCCAGCTGTATCTTGGACCACTGCCACTTGAGAAAAAATGAACTTATCCACATACCTAAGGTTTCATGCTAAATTTCATTATAGTCCCATGAAATCAGTGCAATTATTGGCTTTGATAACCGCACAATGGGTTTTTATAGAAACAACAGTTGTAACTTGGTAGTATGCAGCATAGACACATGTTTATCAGATGTCTGTTGGCTGAATGACACCTATTGATATCCAAATAATTAGTAATTAATTACAATATGTTTAACACAGATATTCTTACATATCAATGGGCCACCAACCTATAGTAAGGCTATGAAAACTGAGCAATGAATTAAGTAAAAACATTTATAAAATAATACTATATATGATTCCACACATGTTAGAGAGGAATTTCAGGTAATGAGAGTAAATGTGAAAATAGGAAAACAAGGAAGTAAAAAGAGAATAATTATTCTAATCATCACTGGTTGTGTTAGAAATAGGATTTCTTTGCATAACAGGAATTGAAGAGGAAAAAAAAATCACACCAGACATGAGAAGGCTATGGAGGAAAATCCTGAGGGGGGTGTTAGCCATACAAAATAAAGTGAGAAGAAAGTGAAAAGACAGAACAAGTGCATATGACACCTGGTACTTCCTCAATATTGCAGTTGAGCCCTCTCTAGCCAAAGTAATATCCAACCATGGATGCTAAATATAGACTTAAAAGAGGCAAACATAGGGCTAGAGGTCCTCTCTTACACAGCCTTTGCTTTTTTTTTTATAAATTTTTTAATTGACTTTGACTTCATATTGCCTGGAACTTCCATACTTCGAGTGATTTTTTCTAAAAATGGATTAGTAAAATGTTGCAGCTTGTGAAAGAATATTTTAAAATCACAGAATACCCTCCGAAGAATATCCATCACATGGAAAGATTGGTGCCTTTTTAGGAGACAGAGACCCTCCAACAAGGGCTTGGTTTTTACTTCTCTTTTCCTCATCTGTGGAATGAAAGAAGTGCTAAAGCATCACTAAAACACATACAGTATATGACAGTTGGCTGTTACAACAGTATGAAATGGTGCATGACTTAGTCATGAGATGTCTTGGATACTCTGCTAAAATAATACAATAATACAGGACAGTGTTCATATAATGCAACTGTCTGTAGCAGTTTCTCGCTATACCATCATTGCCTGAAACTTATGAATACCACAGTCCATGGGGTTACTTTGTACATTAATTTCAAAAGCTTGAGAAATTTTTCTAAGTTGGGGGCTGTATTTTGATTGCTAAGCATAAATGATAGCAGATGTAAAAAAAAACAAAAATTGTACCAGTACTAGAAATGCACATTAAACCCTGAAAAAATAAAGAGAAGTCTCTAAAAAAGTTACTGTAGGAAGTATTTTCCCTTATTCAAGAGAAAGTCACGTGAGCATAGCTGTGAGTGAATGGGATTGCACGTAGCTCAATTCTGTCATCACAGTAACATAAAAGGATTGTTTTCCACATGCCATTTGGAAAGGGAATTATAGCTTCTGTCTTCATATTCTCTCAAGAACTGCTGCACTAGAAGATAAAACCTTAGAAGGTCAGTCTGGTCCCAGGAACAGATCTCCATCCCTCGACTGAATAAAGGACTTTAATGAATCAAGCTTTTAAGCAGAAATTTCAAAAAACATGAGACTTTCATTAATTTCTTAAAAACCTTGGTCATTTTCTGGCTGCTTGATTTCCTACATGCAAGACTGTACAGATATATATGTCATCTGGTAACATGTTATAGTGCATTTACCTTTTATATTGTTCTCTAACAGGTGCTCAGACCTACTTCCAAATCATAAGGTCAATGTTTAAATCACAGGGTAACCATTTTTTTTTTTTTTAATGAACGCAATTTATAGGCTTTAAAGTTAAGATATATTTTAGTATGCAGAGCTATTTGATATGGCCAGTAGAATTTTATGCATCCATCCACAAGAGCTGGAAATTGATTTTCTACTTGAACTCCCAAGGTTGCTCAGTAATTGTAAACTCTTATAGAAAGATAATTTCTATTATATTTCCAAGGATCTCAGTAAAGAAGAAATTCGGCTTTGACATCTTCTTGCCACTCAGTTTCACTAAGCAGTCCATGAATTTTCTATTGCATTTTTAAAAATGTAAGTAATATGCACACTAATTTAGAATTTTTGTGCATACACATATATATACAACTGTATGTGTAAGGGTAGAAATGAATGACCTCAAATATATGGTTTACTCATTAAACTTAAATGAGTTACATATGGATCACAGAACTGGGTTCATAATTCTGTGTGGAACTTGACTCAGTGTTTTGCATTCCCAGCAGTTAGCTAACATTGTTAACTTTGTGTCAATTTGCACCTTCTTTTTGCAGTTCTATTCTCTTTTTCTAAATTTGTTACAGTCAAAACATCATTAGACGAACTTTTACCTATCCTCCTTGCAGCATCTCCAAGCAAACATGCAGACACCCTCACACTTACAAACAAAAATAGCACAACATAATCAAATCTGTTTCTTCAAATGAGAAAGCAGCAGAGAATGTCATGGCAAATATATTATTAAAATATTTTAAAGGCACGGGAAGAGTGCGGTAAGTGATGCCAAGCCATTGTCGTTTAGGACAGAGAGTGTGCACAGATACCAAAGCAATCCTGAATGAAGGACTGCAAGTAAACAACTCATTGCAGCACAGTTCTCTGAGTAATGTTTTTCACTTGCATTAATGAGTCTGGGTGTAGCCTTTTGCTGCCTTGGCCAAACTGCTTTCAGCTAGCCAGACTAATTTAGTTTGATGCTTAGGCATCTTTAGCCTGTACAGCAGTGTAGTACAGTCCACCTTTAGAGGAACCAGACAGAATGAAAATTAAAATGAGTCATGGGATTAATTTATTTAGGTGATTTTTAAAAGCTCACCACAACTAAATTACTGTATAATTTCTTCAACATTTGAAATGCAACTATGCAACTGTGGCTTTATTCTTTAAACTTTCAAGGAAAAATGTAATTTACATTCAGAGATATCTGAAATTATTTCTGTGCTGAAATTATGAACCTATTATTAAAAAAAGGGAAAAGATCATTAGTAAACAGACTACACCCTGTAATGATCATTTTATTATTTAGGTGACTCCGAGGTAAAATCTATACACTTTCTCTCCCCTCCCCCACCTTTTTATATAATTATTCTGTCAAGATAACTTTTGTTGAAGTCTGAAACCCACCTTAGGTTTTTAATTGAAAAAGTAAAACAAATTAATTTCCATGCTCAGGAAAATTACCTTCATAACATAGGTTCACAGCTAATAAAACTTTCTGTTTAAGATTTGCCTTTATATTAATCAGTATTTCCTAATTTTTTTTTCTGCTCTTGCTTTTAATATAATTTTATTATTGCTACTAAATGTTTTAAAATACTGTTCTGCATGCAAGCTTGTCCATTTAAAGCATTGATTCTGCAACTGATAGCAAATAATTCAAGTAAGTATGCCTTAGGAAAAAGTAGAAGCCTAGCAGCTATTCAGAAGCCTTTTTATCTATCCATCTACCTATCTATCTATATCTATATATTATTTTTAGTTTACAGCAGTGCTCAGTAGGATTGCAGTAGTTAAGTCTGTATCTAAATTCCTATTTTAAATCCCAGTCTTAAAGGGATGACAACTCAGATGATACAAAAATTCCCTCCAGGCTGGTTTGACATATGGTTTCTGACAATATTGCAAGTGCAGCATGGTGGAAGAAAGAACAGTTAAAACAACTTTCAGGCTGAATCTTGTACACACCTAATCCCATCTAGGACTCCATGTCCCTGCTGGTAGTGACTAAAGTAATTAGTCTTGTACTGTTTGCATTGCAGTGGATGTCCCTGCTGCCATGATTTTACGATGGGAAAAACAGGAGGAAAAAAAACCCAGGAGGAAGAGAAGTATTCACGTCTCTCGGAGTTTGCAGCTCAGTCCCTCAGAATTTGCCACTGTAAAGAATTGAAGACTTTTTCCCAATCACATACAAAGCCCCTTTTTAGTGGGGAAGGGGAAAAAAAAAAAAAAAGAGAAGACAGTGGAAAGACCACAGCAGCACAGCACAGAAAATTAGAAAGTGAATCTTATGTATGTATCTTGGCAGGACTGTTTTTCAAAAGTATGCTGGTGCTCACACACACAAGCTGGGCTAGCGCATGGCTAGCCTTGGGTAGGGCTAGCCATGAACCCTGTATCGTTGCTGGGACAGCCTCTCCCTTTCCACCTACAACCCAAAGTTTCAAAGTCATGCCTGAAAATATTTTACACTGGCTAGGTACCTGCTGACTCTATCATTGTAATAGTTCACTGCTTCCTTACACTCTTACGCTTTGGCTGAGCATTACAATATTACGAGTAGAGCTCTTTGGAGCAGGAGCCCTCTGCTGTGGTGGCACAGCAGTTGGGATCTGGAGCCAGCAGCAGGTGCTTAGGTAATAGCTTCAGCAAAAACATTATCTTCTGTGCTGAAGCATTGTGGTGGAGTTTCTAAGGCTTCTAGAGAATAGTGTGAGGTCCTCAAAGCCACCACAGGCACAGAAACGTCACTGAAAATTTACCTCAACTGCCAATCCTACTCAGAGCGAACATGCGTTTTGCTCCCTGTATCTCATTGAGTTTAGCTTGGCCTGAATACATAACCTACTCTGTGTATTTAATGCATTAGGAAAAGAAGCCTGGTTTAGCCAGATGAAACTATAGGAGATTGAAATACAATAGATAAATCAGCAGTAATTACAACTTCGTATCTCTTTGCCCGTAGAATAACAAATGACTCCTCAGTCTCATGTAGCCTAACAAGCCTTCAAGTTGACTCCTTATGGGCCAAACCATGGCTTTTGTTTCCAGTACAATTATTAACCTGATCCGTTGTATTGTATTTGTTGTACCTGGAATATCACCAAAAATGGTTTTTGTTTTAGTAATTATAATACTGTAGTCATCAGTATTGATTTACTACATCACCTCAAAATCTCATTGAAATACTGAATTCTCAGTACATTCAAAAAATAGTGAGAACACCTCCCTGCCCTAAACAACTTTCAAGACAAGTGTCAGAAAGCAGACACCAGCTGCAGCAGGACAAAGCAAATGAGCAAACGTTAAGAGCAGCTCTGCAACCCACTCTTTTGGACAACATGTTTTATAAAGTTGACTGATTAGGTCGGAAACCAAACAATGTACTGTTTGATATTTTGCCCTCAAACCATTCTTTTTTTTTTTTATTAAACCAAAGGAAATAATTTCCCTTCCTCCTCAAAAAGTCTTTCATTTGACAACCAGTGGGAAAACTAGATAAAATTACAGTTTAAACCCCCATTTTCCATATATAACCGTACAAAAATTAGTGAAGTTGTAGCTATGAGAAGCCATGCCACACAGCATAATTCTACTAAGATGTTCTCCACACAACAAAAAACAGTTCAAAACCACATGGGTCTGATTGCCATTTGCACAAATGCCACTAATCGCCACTTTGGCAGTATAAAGGAGCTTTGAAGTGGGTATAAATTCTTATTCTGCATTCTTATTAAGGCTTCTTTCATCTGTCAGAAAGGTCTAAAAAAAGACAATGGTTATGTCTCTGCAAACTTCCCATCTCACTGTAAAACACACTCAAACTCATATTAGATATTTATCTCAGTGTAAAATTCAGAGCACTTACAACTCAAGAAACTGCATCAAAGTAACTGTGTCTTGTCTCCTCTGGCATTTTACGCTGAAGTATCTGCCTATAAAAAAAGAGAAAATCTATTAACAGTGAAAATCTAGTTTTCACATAAGGATACAAATTCTTGGATCTTATTAATTTTATTAGATTTGAATAGGGTTCCAAGCTGTTATCCCTGGGTCTGGCAGTAATGATCACTTCACTACATAATGGCAGGCTTTTTATAGGAAAGGGCTCTGGTAATTTACCCTCTTTTTAATCCTTCTGGCCCATTTCAGAAAAGCAGCTACATGTCTTAAAGAGGAACATGTGATTAAATCTTTCTGAAGCAGTCCTGAATCAGAAATATTAGCAAAGGGATTCTTGTTCTATAACATGTTGTTGGTGAGGTACATGTGTATCTATCTATCTCTATCTCTATCTCTATCTCTATCTCTATCTCTATCTCTATCTCTATCTCTATCTCTATATCATCTATATCTATATCCATATCTATCTATATCTATATCTATATCTATAGCTATATCTATATCTATATCTATATCTATATCTATAGATATGAGGCACATACCTATATATGTCAAAACACTTTCAAATGAGGTGGGGCATACAGGTATGCTGTCATTAGAAACAGTCTGAATGTACAAGGACAAATAAATGCTCTTGCAAGAATCACAGGGCTGACTGTGCTCTGACTCTTCTCTCTTCCATTTTCATGACATCCTCTCCTTGGCCTATGTCCTCTTCTAACCACACTGGAAAGTCCACAGGACACAAAGCTCAGTGCTGCTTCCAAATGTCCATTACCTCCCAGAGGAACCTTTGCTAGTTACACTGCCGCCTTCCACCTCTACTTATCTACAGCTGAGACACCGCTAAAAGAAGAAAGTAATAAAAAAAAAAGGGGGGGGGGGGGGGGGGGGTTTTTTTTTTTTTATTCTTTTTTGCAAANATTACAACTTCGTATCTCTTTGCCCGTAGAATAACAAATGACTCCTCAGTCTCATGTAGCCTAACAAGCCTTCAAGTTGACTCCTTATGGGCCAAACCATGGCTTTTGTTTCCAGTACAATTATTAACCTGATCCGTTGTA
The DNA here is from genome assembly GCA_013400755.1 of Pelecanoides urinatrix. Lineage (NCBI taxonomy): Eukaryota > Metazoa > Chordata > Aves > Procellariiformes > Procellariidae > Pelecanoides > Pelecanoides urinatrix. The sequence continues at coordinate 33,021 of VZTQ01000355.1, read as the reverse complement.
TTGTATTTGTTGTACCTGGAATATCACCAAAAATGTTTTTTGTTTTAGTAATCATAATACTGTAGTCATCAGTATTGATTTACTACATCACCTCAAAATCTCATTGAAATACTGAATTCTCAGTACATTCAAAAAATAGTGAGAACACCTCCCTGCCCTAAACAACTTTCAAGACAAGTGTCAGAAAGCAGACACCAGCTGCAGCAGGACAAAGCAAATGAGCAAACGTTAAGAGCAGCTCTGCAACCCACTCTTTTGGACAACATGTTTTATAAAGTTGACTGATTAGGTCGGAAACCAAACAATGTACTGTTTGATATTTTGCCCTCAAACCATTCTTTTTTTTTTTTATTAAACCAAAGGAAATAATTTCCCTTCCTCCCCAAAAAGTCTTTCATTTGACAACCAGTGGGAAAACTAGATAAAATTACAGTTTAAACCCCCATTTTCCATATATAACCGTACAAAAATTAGTGAAGTTGTAGCTATGAGAAGCCATGCCACACAGCATAATTCTACTAAGATGTTCTCCACACAACAAAAAACAGTTCAAAACCACATGGGTCTGATTGCCATTTGCACAAATGCCACTAATCGCCACTTTGGCAGTATAAAGGAGCTTTGAAGTGGGTATAAATTCTTATTCTGCATTCTTATTAAGGCTTCTTTCATCTGTCAGAAAGGTCTAAAAAAAGACAATGGTTATGTCTCTGCAAACTTCCCATCTCACTGTAAAACACACTCAAACTCATATTAGATATTTATCTCAGTGTAAAATTCAGAGCACTTACAACTCAAGAAACTGCATCAAAGTAACTGTGTCTTGTCTCCTCTGGCATTTTACGCTGAAGTATCTGCCTATAAAAAAAGAGAAAATCTATTAACAGTGAAAATCTAGTTTTCACATAAGGATACAAATTCTTGGATCTTATTAATTTTATTAGATTTGAATAGGGTTCCAAGCTGTTATCCCTGGGTCTGGCAGTAATGATCACTTCACTACATAATGGCAGGCTTTTTATAGGAAAGGGCTCTGGTAATTTACCCTCTTTTTAATCCTTCTGGCCCATTTCAGAAAAGCAGCTACATGTCTTAAAGAGGAACATGTGATTAAATCTTTCTGAAGCAGTCCTGAATCAGAAATATTAGCAAAGGGATTCTTGTTCTATAACATGTTGTTGGNTATTTTCATTTGTCCTGTACTTCAGCAATAAAACTCGCTCGGGAAAAAATCTGCAAGGCACTGGCCTAAGACTCTACCAGGAGACCACATAGCAAATCCCACCTACTCAAAATGGCTTGAATTTCCTAGCATCACTTATAAAAAACATAGAATCAATCCATTCAGTTAAAAAAACCCAAAACCAATAACCTTCCCCCCCCAAAAAAAAAACCATAACAAAACCACAAAGCAAAACTGAAAGAAATGCAAGGTAAATTTGAGCAGCAGTCATATTTGAATGAATCCTGACAGATGTTTCCAGTGGATAAGTTAGTCCATGACTGCAGTGTTTGAGAGACAGCTCTCTCTTTGTACAGTTGCATGATGAATGGTTTTAGCAAGCCCATTTCAGACAGTAGAGTGGGGTGTTCATAAAGCCTAACTGCAGCCTGGGGAGAATGTCACTGGCCAACAGAGTCTAGGGAGAAACAAAACAAGATGCTGAATTCAGAGCAATTCTGAGCACGATAGTTTCTGCCTCCTGGACTAGTTGGCTGTGTTCCCCCCCGTCCTTGGCTAAAGATGCAGCTTCCTTAGGCTAATATTAGCATTTGCTAATGACCCTTTCCTAAGTGTTCATTGGTTACTGCTTTGAATATCGTCTACTCATAGCTGGATACTTGCTGTGTCTGCCTAGCCACTTGCTATTGCTTCTGTCTCTGCAATGGATGGTTTTGAAATCAAAGACTTTTTAAGCTGATTTTTAGCTCTTGCCAGTACAAGCAGAGTTATCTAGGCACACAAATGATACTCTCTGTGTATAGGAATACTCTGATGTGAATATTCTATGAACTTGCTTGTCAAGGAAATTGGTTTTGCATTAATCTTAATTTTAAGTGACTAAAGGGATCGCAAATATCATCTTGGTGATTGGTTTTGTATCTTTTTTGCAGCTGTATTTCTAGATATAGGTCCCTGGATAACAGTGAACAATTCATCTCCTTCCTAGGAACATATGTTCCTCAAGTAATACTTGTAGATCGTTATTAAAGTCAGAGTAATTGTAATTTAACCAAGCAATACGTATAAAGTTATTTTAATCTTTTCTCATAAATCATTTATCCTAGCCATTTAATCAATTAGGTAGAACTCCACTGAAGACCTGCTAATTTGAGAAAAACTTGCTGCTATAGAGACATTCAGTGCTTTAGTCCTCAAGACATCATCTTAGCAGAGGCAGATTGAAAACAAGGGCTCTCCCCCAAACAAGAATGCTTTTCTGTACTACTTTCTAGAGAATTTGGTTAAAGAGCTCACAGCTACATCACAGCAAAAGAAAGTGAGGGGAACCAGAACACCACTGGCAAACTAGGAATTGTGGTCGTCCAGTGCTAGCCATTAACACAGACACTATATTCCAACAGTACCTCACTAGCCATAAGCACTGTGAATTTCAATTCCTGATCGCAAACGAGTCAAATGAACTAAGACATACCTACATATTCTTCTACTGATTAGCAAGAATATAATCTAATTCTTGGAAATTACTTGGTCAAGACATACTGAACAAAAATAAATGACTATTTAAACTATTCAGCCATCCTTTCTAAATTTTGACAGGCTATTCTTTATTCAGAGATTTATTAACGTAACACCACAATTCTCATCACGGTGAGAGTAGCAGTGTTGAGCTACTCAGGAGAGAAAACTTTAGTCCATAATTATGGAAACAGAATTCTTTGCTGTCATAGCAGCCCTGGAACATCTCACATCTTCAGTTTAAACAAATGCATGCCACTTATGTCATAGGAAATTTTTTAGTTTGATCCCTCTGGATGTTTGCCAGCACAGAACTTGAGGGCTTAAAAAGCAGATCTTTTAGTGGTACATAATCCTGGCACCTGGTGTCTTTAAAACCATTGCCTGTCAAACCAGCACAAACAGATGTTCCTGTCTGTTTGGCAGTGCTGTTGTCACAGGTTAAACTGTCTGTATCTGTCTTTATAGGAAAGAAAAATCTTTATCATTTTTCTGATCATTATTTTTCCAAGAATCATTAATCCGCTTGACAGTTTATGTAATACAGAGCAATACATGATCTCTTCTCCTTGGCCACCCATGTCTTATAATGTAGATAAATGTGCTGCACACCACTTATATTAATTATCCCGGCTGCTTGTAAGGAGAACAGACTTCAAAAGATAGTCCACTTTCTCCCTCATTCTCTCTTCCTTTTTTTTTTTGGTTGTTTGTTTTTAATGGGGTGGGGATGGACTTTCTACAACTTGTTGGGTCAGTGGGGGTTGTCAATCGAGGATCTGTAGGCTCAAACAATCAAGATGGCAAAATCCATAAATTTCCACCTCTGGCTAATCAAAAGTAGCTGTCCTGACAGAAGTATTAGCTATAAGCATGGTGACCCATGAATGCAAAACGTCTGCACTGTCCTGTAACTGTCTTAATTATTACAGGTAACTATAATATCAACAGCAACCTGTCCTTCTGCCTTTATTTTGCCAGAAAAAAAGAAGCTCAGTCATAAACTATTGTTAGTCAGGTATTCCATTCCCTTGATCATACCAGTAACTCTTTCCTGCACATGGCCCTGTGAATGAAGAGAATTGCACGGGAGGCTTTGAGGGCAGCCACGGCTCTAACACTTCCCTGTCTCTGCAAAAACAACACAACCAAACCTGTTCTGCTATGTTCTAGATGCACAATTGCATTTTACTAGTGACATTGCTTAGGGATACAGACTGATCCTGGTATCACCTTCTGAGATCCGCTGCCCCCAACAGCACCCAGCTTCTACTAAAATTTTGTATTAAATCCAAATTAATTTGGGTCTGATAAAATTAATTCTAGAACACCTAAAGAAGTGGCTGAAGCAATCTCAGAGCCGTTATTGATTATCTTTGTGAACTTACAAAGGCAAAAGGCAACAAAGTACTAGGAATGTGAAGAAAGACTGAATATAGTGCTGATTTTAAAATAAGGAACAAAATAAGAGACAATGAACTGATCACTTTAACTTAAATTCCCAACAAATTATGTAACAAATAATGAATCTAGATACCAGCAAACAGCTAGAAAAACAGATGAAAAATGACCATCATGTATTTGTCAAGAACACCTTCTGTTAAATCAGTCTAATTGTCTTCCACAAGCAAGAATACACAGACAGCAGATATTCAAGTCTAGACATGAGCTGTCTGTTATTTAAGAATTTTGACTCCAGGTAGCTCAAATGATTCTATGCACATATGATCTAGATTAAAATATCATAGTCTGGGTTTTTTCACCATATCTTGAAAACAGTTACCAGTAATCAAATGGAAGGATGTCTAGCATGAAGTTTCACCTGGTTCTGGGTTTGGTTTATGTTTTCCTTCATGACATAAATTATGGAATAGAGTTTATGCTTAGAAAATTTGCAAGAAATGTGAAAGTAGGAGTGACTGCAAGTATACCAGAGGACAGGATAAGAATTTGAAGTGGTTTTGACAAACTGGGGACATGGAATAGAAATAATAAATTAAATTCAAAAGGGGATAAGGGCCAAGTTCTACACTTGTGCAGGAATAATCCACCTAAATACAGAATAGAGAACAACTGGTTAGGAAACACATCTTCAGAGAAGGGTCTGAGGTTACAGCAGATGACAGCTGGGCATGAGTCAACAGTGCCACACTTGTGAAAAAAGCAGCATCCCCCCCCGGACATGCAGAAAGGACAATAATACACATGATGTGAAGCAATCCTTTCATGCTGAGGCAGCTGCAATGCTGGGACCAGTTTTGAACAAAACATTTCAAATTAAGAAAGTCCAAAGGAGAATGACAAGAATGATGAGAAGACAGGAAAACTCTACTAAATCAAGAAGACTGAAAAAAATTAAATTGTTTGGTCTAAAGAGGAGAAGATCGAGGAGGTACCTGATAACAAAGGATTGCTGCAAAACAGAGAAGGGACTAATATGTCTGCTCGTACGACAGATATGGGCTTGAAATTGTATCAAGAAAAATTCAAGGAGGATTTAAAAGACATTTTTCTCTTGGTAAAGATAGTGAAGTACTGAAATAAACTGCAAGGAGGAAGGGGAGAAGTTGTTTAAGAACGAGCTAAATGAGCATATTTCAAGGTCCATCTTTCTTAGAGGAGACAATGGGCTACATCTCCGTCCTGCCCCCACCAAAAGTACCTTCTAGTCCTACTTTTCTATTGTACTTTCCCCTTGTTCTACTACAGTTCTTCCCATTTCCATTACTCCAGTTTTCCAACAAATCCATCCACAAATATTTTGTATTTACCATGATTATCACCTGTATGCAATCAGCAAAAATTATCTCAATTTTTCTGCACCAATTTTGTTAACAGCAAAATTATTTAGAAACGTTAACCATCAGTTGCAAGACCAAACACCCCCTGTCATCCAGAGACATTAACTATGAGTAGAACTGAAAGATTAATACCCTGATGATATACAAATTATTTCTGAAAGGATATATTCACTTTCCATATATTACCTTGGACAGTGCCAATGAGCCTGCCAACAAGGGCTGTTTGGGTGAAAGTCAGTGACAGATAAAGATAAAGCAACTGAGGCAGTGTGTGCTAAACACCTCAACTCCCATTATAACCAGCTGAGATCTATGGCACAGGTCAGTGACCTACAGGGAGGCAGCTACAGTCACCTAAGACACCCTAAGGTAACAGAGCCATTTGCGCAGGGCTTGCAGATATGCCAATAAAGCTACAGGAGACCTGCAGCCCCCGCTGGCAGCCAAGGCTGCTTGCTGTACTAGGGCACCCTAAAAAACAGAAGGTGCTTGTATATGAACTGAGAGACTTCTGGTAGAATCTGTGGTGGATGAAGAGGATGGGAGAGGGCAAAGCACCTTCTGAGAGTCATTTATTATCAGAAACATTGACTGTGGAGTAAATTGAATTCTGGAGACATCTGTCCACTGCTCAGAAAGGGTGCCTACAGAACTAGGTTAAAATTAAACAAATAGTTTTCAGGTATCTGAAGATAAGAAAAAGGATGTAAGATAACAAATGTTGATTTGGTAGAGTTGGCCAGGGTTTTGAAAATAAAGATGGCAAACTTGAACTTTATGTGAAAAAGCAACAATAGAAGGTTTTAAATCTCTGACCTTTGGGCTCAAGGTCTTTGAACAAAACAAGTCTTATGACCCTTGAATTCATACTGTTAAGAATCACCTGAGTCAGAACAAAAAAAATATGCAATAAAAGGAACCCAGGCACTTCTGTTCCTGGACATTACAAAGGAAGAAACCATCTAAAAAGAAGGCTGACACAAGAAATGCAAAATGTTTCTTGGTTTTTTTCTTTTTTTTTTTTCATTTTGTCTTTGCTGAGTTTAGCTTTGGAACAACTTATGGGTGATACAGAAAACAGGCAGCTTTTTATTCTGCAGCAGTGGCTGTAAATTGATGAAATAGATATGGAAAACAGGTTCTTCTTCCTTCTTCCCATCCTCTCAGTAGGCCACTTGGTTATCAAAGGCTGGTAAACCTGTTGTCTTTCCCTCTAGCAAATATGGCAGGCATAACTCCTTTGGAAGGAGGCTTGGAAAAAGTAAAATAAAAATCATTTTTTCAGTAGTAACCCAACATTAAGGAATAGTGCCTAGTCACACGTCTGCTCTTGCTGTTTTACCTGCAGACCACAGGTGGTTCTCAATGTGCATGTTGAAAAAGGTGTGACTACTGCCTAAGGCAATTGTTTCCAGCTCCTGCTCATAACCAATGTGTTGCCTGTAAGATCTCCCAATTTTGCTGTAGCTGTAGGGGGTTACAGCTGAAGCGGATAGGGAGAGCAAAGCTTGATGGTAGTGTGTCTGGTGTTGTTACACCAGGGACAAAGTAACTCAAGGACCACTGATCCGAGTCATTCATATGGACTCATACACAATTATGTCTAATAGAGGATGGCTTCATCGTCCCTCTCATATTTAATGACACCATGCCACTGCAGGAATGTATACCTATTGTGCATACAGGGACTGAAGCACAGAGACATGTGCTGGTAATACTAAATAAGCAAGCCAGAAAATTATTTGAAGCACGCAGACCCTGATCAGTTGTACTGCTTAATTGTTTGCTCTTTCCATGGCCCAGTTTTGGACTATTTCAACTACTTTGTTCCTAGATAAATAGAGACGGCTGGCCCTAAGCAATGTTCAGATGAGGTGGTTAGAGCCACTAGCCTCAGGGTCTGAACCAGTGCCTGGACCTTTTCAGCTGGGCACTAGATACAGACAGAGAAATTAAGTGATTTGCCTTATCTGAATCTGTGGCAGAGCAGAGCTGGATGCTGGCCTCTGACCTCCAAGTGTAGCACACCAACTAGCAGGCTATTGTTTTTCCTCTACCCTCTGCATAAACATCATGAATGGTCATCACATTATGCACTAATGAGTCTGTTTAGTCATTCATAATAACAGTAATAATAACACCAGTGCAATGTAATTCAATATCAGAGTGTCCTGGTTTCAGCTTGGATAGAGTTAATTTTCTTCCTAGTAAACACTGGTATAGTGCTGTGTTTTGGATTTAATATGAGAATTATGTTGATAACACACTGATGTTTTTCACTCGAAGCCACCGAGGCGAAGGGCTCCGGAGCGGAGGATCGCGACGGGGGACCCTTCCTAGAGCGGCTAAACCACGGCAGGAACCGCGAGGGCAAAAGCGCAGGCGGCGAGAGGGTGCCTCAGCCCCCCCCCTNTCATCATCATTATCATCATTATTATTATTTTCCCTTCCTTTTCTGTTCTATTAACTGTCTTTATCTCAATCCATTAATTTTAGAGTTTTTTTCGATTCTCTCCCCTGTCCCACTGGGGGACGGGGAGTAAGCGAGCAGCGTGTGGTGTTTGGCTGCCTGCCGGGTTAAATCACAACACAGAGGAACCTTGTCTTGATGAATTTTTTAGATTTCTTATAGGCAGAACCATGCTTTCCTCTGACTTTGGAAGAAAACATGGCACTGCATGCGCTACTGCAATTTAAATAATAAAAAAAAGGAGCTGTATTTTGAATGTTTGGAAGCATTTGTAAAGATGCGTCTTTTAAAGAAAACATTACAGGCAACTGATACTCTGCATAGACAGTACCTCAGTGGGTTGAGTAATTCCTTAATTTTTTATATTACTCCACATAAATAAAAAATCAGCCTGTGCTACTGGTAGAAAATTCAGTATAGTAGCAAGGACAATGGCTAAAATGAGACATTTTAAGGCCTGGTTTCCTGTATTTATGGGGGTACAGTGATGAGTTCCTACATGGTACCAACTACTTCATAAAGGTGAAACAATCCCAAGTACTGAAAATAAACACTATATTTCTTTTCAGTATGTATTTATTTTCATGGCTGAGAAAATCAAACAAAGATATTTCATGTGAATCTGAGGTAGACTACATAATTGCTACACACATTCATGAGCAAAGCAGGACAATGACGAAGCCTCATTCTTTACTAAATTTGTGCTTTCCATCACTCAAGGCTGAAAGTAAATTTTCAGTTTATTTGTAAAATGGCTTGTTAGGGTTTACAGTAAGTATATCTGTTGCTTCAGTTTTTCCTTTCATTAGTTTATCCATCTGGCCAACCTAAAAAGAAGAGCTCTAGTCAAGCCCCTGGACTTCTAGGGATAGCTGTATGACTTCTAGAGAACTCGTTGGCTCCTCAGGGTCCTCTTCGTTCATCCTCTATGATACATCTGGCCTCAAAAATCTATAAATCAAAAGATGCCTGCAACAAACATACATGTTCCTTTTTTGTTTTCCAGTATTTCTTACCCTGGCTTCTTCTGTCTTAATTTTCTTTTTTTTTTTTCTCTTTTTCTTTTTTTTTTTTTCCCTGTGGGAACTAGGTAACAATCTTTCACCTTTTTTCTGTCAAAATTCCCATTCTGATCTTATTCTTGAATTCAGAAACAGGTCTACTTCTTTTTCTTCTGGAGAGAAAACAGAAGCTGTTGTTGTATATGCTACAATTTTTCTCTGTATGTGTTGCTTTCCGATCATTCTGACAATCCCTGGGATTACAAACTGCATACGTCTTTTTAGAACATGTGTTTTAAGGGTCCAGAACACAAAGGTACGAGTGTTGGCCATCAACCTTCCAGCTGTATGTCAGAACATTCTGCTTCACTACCCCTAAGATAGAAAATACTCAGTGAGACATTTTCAAGTGATTCACTGGAAATTTGGGAACCTTTTTTACCCACTGTGAAAACAGGTTGCATCAGGATTGATTCTAATCTGTCCGAACAAGCCACTACAGTTAACTGTGGGATAACAAATACAACCCTTTAATCTCTTCAAGTGTGAATGTGTGAGTATCCTGTACACACTTAAAGAGTGAAAAATACCTGGTGAATAACTTCATTAGTAGGAATCTGGCTGTGGATTGACAGTGTGTGAGGAGAGAGAACAAAATCCTTCCCATAAACTCTCTGTTGACTATTATTTCTTCTGCCTACATGATGGCCACTTCTGATGTTCTGGTGTGAAAGTATTATCAGGAATAGGGTGTTACAAGTAGTACTCTGAGTACAGGAAACTAAAGAATCTTGGCTTCATGCAGATTTGTAACCCATGGCTGATTGATTTTGGTGTCTAAGACAATGTGAGATCCAAGTGAAGCTATCCCATGGTTAGTATGCTGGGGGAAAGGGGAAGGAGAAGGAGGAACTTCATCCCCTTTAGATTGTCCAGCATCTATCACCTCTTCAGCTCATGTGGCACCATGGTGTTTACTTGGGATGTTTATAGGCTCCCTCTGCTCTGCTTCATCATCTGCTTGATCCTCTGCTTGATCTGCTTCATCACTTCTACAAGTGTTGTACATACAGAAATTTTCAAGATGTCTACCTTTCCATGAAATATGGTTGAAACTAGTCAGTGAACTGAAAAACTATTGGGGTGAAAAGGGAGAAACACACAAATACAGCCAATGCAATTGCATAAGCGTAGATCCCCCAGAGGGGCTTACCTGCCAAGGCAGTCAATGTTACAGCACTGAAGATGATGTGGCCTGGGTTCAAGAACGCAATTCATACAAAAGCTGAAGTACAGTGAATGGGGACAGGTGGATGCTGAAGAATGGAGCTTGTAACACTGGCTAGACTAAGCAGGGAATGGCTAAACCAGCAAATAGGGAGTGCCAAAAAGAAGGCTGTATCCAATAAACCACCTTTGTTCTGGATTACCATGCCACTACAGCCAGGGGCATGAGTGTAAAAAGTCTTCTGTTCTGCACCCAGTAGAGGAGAACAAGTTGCTTCCTGCTTTATGTAGATCTTTGCAGTTAGAGCATTCTCTGGCAATCAATACGTAGGCTCAATTCCTGCATTTCCTGAATGGAATCAAATCTCCTACTTCACAGCAGAGAGTCAAGCTAAAGCATTGTGCTGAGGAGGGGAGAATCCTAGGCTAACTTTGGAACCAGATACCTATATCATTCAGCTGGGAAGGTGTCTCTTACACGCTAAGCGAAGGATCTGTCAGCTCAGTTGCTGTCAGCTGTTGCCTGTCTTCAGTAGCAGAACTTCAGAAAACTTAGTTTCTTGATAAGCCATATACAAATAAGCAGTGTATGTAGGAGACATGGGAAAAGTTGTCAAGCTCTTTTGCACATAAGCCCTTAATGCCTGCACTTTGGACAACTTAGTGCTTCTTTAGATTTCCCGCTAGTTTTCTGCAAAACATTTTCTCTAGTGAATGAAACTGAAGGAAGAAAAAAGCGACTATCATTAGTCTCTTTGAAGAACAACAAGTATATCAGGCAAGTTTTCATGTGTAAGAACAAGAAATGGAAGTCTAATTCTTCATCTGTGAAACTGAACAGATTCCAAAAGAAACATATTGGCAAATGATTTAAAAAAGGTAGAGATATTAGAAAATACACTGAAATTATTAAATTAGCTGAAATCATGCATCTTTTAAGGGTGCAATTGCTGGTAAAAATCTGAACTTCCTAAGTGTCCTGCCTGTAAGTTTACCACTCACCTTTGCTTACACTATTTCTCCTTGATGCTCCAGGCCATTTTATTTTTCTTACTGACTACTTTAGCTCTAATGGGATATAGTGAGAAAGTTTCTGGGGCAACACAGTTCCGCTGCAAAGAGCATCCACAATTAGAAGAACTTGCAGCCAGCTGAGCCCACTGCCTGCTAAAGTTAAGGCCTACATATGCAGTTAGATATCTGTAATTATGTCACTCATGAAGATTAAACATTAAGAAACATTGTCCAAAATCACAGAATCAAAAGCAGAGTCAGGAGTACAATCCATATCTCCTAGATCTAAGCACCATTTACTAATTGTAGCGCGAGCCAAAATTCAATATCTTACATACCAGGTTTAGTTAACCTAGTTAGTAGTTACAGTAGTTATAGATAGTTAACATAAAACATTTTTTGGCACAACTCTGTAAAAGACTGTACAGGCATTGAATATTGCACAACAAATGTTTAGTCACCCCTATGAATGCATGCAATACTGTAGATTCTAAGCACAGGTAGTATACACATTCAGTGTATTACATACTTATTTAGTCAAGGAAGTAATATCTGACAAGTGGCATGGCCATGGAAATCTTTTTATAATTCTGCCTTCAGACAGAAAAATAACATTAATATTAAAAACATTAAAACAACATTTACTTTAGCTTCTTAGCTTTGAAAAGTATTGCTCCTGAAAAGCCCCAGTGTTTATAAGGTGATGAAAGACCACATCTTCATAGGACTTCCATAAAACCTGAACCATTTATTCTGTCAAATCTATAAAACTAGTGTTGTATGTCTTTGATGTGTGATCTTAAGACGACTATCTAAAGTGGAATAATTTTGCCAGCCCAGTCTAATCTTTGAGTTATTAATGTCTATTGTGATGGGGTTTGCTGAGAATAGTGGTCTACTAAGAACTGGGCTGAAACCATCAACTCATTTTTGAGGTTTTGTATCCAGTTTTCAAGTGGTCATAACTTACTGATGTTCTTATCTTGGCTGAGTTTGAACTGGTCATTGAAAAGCAAAAAGTTATTAGTCACCCAGCTATAAATTCCTAAGAAAGATATGAAGCCTCACACTCTACTGCATGATAAATTGAGACTGAAAAATCCCTATCTTCAACTTTATAAAAAGGCTTACAGGGATTCACAGAGACAACTGAAGCACTGAAAGACTTAACAGTGAGGGTGAGGGTGAGGATGAGGATGAGGGCAACAACAGAACATGCGCTGTTTATCATGTGGTCTTCCCACTCCCAGCAGTATTTCAAAAGTTTGGTAGAGTATTCAATAAGTGATTTCAGGTCTTTTTAGCACATTGTACATACAATTTAGATTGTTTCCATGTGGCTTTTATCACTTTGCATTTTAGAGTTATTGCTGTCATCTTTAAACTTCATCAAGCAAAGAATGAAAACAAAAAGCTGCTGTGTCATGTGTGCTGGTACTGCACCCAGGCCTATCTGCAAACCTGGTGGTAAAAAGGTGTCTAAAACCAATCAGCAGTGAATCTGCTTTACAAGGCTGTTTCTTGCCATATCAAATTGACATAGTGAATAAAATTGTTAGTGATGTTGTCTGTTGTATTTTTAGAGCCTTATGAATTTTTAATGAGGGGTTCATTCCTTGAATAAATCTACACCTAAGTAATTGTGTGATTTCTGCAAATATGATCATGAGTCACTCTGATTAACAGTCTGTCTGAAGAAGTGGGAAGTAGGCTTATAGCGGTGTCAGGGATGGGGAGAATACAAATGGATATAATCCGGTTATCAGTTTCTCCTAAATATTTTTATGGGTTGACTGATCATTCAGAAAGCTAAAAGACAAATCTGCCAGTGTGACCATATTTTTGGCAAAAAAGTCTACTCCGGCGTGCATGCTTTTGCCTAAAAGAGCCTCGTACAAATAGATTTTTCATTTCTTATTGACAGCAATTCCAGGGCATCTTGGAACAGCTGATTCCAAACTAACTGTAGGCAATAAATAAGTAAATAAAATAAAATTTGATTTTTACTCTGTAATCCTTCAGAAGCCAAGTTAATTGAAATTCCGAGATGATTCCTACTGTATATTACATTCATTTTTCATACTGAAGTACTTTTCCTTTGTACATACCCATGGGTAATGCAGTCTGGAAGGATAGCATGGTGAGCTTTAATATCATCTATATATGAGCTTTGACTAAAGGAGAGGCATCCAAAGAAAGGCCAGATTTAAAATAATTTCTTTTCCATTTTGAAAACAAAGTGATAGCAGGGGATTCTTTCTGGGTTATTAGTAGTTGGGCGATGAAATGTGATGTTCAGGAGCATGTAAAGTAAGACTGGATTGGAAAGTGTGAGGTTTGCAGTACTTAACCTGTACTACAAAGTTCTCAGAAATGGCACTTCATCTTTCAGGTGCTGAAGTAAATCAGGTATAACTCCACTGTAATCAACTGAGCAAGTGAGAGTATTTTAGAGGAAAATTGGAACTATGACATTAATGTAGTGGTTTCACACTGATTCAGAAGAACAGGTTGCATCTCTGTTCTTCATATTCCTTTGAGTCCATGACAAATCTGCCAGGGATGTCAGACGGGCTTTGTACAGAGGCAATAGGGAGAACAAGGCCTTAGTGTAGTGATTAAACTTACTATTTATTCTGTTCCTTAAAACTGGATAAATTTAACCTGACATGGTAATTTAAAAGATGTGTGGTCTGAAGTTTTGCAGTCTCCTTCTGTAGTTATTGCTAACAGAGATGGACATCCAGGGGACAGTTGTTTCAGTTTCTCCAATATCTTCTGCTCAAATGGGATGAGCCACCTCCAGTGAGTTTCTGTGGCTGTGTCTGCTTACTGGAAGTGTTCCCAGTTTCTCAGGCCTTGTGCTTGCTCTGGCTGTCCCCTAGTACCATATGAGGTGAGAAACATGTGCAGGCCTTGCTCTGTGTCCCAGATCCACGTGAAGGATCCAGGAACTGCAGCTCACTCAAGTCCTTGATGTGGCTTATCAGGATACTAGGACCAGGCAGTGGGCTACCGGGTCACTCAGCAGTTCAGTCCAGGTGTAACCTACATCCCCGCCACTGATTGTCAACAGCATGTTGATTAGTAGCTTTGCTGAGGTGCTTGACTTTATACAGATGGGGAATATTAATCTCACTTCACTTTAAACATGTAAAAGTTAAAAGTTTTTATGTAGGTGCATGTATGCATCATGAGTCTGTATGTATGGTATCAGAGCTGTGAAATGTGATCGGTATTTGAGAAAGTATCACTGTTTAGGAATTATATAAGCACCTTTTTAAGGTTAGCTTCATCTGCCAAACAGTTAAGCCTGTGCTTATTCAAATGAGGAAGGTCTACATGATTTGGCCTGCAAGTTACAGTTTGGTAATGTTTCACTATAATTTTTTAGCTGCAGTAAACAACAATGCCATGGCTTCATGACTCCAGAGAGTAATCCTGAAAGCAAATTCTCCCCTGCTGCTTCAGAACCGTTAAATGACTATTCTTCATCTTAAGGGTGCTCATGAGCCACGTCCAGGACAACCAGGGGATCAGGTCCAGCCAGCACGGGTTCATGGAAGGCAGGTCCTGCTTGACCAACCTGATCTCCTTCTATGACGAGCTGACCCGCGTAGTNCTGGTGAGGCCACACCTCGAATCCTGTGTTCAGTTTTGGGCCCCTCACTACAAGAAGGACATTGAGGTGCTGGAGCGTGTCCAGAGAAGCACAATGAAGCTGGTGAAGGGCCTGGAGCACAAGTCTGATGAGGAGCAGCTGAGGGAACTGGGACTGTTTAGTCTGGAGAAGAGGAGGTTGAGGGGAGACCTCATCGCACTCTACCTCTACCTGAAAGAAGGTTGTAGCGAGGTGGGGGTTGGTGTCTTCTGCCAAGTAACTAACAATAGGATGAGAGGAAATGGCCTCAAGTTGTGCCAAGGGAGGTTTAGATTGGACATTAGGAAAAATTTCTTTACTGAAAGAGTGGTCAGGCCTTGGAACAGGCTGCCCAAGGAAGTGGTGGAATCACCATCCCTGGAGATATTTAAAAGATGTGTAGATGAGGTGCTTAGGGACATGGTTTAGTGGGCATGGTGGTATTGAGTTGACGGTTGGACTTGAGGATCTTAGAGGTCTTTTCCAACCTTAGTGATTCTATGATTCTCATAGGAAACTATCCAATGTTTCCAACAGATTTGGTGTCCGAGTTTATTTTGTCATTCAACACAGATGACCTTGGCTACCAGATAACAGGGGATCTTGTCTACTTAGAGCTGACAAAAGGCACATAAAGACACTGGAATATATGTAGCACATATTAACTATGACTAAACCACACATGGCACAACTTCAAAAAAGAACACTTGTGTTCTGTAATCTTTCAATATGACTGCGGGGTTTTATTTTTTCTATGGGGTCAGAAAAACTGGCATACAAAGCCTCTGTCTCTATGAAGTGTATAAATCTACAGGCAACTTATGTGATGGAAAAGTAAAACGTAGGCCCACAAGCAAAATGGAGAGCTTAACTCTCTGTAGTATTTGAGAGAAGCCACCTAGAAAGATGGTGTAGAACTTGGACTAGCAGACGACACTTGGCTGCACCAGTATGCGGGCCCTGCAAAGGCACATATCACTGCTCAGTTCCACCACAACAGGCACAAGAGTACACAACTGGATAAATGTGACCTATACATAAAAGAAAATTATTCAACAAGAGGGGAAACAATCCACTTTGTGAAAGGAAGGGTTAAAGCATTTCTCTTCCCATTACTCTTCTCCACATTATTTGTCATGAAAGACTATTACCTGAATACGTGCACTTGAGTATTCCATGGACCGCATTTATGAAGGGAAAATAAGTCTTTCAGATGTCATCGCAGATACAGGGGAAAAAGGGTACAGGAGGCAGTATGTGACCTGGTTTCTGAGTGTAGAATGGGGGATAATAACTCAGAAATACCACAGTCTTTACAACCCACATTGTTATAGCTGAATTATTTCTGATCATTCAACTTTTGGTACAGCTTCTCTGAGCCCAGTGAGATCCAAAGGAATCCCAATATGATCTCTTATAAGCTGAGAAACTAAGTACAAGCTGCAGAGGCATTGATGGTATTATCTGACAGAGCTGCAGAAGTTTGATTTCAGAGAAGAGTGCATAATGTAACCAATTGTTTTCCTGTGCTCTATTTTCTAAATGGATTTTTCAAGCTTCGGACAAAAAGGGAAGGAAAGCATTTATTACATCCGAGAGAGAAAATCCCTTTTCTATCAGATGTTCTTGTATGCACGTATTGCCAAAAAATTAAAGGGAAAAAATACAAATTATTTAAGATGCAGTGTAACCAATATAATTAGTTTCCCTTCCTTAGGATTTGTTGTCAATACTGGGGAAACTTGAAGCAGGTACAAAAATCAAGTTAATTTTAACAATGCTGTATTTAAAGTGAAGCTGCTATAGCCAGTGGTAACATAGCAGTATATCACTACACACAAGCTGGTTTTAAGGGATATAACTCCACTGATTCCAGCGACTCCAGTGAGTTATCACATTCTTATAGGCCCAAACTCTCCTCTTTGTAAACAGAATATTTTCTAAATTCGAGCTCCAATTCCATGAAGGGTGATGCATATATAAAAATTAAATAGTTGAACAAGTATTTGCAGGAGTAAAGTCTAAGATGTAGCCTACAAGAAGTTTAACATAACATTGTTATGAGAGCTCTAATTTGCACCCAAAATGACATTGCGGTCAGCATCTTTAAAATGCCTGTTTCGAACAACCTAGACTTTGACAGTGGTTAAGGCCCTCTTGTAGAATGAAAGGGGACATTTTCCAAGAAGAGTAGATGTTTAACAAAAACATTTTTCTAAATTCCATTCCTATACAAAACTCACATTGTAGCTTGCTTAGCTATGCACATGCAAACATGGAGCTTTTTTTTCCAGCTTGCTCTTCAAGAGTGGCATAGTTACAGGTTTTACTTCCACTCTTAGACCAACACAAATTGCTTTATCATTACTATTTTTTTTTTACAATCATTCCAACCTAAAATTTCCTCTCAGCAGTGTGGTTTTTTATTAGCCTTTTGAAAACATCAGGTCAGAAAATTCAAACTATAAAGCAGCCATTACTTGGTTATTGATGCTAACCCTTTGATAGGTCTGGGGAAGTAAGGTACATTATGTCTGGGACTTTGAACATTTTTTTCTTTTCATTTCAGCATGCAATAACATCAGACACATCAAGCTAATCCTTTCAGTTTCTAATCAGTATTGCGGACACATTTATTTCAGAGACTGAGCCTCTCTGCACCTATTGAGAATTTCAAGTTGAAACGTTAATGATTATAAAAATGTCACTGAGATGACATAGTGCCCCTTTCTGCTGCCTACAGTTTTGCAGGAAAACAAAGTTACTGGAAGTAGTACTTGTTCATCCCAGTGAAGTACAACATTACTGCAATCATTTCACATGCATAAATTGACTTTTTATGAAAGACACTATCCTAAAGTACTAGTAGTCATAGTCAGCAGATCTGTCTGTTCTGGTCAGTGCCCTCTTTCCTCATCCTGCAGAAAGTGGGAGATGGCCTTTCTGGTGTTGGAGGATCTCACGTTACCCACTTCCTTCAAGGGTGACCTTCCCTGATGCAAGTGAGAATCTCAGACCTCAAGACTAGACTTTTCCTATGGGGTTATTTTTACCTCCTCTAGAAGATATCTTTGCTATCCACCAGGCAGATACCACAGAGAAGGCAGAGAGTGGAAAGAACAGTTATTTTCTGACTGAACATGTTGAAAGTCAGCGTTTATTCTTAAATGATCAAGCTTGCTCTGCTTTCTGTTCCTCCTCTCTTATGACAGAACATTATGAAATAACAGTGAAGAAGTTGCTTTAAATTGCCTTCTGAGCTCCATGGAGCTGTTAGCGATCACACCTTAACACTGCCCCCCCACCCAAAAAAAAAAAAAACAGCTTCCCTTGGTACAAGCCCAGATTTTCATACAAGTCCCTGATTCCCAGAGCTCAGACTCCAAAAAGAATATTAAATCTTGTGATGATTAAAAAGCCCCAATAATATATAAAAATCATAAGACTTGATAATACTGGAAATTTTAAAATTGTTTTCTGTTAGAGGAGTGCACTAAAGAGCTTAAAACCTTTTCTTCTTCTAGCAGAGAATAAACCCTCTCTCCTACCTACAAGATAACCTTGATGCAGGGTGAGGGGAAAGACAGCTACTGATGTTTGAGATATTTAAATGAGGCAGAGCGTTTATTCAATGTCCCTTCTCCTAAAGGCACAATCACTGCTAGAAAGGAAATAAAAATAATCATTGGTCAAGATTTCTAAAACCTTTAACCAACCTCAATGTGTTACTATATTAAAACATTTTTTTTGCTTACTAGCTCTTTTCTTATATAAACTCCAGACTACTTCAGCACCAGTGGAATTTTTGACCAACTTGTCTGAAAGCAAATATCCAAACCAAATGTTTTTTCGAAGTTAAATGCAGAGTTATGGAAATGTAGATCCCCAAAACCATTATAAAATCCCATTTTCATGTATAATCTGTGCTGCTAAAAATATTTTTTTAAAGTTTTATTAATCACCTCTGCAATCAAAACCAGCAGCAAAACTATTCTTTGTATTACCTCAAGTAACACAAATTACTTGAGGTAATGTCTTTAAAGACTTATTAAGGTGATTTATACCCATCCTGAGCACTTGTAAGCAAAACCAATATCCCTCCCTCACACTTTTATATAAAAAATTGCCATGCACCACTCTTTTGTCTAAGAGAATGTCCAGCAAAAGCTGAAAAAATAGTGAAGGTTATCTGCCATATCACAGCTCATTTTGATATGCCAAGATTGGTTAAAATCTTAAACTAAATCTTATGCTTCAGAGTTTAAAAACTTGAAGTTTCTGACAGCTTTAACTGATATACTTCTAAATAACCAAGTCGTCTTTGTATCATTCATTTTATTATATTTCATGAACAAGTGGGGTTGAAACTCATTATTTCTGGAAGTGCAAGTCAGATGCAATTCTACTAAAATCAATGGCCATTGGTCTTTCATTCCCTTCCACTCTACAGTATATACACTGTACAGCAGAAACAGTCTTCATTTTGCCTCTTCTTCTCTCTCTAGATGGGTGATGTGTTTATTTAGTCACCAAATTTGGACTTTCCCATCATTTCTGTAAAGACTTCAGACTTCTCAACAGAATACTTAGAATACTTGTTTTTATTTCCCAGTCTTCCTTGCAGTAATTGCAAATGAATATGGGTGCACAAATCTGAGAATCATATTGATTCTACCTGGTGATATTTGTCACTGGCAAAAGTGTGCTGTGGATCTAATCTCAAGTTCTCCTTCTCTAAGCAGAGGCAGGGCCAGTTTCCCAAACCTCCTTGGCAAAGCACAAGACACACAGACTGGATCTTTCTGGATTCATGCTTGGATCTGTCACTTTTCTGACTTAAAGACAGACTTTGTATTTTTCCTGAGACGGCTACTGTTGGATAGCTTTTTGTGCCAGCACCTTGTTCCTGTGTTCCTGAAACAGTATATTTCAATTAGGTAAATATATGTATATAGTGACCAACTTTGTCCCCAAATCATTTTGAGGATACTATTTACAGCCTTTCGTTGTTCCGGCTTATGATTCCAGCCTTTTAAAGCTTTAGCCTTTTTTTTGATGAATATGGAACTCCAGTATTAACATTTGGTTTATTCTTTTCTAAATAAAGAAAAACTTTTTCAACAATCTCTATTGACTAAAGTTTCCAAAATACTGTTTGCTTTCTCATCTTTGCAGTGAAATTAAAAGTCAGTACTAACACAAGCAATAGTTTGCCAATAAATGCAAACTACTTTGGCCTTTTCTGGTCCTTCTAAGACAGCTGACTCCTAGAATAAATGACAGTAGCATTTTCAAAGCTGCTAAATTATTCTGATCTTACTGAAGCAGATACTGTCTGGCATGAAGGATCCTAGAACTGGTGAATCTGAACAGACAGGAATAACTGAATGAGCAGAATTCACTGTTAAAACTGTGATAAAAAGCTTAAGATAAAAGGAGAGATTTATATTGAAAAAGAAGCTTACAGTTGCAGATAAGTTTAATTTACTCTGCCATGTAGTAAGCAAAAAGGCATGTAAAAGGTGGGTAGACAGATTTGACTTATAGATCAATATTCTGTTGATCTCTAGCTGCAAAACAATTCATCCCCTCAGTGCAGGGCAAAAGTAAAGGGGGATTTAATGTCAAATCAGTTAACCACAATCTGAAATTGAAAAAGCATGCAGTTTTGATAATGATGGTTAGCACAAGTTCCTTCTATTAAGTGTTATCATCCAGTGCATTCATTGCAATGTATTAATTACACAGTGCAGTCAGCTTGATCTCCTAGGCTAACTCCATAGCAATCAATTGCAGCAGTGTCTCCACCATTCTGTTTAGCACTACATTTTCTTAGCTGAGTCTGAATGTCTTACAGAAAAATTTTATTTCGGCTATCTACTATAAGCTCTCTTTTTCTACACAACTCGCATTTTGGAGTGAACACAATTGTTCAGGAAATAAATGTAGGCACAATACCATCATTATGTTAATGTACTTGGAAATTCCATTTGGAAACCATCTTTATTTGTCATGCCTCCAGACAACAATCAGTAGACTTTAAAACACATACGGATTCAGTGCTTTTGGGATTGATAGCAAAGGGGATAATAGTAAAAAGGAGAAAATGAAGGGAAACGTAATTAAGCTCTTCCAAGAACAGGATATTTTTTCAGGAACAGATATGGACACAGCATGTGTATTAAATTGATAATGGCAACTATTCAAAACCCACTATGCAATGGTACTAAAAGAATAACTGTTTGAAATTATAGGAATATTCCAATAGACTAACATTCTTACTTCTGGGTATCCCCTCAAGTAGTTGAAAACTGATCCCTCATTTAACAAAAGTCAGACCTAGCCAGTTCTCTCCTGTTTCTTTGTAGTTTTACCATGAGTTGCTCACATGATGAGTTCAAACATTTTTTTTGTTCATATCAGAGCACAAAACCAAGACTTCTCAGTTCCTCATGAAACTGGGCGAGATGAACAGATACACTGACCACCTTGGACTGGGATTTATCCCACTTAATTTCAGGCAGCTATCTGAGCTACCTGATTAAAAAGTATCACTGAGGTTCCAATATCACCATGGGACACAGGGTCGCCTCCCCATAAGCTGTAAATCAGATCTTATGGCATCAGGTCAGTGCAAGGGAGACCCTCACTAGAGCCACATCCACGTGGATGAATTTGGAACACAACATCTTCACTGCATCACAGCCACTGCTCTAAACCTAAACCAGGTAACATGAAGACTCATGAGGTGGGACATCTCAGTAGATGGCTGCTGTGAAGCTAGTCACTCAAGGTTCTCCCTGTAAACACATAGAAAAGGGCATTTTTTAGGGTGTGGTTCATCTGATCTATTTTAGCTGTCTACTTTAGGGCGAGACAAGCTAAATCTCAGAAGCTCCTGTTTCTCTCCACTGACTACAAAAGGAAGTTCAACAACCAACTTAGGTGTGAACAGCTGTATAAGAAATATGTATTTGGTCAGATAAAGGCACTGCCTCCTCCTTTCACGGCCTCTCCATGTGTCATCCCATATCCTACCGCAGCTTCTCAAGAAAAGTCTTTCCCTATCATGTCCTCTTCTTTTTATTAAAGGACCAGTTATTTAACTGCCATGTCTGTCATTACTGATCCTTAACACCTCTTGAAATGAACAAGACAGGAAAAAAATATTATTTCAGACTGGCTAGGAATTCAGGAAGACTTTTTGCACCAGTTAAATGTATTTCATGTTTTGAAACTGCTTCAGACGCATCAGTTAGATCAGTCTTTAGAAATTAATGAAAAGTTGTTAACCCACCACTAACTTATTGTTTACATTTATAATCCATATTGAGGAAGAAATGTGAAACAGAGGTACAGATAGGATACCTGAAATTTGCAATGGAAGACCAGTGGAAAGGAAAAGGGAAAACAGACAATGTAAGCACATAAAAGGGCAGTACTGTCAATTACAAATAATTTTTTAATGGACAATTCTTTCAGTGTAAATAAAATAAGACAAGACAAAGGCATACTGCCTCAGCTATTGAAGAGGATATGTACATACATGTAGCTTCAATGAGAGAGGAAGAGAAAGAGAATTGTTGAGCCTTCATCATGATCCGCCATTATTGACTGGACAGAACAATTTCATTTTAAGATACTTACCAATTTTGGCAAAACACTTCCTGAATGAATCACTGCACTAGAAATCAGGGAAGAACTATTTAATCGAGGCCACTAGCCCCAATGCAGGCAAACCCCCAAAATCAGTAATTTCTAAACTGAAGCATATTGATTAGCCAAAAATGAAGTTAATTACTCCTGAATGAATTACTACTGAAATGAAATTAATGCTACTGAGTACCTGCAAGACAGGTATATTCTTAAGTACATCTTTCTAGCACAGTGATAACACAAGCCTATTCCCACTTCAGAGGCACTTACAGCTGAGCCCCGCAGGGCATCCTTTTTTCCCCAGTTGCCTCAAAACATCAAAGGAGGTGTCGAATGTATGAATACCTCCTCCAAAGTGCCAGAGCAAATGTTACTAGGCGGGTTCTGGAGTCAAACAGTGATGGAATTAATAAAAGAGAGAGAAAAATGCATTAGAAAAGTAATCAGGTTACTCAGCCAGCTCTCAGTAGAGAGCAATGCCAAACAAACTGTTTTGCACCAGCTCTCGGTGGATAGTCAGTGGCCATTAGCTCATCAGTGGTCACAGGCAACGCAGTCTTCAAAGCAGCTACACCCATACCTCTGCCAAAGGGGCTTTTGAGTCAGATGTACACAGGGGATGATCTGGTCACAGAAGAAACAGACAGAGCAAACAGTTCAAATTAAAACCCATCTCCAATGTTTCATTTTTATACTAGATCTCATTGTTTTTATTACTTCCAAGTTTTTTTCCTTTGGAGTCACAGTGTGAGCTGGAGACATCAGAAAACATATGGATGGTTCAAATGTTCAATAAAACTAGATGATGGACAGTAGATTTCTATTCTCCCAAATGTGTACCAAACTATTAAAACATTTGGGGTTAGATTCTTGGCTGCTGTAAATCTGAATAGCTCTACTTAATCCCATAGAGGTGCACCCACTTACATCTGTAAAACAATCTGACCTCCTTCAATGATGAGAGTTTGCCTGCATATCATTCAGGTCAGAAGCACTTGTCTGTATCTTCTTGGTTTCTGCCTTTTAACGGCTGCACTTTGCCCTTTTAGCCAGAGGGAGTTAGCAAGTGAACTCAGAGCAATATATTATTTTTGAATATGAATCATGTTTATGTCCCATCAGTCCAGCAACACTTCCTTTTACATTAATGAGCCATTAAAATCTGTGTTAGAGGATCACTAATCTTTCAAGAGGTTAACACGTAGCTCATCCAATTCTAACACTTCCATGACAGACGTGGGAATTGGGAACAGAGCACTTTTTATTAAAAAGAAAAGGAAACACACATGCAAAGAGAAATGCACTGTCAAGACTTGGGAGTGCCTGTGTTGTTATTTCAGATATTTATACTGGAGTAAAAGCTTTCACTCTGACCCCAATCTTTCCACTGTTTTGCTCTCCAATTACATCAGTCTTCTGACATGATTACAGTCTTAAAAATGCACAGTATCATAAGGACAAAGATGGGGCAGAGACGCAAATGTTAATAGCAGTGACCCATCACAACAGCACCTTCTAAGAGGCATCTGCTGTGTATCTGCCAGTCAGTGGGCATGGGCAGAGGGAGGCCCACTTTGGCAGAATCAGAAAAGCCCAGGTCACCAAGTGACTCCTGGTAGACTTAGGTGATGAAACGGGTGCTCAGACTCTGTAACCTGAGTCTTAGCCACCAGGGAGAAAAATCTCTCTAGGGCAAACATGAAGCTCAGAGACATTACGCAGTCCAAGAGTGCAGCAAGGGGAATGCATGCGCCCTCAGCAATTACAGCAGTGTGCAGTGAGAAAATTGAATCCTCTGCAGAGATAAAGGTGGAATGTACCCTTGTTTTCAGCAGAAGAAAGGGACTTTTGGTATCCTGCCCTCTCTTTGTGTTAATACCTGTTTGTGCCCTTGGTGACCTCGGCAGGCATATTTATCAACAGTCAGTGAAAAAACAGCCTCCAGGTCACAGCATCCCACATCAAGTCATATGCACTGAAACCTCCTTTCTCAATTGCAATCATTGCTGCTTCAGCTACATCTCATCCTTTGAGATGGACCTTTACATTCTAGCCCATCTGTGAGACTAACTGGAATTATTCACAACATACAAAAGGCTTCTTGATACCCAGCCGTGCAGCATGTATATAAGAAAACTGAAAATCAAATAGGCTTACCAACAACTCTCTGCTCTCTACAGTAACCTGTCAGCACTGCTACTCTGCAGCAAGTGACAGCAACAGGAAATAATGGGATGCTGTCTGCTCTGTGCACTGCTGGGGCCCAATAAAATAGTACTTCCTTTGTGGAACCAGAGAAGCTACCTAGACCACAGAGATGAATTCACTGAAGGGCCTGCAAAACATTAGCAGCCTTTTTCTGAGACATTTGGAAAAAGACTGAAAAATAATTTAGTGATCCCCTGCTGCCTGTAGCTCATGTGAGCTCTGCAGACCTACGCAGAACAGAAGTATCTGCATATTTCCTGCTACTGCCATTGTAGCTTGGCTGTATCACTGTAGCAAAGTAACAAAACACATACCGAATAGGAAAATTGACTGCGGCTGTTACGGAGATTACTTTAATATATTATACACGGTATTCTCCCATAGACTTTCAGCTCACGAATTATCCCTTAGCAGATCATGGTTTTTGCGGTGGTCCATGGGTTTACTCAAAGTTCTTTGTAAAATCTCTGTATAATCCAATGGATAGCAAATTAAGGGTTTTCAAAATAGGAATGGTTTTGACAGGATGGTGAGCACACCTTCTCAGGTCCCAAACTACATGAGTGCAACTCATTGCAGGCACTCATCAGTAGTAATTGGATGTTTATCTTCTCAAAACTCTCTGTAATTTTATGGCACGGCCTGATTTATGCAGAAGCAAAATCATAGAATCATAGAATCACTAAGGTTGGAAAAGACCTCTAAGGTCATCGAGTCCAACCGTCAACCCAACACCCCCATGCCCACTAAACCATGTCCCTAAGCCCCTCATCTACACGTCTTTTAAATACCTCCAGGGAGGGTGACTCCACCACTTCCCTGGGCAGCCTGTTCCAAGGCCTGACCACTCTTTATATTATAAACCTCTTTATATTATAGAATAGAGACAAAAAAGCATCACTTGAAAAGCCCCTGCATGCATTTTCCATATAGGCATGGCAGTGAACAGTGAGGTAGAAAGAAGCATCTGTCCTGCTGCCATCTCTCAGTTTCCATGATGAAGGAAAGGCAAAATACAAGAACAGTATATAGATCAAAAGTCCCAGAAACTCATGAAAAAGAAAGGATGAGAAGATTTATCAGAGAAAGAAAGAAACAAGATGGGGTTATAATAAAACTTATAAAATCAAAGTGGGATAAAAGAGGGTGGATTATGCTTTCTGGGTCGGAGAACAGTGTCATCAAATCTGTGGAGACCACATCTTTCCTCACCGTGCAGCCAGGACACCTGAGAGAAGAGACCAGGGCATCAGAGACCCCTTTTGGTCCACGTGCAGGACATGGCAACAGCACACTGCTCTTTGCCTCAGCCTCCAAGTAAAACCACAAGTCATTCTTTCTGCAATGTCCTAGCAAAGGGACATGAAATGAATACACATGCATATTGGGAACCGATCCTTTGCAGTAGCTGCCCAGTTGCTGTGGCTACATTATATTACTGCTAAACAGCTCTAGTGAATCTTTGCCAGGTGCCCAAAACAATGAAAATAATTTGAAAAAAGCACCAACAAAATAAAATAAAATAAATCCTCAACACTGAGCAGGTGCTAAAGCATTTTTTTTATCTTTTATAAGAGGCAAACAAGACTACTTTGCAAGCAGAAACACCTTCTGTTTCTTGGTTTCTGCAGAAATATTTTCCACAAAGCAAGCAGGAATTTCAGCGATTTCTTATCAGTAACTGGAGCTGACTGAAACATTCAAAGAACATCTGTTTTAAAAGCATTCTACATCATATTATAGACTTCAGTGAAAAAAAGTGTTAAAAAAGTTCAGTTACAGATGGATGTCTAAGACATTATAAAGCTGGGAGAAACCTATGAGGGGAGACAACTGGCTGGTTTAATACTGTAGCTAATTTTGTCAAACCAACTGTCCCCTTTGTTTGACACAGATATTGAGGTACAGCTTTCCCAGTATTTAGAAGATGAATATAGTTCTGATAAGTATCAAAGGATTATTTAAGTGTATTTAACTCTAGCTGGCATTACTGTTGGAAGACTTTACCTTCAGTGCATCCACATGACTACACCAATGATAAATCATTTGACTACCTGCTCCTCATTAAGCAATGGTTCAAATGCTATTCTTGCTCCTAGACTTTAAACACTACCAAAAATTTTAGGAAAACCATGCCAAAAAAAAACTTGAAAAATGGGATAAGGGGGGGTGGTGGAAGCAACCTAGGTGTAATCTGTCTAGAATAAAGACAAATGTGGTGAGCTGGTAACAGTTTACAGTGCAACTCCATAAATGGATGACATAAAGAAGAATAGTATCAATTGCTTGTCAAGTGTAAATGCATATGCACTATGTTCAGACTGCAGTAAAGGAAATTTAAGATTAACTATTAAGAATACACTTGTAACTGCAAAAGTAGCTTTTGCTGAAATATAAGCATCAAGAGACCCTCTTTCCTCCCCACAAAGAAAGAAATCCTGACCTTTATATTACATTTGAGATGGTTTAGAATGCCTAAAGCAGTTTTTCTGGGATTCCAAAAAATGGGCTAAAGGAGACCCACAGCTGCTTCAAGCCCAGACACCTCCATTTACTCACCCACATCACCTATTGGGACTGTTGCAGAAGAGGCTGGGTCTGTATTTGATGTAGTGGTACAACACAGAAAATACTCCCATTTACAAAAAGTCGTTAGATGTTTATCAGAAGCATGTGACAAGCAGACTTGAAAGGCATGCAATAAATGAGCAGTCATTACATGAGAATGGAGTTAAAGACAGAACAAACCATATGATCACTTAATCCAACCCCTGAAAGAAACACATCCACCAAGAAGTCCAGACTCTTAATATCCAAAAAGATGAAGAACCCACCACTCCTCATGGCAGTTTGTCCCAGCCACTCACCACTTTTGTGGTCAGAAACACAAACCTTTAAATGAAGCTGGCTTTCACTCACAGCCTCTGGTTCCCGCCTCTTCCCTGAATCATTGATATTGATCCTCCTCTGAAGGTGTCTCCTCGTCACCGTTTGTTTTGAAATCATGAATAACATCCTGTCATCACCTGCTTAACTCCTGCAACATGTTTGAAATTGGAATTTAACAGTGAGCACAGGTGTTCAGTTTTACTCAAGAGCAAGCCACAGGGAGACAGACATTCAGAGATCTGGCCACACGCACCATCAGGGCTCGCAGAGGGAAGGAGCTCTGAAACCCTCAAGCTGTGACCACCAGCGCTAAGGGCTAAGTCTTCAGCAACCAACAGGCAGTTTTCACCCTGGGGTTTCCCTCCTGCAGACACCCCCGGATTCTGCTGAAGAACAGCCAGCCAAGTTTCAAAGCAGCATCACTCACCTGCTCACTATCAGAGCCAGGACGTACAAGACAAATGTGGCTTTGGGCAAGACTGCTAATTGGAAGTATGTAATTTTGTCACATTTTCCTGCTTTTCACGGAAAAGATACCAACGAGGAACCTAATGAGATAACAGCAACTGTACTGGACTGCAGAGGAGCATTAAAAGTACTAGATAGAGTCTGAAACCATCTACCTTCAAATTCATGGTGTTTATACCTTCTTCAGTGATAATTATTCTCAAAGTTCTCCAATACCCGTGCCAAAGCACCGTTGGGTTACACTGGTGTTATGCCTGGGACACTGGTATTCCATCCTACTGTAATTCTTACTTTTTATGCTTTTTTCTAATAATGCAGATAGAACAGGTGTGCTAGTTTATAAAATTCAGCAAATAACTGCATTTTCTGGAGGGAGGAAAAAAAAAAAAGAAGGGTGGAAAGAGAAAGACCCACATCACTAGGGGAAGTACAGGGAGATGGAAGGGGAAAAAATAAAAAAAGAGAGAGAATGAATGTTCATTTGTGTTGCAATGTTAAAAAATAAAACAGAGTTTTAAAAAAGCACTTACATGTTTGCAAATTCCTAATCTTGATATCTTAGGGTCTCAATATAACAAATGTTATTATGTTCAATTGCAGTCAAGTTTCTAAAATCCTATTTGTGCTTCTTAAGAGACTTGTCTGTCAGGCAGAGGCAGGTGTTCTCTGAAATATGTCTGGGTAAAAATAGCATCATTAAATTCAGACTGAGATGCATTTAAACAATTGAGATAAGGGTTTTTGATGTTTTTCTGTGTGGTTAGTGGTACTTTGATAACACAGCTTGTCTTTTCATAAGATGTACCATGATCTCTTAACAGGCATAAATAGTCAAAGTCTCTTGCAGTCACTAAGTCAGACAGATCTGACTCAACAGATTTATAACAGCTTTTTTAAACACAGCCCAGGAACATGGTGTCGGACACATGCAGCTGATTGTAGAATTAGAAAAAACTTCCTTTGACCAAGGTAAAAGCAATATTTGTCATGCTGGATATTTATTTCTAGCAAGCAAATAGGACTCACTATATGTACACCACACAAAACGTCTGATGTGAAGCCTATTAAGGAGTAATAGAAAAGTTTCTGCTGTCATCAACAAGCTTCAGATCACGCCTAAAGTGCTTTTGAAGTGCTTGATGAGCTTCAGCACTGAAATTCTTACAGGAAGAGAGAGAATGAGTACAGCTTTTATAAACATATACAAAAGAGCATAAGCTCTTCAAATTTTTTTTGCCAAAATGTTCTAATTAGTCTCTTGTGCAAATTACAGTGCTCCCTTTCCAAAGTGTTTATAAAATACTAGAAATTCTGTTAGTCAGAGACTTTTGTAGACACCTTCCAAAGTAAAGGCAACATTAATACAAACTGCAACTATACTGATAAGACTATCACTAGGATCAATCGTTCTCCATACGCGTATGATTCCTGGACTCCTCCAAGGCCCTCAGAAGCGAGACATATAATGACATAACTCCCAAAGGGAAGTCGTACAGTCCACCCTCCTGTCTCTGGGCACAATCACTTCTGCCTAAATCATTCCTGACCAATGTTTATCTACCCTGTTTTTAAAAACCTCAGTGATGGAGATTTCACAGCTTCCCCAAACAATCTATTTCAGTGCTCAACTTCCCTCACCATTAAAAACAATTTCTGTTTCCTAAATTAAATCTTTCACACTGCTGTTTCTGCCCATTCATTTTCTTCTGACCAAGTCCACTGTGAACCATTTATTTCCAACCTCTCTGCTGCAATATCTTCCATATTTAAGAGTATCCCATCTCCCCTCTATTTCAACTTCTCTAGATTAAAAGAATACAATTAATGGCTGTTTCTTGGGATTTTTTTTTTAAATGTCTATATCTGGATCATATACTAATTTTAGCTGCTGGATAGTAATTACCATACTTGTTTGTATTGGATTTATTAGCATGCTATTAATACCATGTGTGTCTTATCAATAATTTTTAGAGACATCCAGCATCCAAAAATATTTTAAGAGATTCATTTGTATTTTCAAACTGATAAATAATACTAATTAAAAAAAGCTGCCAACAACAAAGAAACGGAAACATAGTTTGTTGATGTTAATAGGATCAAACACCCACTTTTAAATTCTTTACAAGCTTTTTCCTGATGAAGAATTAGAAGTCATTGTTTTAGAGCAGGAGAGAAACAAGGGTGCCATATCACCAAAGGCACATAATCAATTTACCAGTACATCAGCTCTGCATCAAATGAAGCCATAATAAATGGCACCCAAAACACACATATTTAGGGTGATAAAGCATAAAATAGGTCACAAATTCTGAGCCTATAATTTAATTCAGTTGTACTGTAAAGCTCAAGCAATGAGATATCAATAAAACACCTTAAATAATGGTTAGACAGCTTGAACTTGACTTTCTGCAGCCTTTAAAAAAGTGGATTCAGATTACCATATTGTAAACATATCTGAAAACTTCATACTTCAGATTGTTTCCAGTTTCATTAAAAAAATCTCCAGCTTTAACAACGCTGTATTTTATTTATTAAAAATGTCTTCCTATCGTGTTGCATTTTTGCAAGTTTATTAGACAAATGCACTAGTCCATCTGAAAGAAGATAATTGGTAAGTAAATCTAGTCTGACTGTGTATGAATGGGATATGCATGTGTGCATATGTGTGTATATGTGACGTGCTTGTGTATGGGATGTGTTAACTGTGCATCGATAACAACAGATTAGCTATAAGTAAAGTAAATACAAACTCTAGAGCTTACTGCCAGCCTCAGTGAAGGTTGCCTTGCATCACTACATCACACCAAAGAAGAAATCGTGCTCTCTCATTACAGGAACATATCTGGGGGAAGGAGGAATTGTCCTGAATGTTGCTGCCCTATATCTTGAGAGCCTGGAGGTTTGTTTGTGTAGCCCCCCAAGACTGGGCAACTGCTGTACTACCAGCCAGTTGCCTGAATCACAGTTGTTCTGTGGAAATACTTGACAAATACTTAAGTGTTTCTACTGAGATCAAGCAACATAAGGCTTCAGGTGCGTGCCTCATTGTACAACTTGAAGCTTTTCTTCTTTGCCAGCATTGGCTCAAAGTTTCTTGGCAGCAACTAAATTCAGTTTGGCATTTTCCCCAAAGATGAAAGATTGGAGCCAAACAAGGATCAGAGTAGCAAGGGAAGGAGAACGAGAGAGAAGGGGTGAAGCTGAGGCAGAGTCAAGGACAGAAACCTGGAGAACCAGACTCACTGCTTTGGATGTGGAGGAGCAGATGGATATGGTGATGCCAGAAACTTCTTTCAGGAAGCATTACAACTCCAAGGCCTTTCCAACAGTGGGAGAAGGAAGGTGGTTAACCTGATTTTCATAGCTCCTAGCACAGTAAACAGTTGTGCCATGGCTGTTATCCCACCTGTGACTGGCAACTGCTGTAAGCTACTACCTACTTCGACTGCATTCAGAGCTACTCCTGGCAATTGAAATGCATATGGTGTTGATGTTCACTCCAGTGAAGAACCGATACAGGGCTCCGAGCTGTGTCCTGCCCTTGCCCTGGGAAAGATTCAAAGTCTAAAGACAAAAACAGATTAGTTACTTCCCAGGTCTTCCCAAGCCTGAAAAGAAACTCTGAGGTCATCAGACATATCCCCTTCTATTAAAAACATCAGAAAACCCTTTTCATGTTTGAGGACCATCTTTGGACCAAAAGCAGTTTCGTTCCTTCTCCTCCTCCCCCAGTGTATTTATACACAGCAATCCCAGATCCTCTAAGCTCTTGTTTTACTTTTAAAAGATATGCTGGTTTAGTAACTTAAAAAATTTGCTGGCTCTGCTGAAGTACTTCCCTCAATGACTCCTACCATCATTTTTGTCTAATTCACAGTTTATTCTGTGATCATCTTACATATGCTAGTCAGTCTCCTTCTCAGCTGCTTGAACCTGTGCTTCACTTTTGTAAAGAATACACCAGTAGTATGATACTCTACAGTTAACAAAAAAACCCCAAAAGACACACTGCCCATGCAGTGTCATTCAGAGAGATAATAAATGGGAACCCACCCATTCTCATTTTAAAATTGATCTGTGATGAGGTTTCAGTCATGTCAACTCAAACGCACGCACACTTTCCAGATTTACCTTGCCAGCTAATTTTCCTAGTGACTCTTTACATGCTGGGTCACTAATAAGACTAAAGTCATCTTAACTTAGTAGGTGTGTACACAGATGAAGCATGCAGGGGCACATTGACCATGGTGAGGACGTTAATAATAGTATGCATTCATAAAAAGGACACAAAATATTGTGGATCTCTAGCTTAACTTCTAAAGATGCCACCTAATGGCAGAAACATCCAGAGCAGACAATCTTTCTGTAGATCTACCAAGAAGATGGGAGAGACCATAGTGGAGCAGATATCCACACTACAGCCTGTGGAGATATCACGCTTGGAGCAGGTATTCTGCATCACTTTTTGAAGACTGCATATGCGGGGCGATCATAGCAAATTCTGAGCAGCCACTTCTTTTAATGGAATTAAGTGTTTTGCATTGGCCAATGGCTTTCATTAAGATCAGCTCTAGTTCAACATAAAATAGGCAAAGGGTTAGTCTGAACTGTAACAGAAACACAGATAGAATAACTAAAGATGGTGTAAGGATGTGTGACTTAGGGTCCCTTATATTGTTCACAGTCTGCTAGGATGATACACATTTCACTGAACTTCACCCTTCCATGCTTATAGCCGAGTTATGCCCAAGCCTCACTTCATAGTCAGTAGGTAAAAAAAAGCCCTTCTGAGATATGATTCATTTCATCCTAAATCAATGTCTAAAGCAGGTCAAATGAACGATCCCTAAAAGCACTGTTTCTCTCCACTGGCTAAAAAGGAAGTTTAACTCAGAAGGTGAGAAATTTGCATGGTACATGCAAATGAGGTGAGTCTCACCTCTAAT
>VZTQ01000352.1:0-94542 GCA_013400755.1 Pelecanoides urinatrix | reverse complement strand
GGGCGGCGGCGGCGGGGGCGCGGTCACAGGCAGCGCGGGGGCCACGGACCCGCCCGGGAGCTGCCTCCCCCCGAGCACCCTCGGCGGGCGGCCGCTGAGCCGCCCCGGGCAGCCGTGCGGGCTGGGTGATGTTTCTTCTCATACCCCCCTTCCCCCCGAGATAACTGGGTGAGGTAGCACGTCCTCCAGGCGACCCAAATTCACCAGTGGGGTTCATGCGTGGGCTAGGTTTAATTAAAGCAGCCCGCTGTGAGCCGGGGGCTGTGCAAACATCTTGGCCCTCATTACGGAAAGGGCCAGGCCCTGCTCTATCGTCCTAATGGTTTTGCAGGGCAGGGTTGTTTCATTTCACTTTTTCACAGCTTTATCTCCATCACGCACAATTAAAAGCAGACCTCTTTGCCTGCCCTAACCACACGCAGCTTCGCTGTCGTGAGTGGGGCTGCGCCAGTTGACACACGCAAGGGCTTGACTGACTTTACTGCCAAACACATCACCTTGAACAGCCAGAGCTCTTGCTGAAGGGATGAGCAACTCTGGTAAGCACAGTTGAAAGGGCTCATCTCTTTGCCCCAGCCATTGGGAAATTCAGCGGGAATTGCTGTTCTCTTAAAGGGAGCCCTCCGACCTTAAGCTAAGTGCAAATGACTGATACAGCAAATGCACAAATCCCATTTTAACCACTGAATTTACCCACTGAATTGAAATTAAACGTTGGATTTAATCACTCAAAATCTCGACTTAAATCCATGCTAACTAATGCTGCTCAAGACTCACAGCAAGGTGCTGTTTTTCTTCTAGAAAGCCGAAATTGATAGGCATCTGAGATATGCATAAAATTAAGAGCTAAATTCTGAATATTCTCACACAGGCTTCTTTGCCAACCTGCTTTGCGATGCTTACTCATTGCACTCAGCATCCTTCCCACTCTCTTGAGCTAGCCATGTTCACTCTTCATTTGCCCCCTGAAACATGGCATGGAGAAAGAAGAGAGAAATGCAGTAGTCCCCCATGAAATGTGAGGAACACAGCCATAACCATGTGCCAAAAGCTGCAATGTAAGTGGAATGGTAAGAGGAGGCTGTAGACACCGTTATTTCTTGTGCTGCTATTCACTTTATCTAGCAGTCTAGATTGCAAGCCTCTTGGGGACTAAACTATTCCTCAAGCATCCTCCACCTTCCTCAGTCCTTGCCTCTGAGCAACAGTTCAGCAACAAACAAAAAGGCAAAAAGCAACAAGCAATAAACAAAAGCAACCAGCAGTACACAGAAAGATATATAACAGCTTTACTCTGACTATAAAACAATTAGTAGCTTTGTCTCCATTTTGAAGACAAGGAACATATTTTCCAGAGGCATTAAGCGGCTGGGAACCCTTGGTCTACCGACTTCATGTGTAAGGGCAGAGCCCTCACAGTATTGGCAGTTGGCTTCAACAGCCCAAGTTTCTTAGATTAATTAAGAGTCCCACCATGTATCTCAGGAGAACAATGAGTGAAATCTTTCTTCCCCTTTGCTGAGTGCAATTCCACAGAAAAATATTTGCAAACAGAAAATGTATGTTTAGTCTGACTGAAGCAATTGATGATTTTGAAAGGAACTCGCAAATGTGCTAAGGGGAAAAAGGGAACCCGTTTAAATATTGATGTCAATGATTTTAAAGAAAAGATTTTGTTTGCTTTCTTGCTTTTCTGTACAAAGTGATGCATTTTAATATTTACCGAAGTATAGTTATACCCCTTCTCCATGTGGAAACAAAGCTGACTTGATTTATCTTTCTGGATCTCCATGGCTATAGATGCAGCTGTGTGAGTGTCTGTATACATTCCCTCCTAATAATGTTTGAACTCATTGCCTGATTTCAACTGAATTTGACAGAGGTCTCGAAGATAACTAAATTGCTACCTTTTTTTTTTTTTGAAAACAGGCAGCTGAGTAGAGAAAAGAAAAAATCTTTAAATTCTGCAACTAAAGGAAAGGTTTCAACATGAACTCAGCCCTTTTCAGATACCAGAGCATACAGAGCAGAGTGCCAGCTGTAGATGGAAGCTTCAAACGCTGCTTCAATCACAGGATACAAGTTCATAGAAAACGTGCTTATAGACCTATGTGTTTTAAGATAAGAATTCTCTAAAAATAGTTTAGTCCCATCTGATTTTAATACTGTTATTCTTTTTTTTTTTTTGGAAGGAAACCCAGTTCCACCCAACTACTTCATGACCATTTTTCAGTTCAGCTAGAGACTAGAAAAATCCTTTATACGCAGAGCTGCACTCGGTACTCAGGCTCCTGGGTTTGGTGCTCATGTTGTACTGCTTAGCAGCAGTTTTCACAGTCTGTAAGGCCTTTAGGAGCAAGCATTTTTCCATCGCTTATATTTTAGGCTTATCTTATCCTCTCGCTGGGATGGAAATCTGCCAGCCTGAAACATCAGCATAGCAAGAAAGCCACTTTGCAGACACCTGCACAGTGCCCTGCTGTCCTGGGCACTGACTGGGGCAGCAAGGCCACGGTGATCATCGTGCCCGCAAGCTGCAAGGTACACAAGGAGAACAGATGCTAATAGCTTATTTTTTAAAGTGCCTCCGAGGTCAAAATTCCCAGCTCACCTCAGAAATTAAAAGACATAGAAAATCTGTGTCGTTTCTTCTGTAGGGAAGCTGGTTTGAATCCCAGGTATAATGACAGGATCACAAGCAACAGGTTTGTTTGAAGCATTTGTATTGGTAACCCCACACGTGTGTCTGCCTGGAAAAACATGCTTCCCTGTATATGAATTGCACATATTTTTCAAAAGGTAATCTTTCCCAAAACACGATTGTCATTGCCATTCATTATTATTTGTAGTAAAAAAAAAAAAAACAGAATATGCAGAAGACATTAGCTAATCACAGGTAACAAGCTGTCTAAAACAGACCAAAACTCACATATATCTGGTGTACAAGTGGAGGGTATAATCTGATAAAAGTGCAGGGTATTTCTAATTTCTGTCTGGATAACTGAATGTAGATTATCACTCATAGTCTCCCAAAAGTGACAGGTTTTCAAAAGAAATTTCAATGACATTGAAATGAAATTCAATTTCAATGAAATTGAAATTTGTGGCAGCAAACAGCTGAGCATGCTGTAATTTCCATACAGAATTTCTCCCAACAGCCAGCGATTCACATTGTCCCTATTCATTGCTAGCCGTGTGGCACTGACTATTCCCGTATTAAGGCTGTGCTGCCAAATGCAGGCCCACAGGGTAAATGCAGCTTTGCTCACTACTCAGCCATGGATTGCTTCATGCTCTTCAGCCGAGTGTGCTTTATGGATGGGAAGTGGCACAACCAGTAGTAATGGCTTTTTTTGTCTCTAGTGCTGCAAAGCTACTGGTGTGTTACGGTTTGGTGAATTTCTGCTACCTTGAGAAGATGGCATAGGTCTGACCTAAAACTTATGCTCCAGGAGGGATGTGAAAAAAACATGATGGGAAAAAACCTTTGTGAGGACTGCTGCCAGCAGGCTCAAAACCCAGCAAAGTTCTGCAAGTAACTGATTTTTCTTCAGTTCACTGCAGACACTGGTGTTATCTGAGTTAGCTGTACAAAAATGACTTTAAGTAGGCCTAGGCATGCAGTCATCGCATTTCCCAAATGCAGCGTAGACATACCCTAAGGTCACGACAGTCCTGAGATGACGCATTTTCTTGCCTTAGGGTTTTGCCCTTAAACTGAAACTTGTAAACAGATGAAATGCGTTTTCAAGCCGATGCGCATGCGTGCACACAGCTACACCATCCTCACATTGGGAGTGGAGAGATCTAAACCTCCTTGCAAGTTAAAAAAAAGTTCATAACAAAAGCAGGAGAATAAAAACCAATGCAAATCCTTCCTTCACTTTGAATTCTGAGGCCATTTTCCTTAAGCGAGAAGAAAAACTTCAACCCTTATTTACATCTCAGCCTGCTGTGTAAACTACAAGACCATATCCGACTGTAAATATGGATTATCTACACACTCAAGTTTTCTCTCAGTTGTTTACATGCTGTTTAAGAAATGGGGATCAGAAACACTAGGGAAAAAAGGGAAAGGTACAGCTACACAGCCAGGAGACAAGAGGAGAGTGGAAAAAGGCATAGCGTAATTTCTCTTCCTCTGGCTACTACTGCTCAGTCCTTGTGAAGGGACGGGCTGGGGAAGGGAGGAACTATCAGCAGCTCCATCACAGTCGGGTGGAGACGGACCACCGGGGAGATGGAAACTGGGAGGTTGAGAGCCGCAGCTGCCTCCTCTGGGAGGAACATCTGCGAAACCCTGCGCAGCAGCAGCAGGGGAGGAGGAGCGGGCACAGGCAGCGAGCGTTCCCAGGGATGCGCTCGCACAGATAACTGTCCCACTGGATGGCTTCCCAGGCTGCTGCAGCAGCACTTCCCTCCCCCATCAGGGATCAGGCAAAGACCATCGTGTGCGACAAGCAACCCGAGTGTCAGCGCAGCCTCTTGCTTCAGCATCCTGTTTCTTGTGATGCTTTTTGATGGCCGAGCTGACCAGAACGGGAACAGTTCTTCCTCACCGATAACATGTTCTTTTGTTCTTACATAGGGACTTCTACGCCGCTGGCACCTCAGAGTCAATGCAGAAATTAGACAGAAGACAACTGACTGGCTGAAGGTTCATACGTAAGATTGGTATAGGCTTAGGGCGCCAGCTTTTCTGGTACACAAGCTGTTGTCCTAGGCATGCTGAAATCGGCAGGGATCTTTGTTCTTTGAATTCAGTATAGAGATAGGAATGAGAAGGGTGTAGGGAAGGATCCTCTCTCTCAAGCTGTATGTCTATATCTATATCTACACTTGCTAGTATAGGTAAAACTGGCTATGGACCATTCTCTCGCTGCAACAGCCAGCGCTGTGGCCGGGGTCACATCCACACATACCTGCATTTTATTCCGCTTTCACCAAAGGCTAAGAACAGTCCCTGGCACACGCTATTCCCAAACCGTGCTTGGACACTTTCTGGGAGACAGTTAGTCAGACAGGCCAAAGGCATGCCAAGGACCCGGCTAACAACTAAGCACTCTGAAAAATAAGCCTTGGCCCTGTTTTATTTATCAGTGCCACTGCAGCCTTAGAAGCTAGAGTGATAAAGGCACTTGATACCTTTGCCTCACCCCAGCCTCGTGCTTGTCTCACTTGTTTTCTAGATCAACCTGTTACCTTCTTTTATGGGCCAAAAATTCTTAGTGAGGACCCTCTTTGCTATTTGTATCTCATAACAAATATATATTAAGCTAGAGATTGCTAGAAGCAAGAGGCCAAGTTCAAGAACAAATATAACAGAAGATTTCAACATCATTATATCCCAAATTATGACACTGAAAACCCCTGTTCATCTGTTGCCCAAATCTATGAAGCTCTGCAGTACCTTTTCTACCTGAGTTGAGTTCCCTGCCGCCAGAATTTAATATACGCCCTCAGAGTATTTCTTTCCTGCCATCGCCAAGCAGCATCATGTTAACCTCGTGCCAAGACCTGAAATTGAGATATTCCCCTACTTAGGTCCATGGGAAGGCTTCAGACAGTCAGTAGGTGCTGTCTGTGCATGTTTAAGCATCTTTCTGCTGGGGTAGGAAGCAAGCTGGCAGGGCGAGCAGAGGCCAGCACCCCCAGATTGCTTGGCTACAGCTACACGTGGCGCGGCAGGGAGACTGCTGAAGAGCCAATGTTACATCTTGGCGTAAACTTTTCTCCCTGATTTCCCTCACAACTGGTCTTCTGATTCTACTTTCACCACGATTCTCTATTACTGCCAACAAAAGTTGG
This sequence comes from Pelecanoides urinatrix, assembly GCA_013400755.1. Lineage (NCBI taxonomy): Eukaryota > Metazoa > Chordata > Aves > Procellariiformes > Procellariidae > Pelecanoides > Pelecanoides urinatrix. The sequence continues at coordinate 88,734 of VZTQ01000352.1, read as the reverse complement.
TATGCATCGTCTGTAAATACCATTCAGTTGTAGATGCTGAAACTACCGATATGTATTAAATTATTGTAAAGTTTATTAAAGAAAAACCTCATCCTGATCATTTGACTTTTATTTTGGGGTACTTCACTGACATATTCTTCATGTGCTTATATTATATTAAATAGTATATCTAGTTATATATATTACACAATATATACATACACACACTATGTAATATATATACACTATATAAAAATATGGCATAAACATTTACATACTATAGAGTATCTATATTTATTTTTCTATAAATACAAATATATAAAATAATATATATTATAAAATTAAGCAGACCATTTGAACATTGTGAAGCTGGTTTAAGTGCCACTTGTGGTGGGGAGGTAATGGTTTAACAGTGCTGGCATGAGTTATCATATCATCAGAGAACTGTGAGAAGGCACAACTGATTTTACAGTTTCACCTGATAAACTAAGCCCTGGAGCGAAGGATTCCCTCCCTGACTGATCTCCTGCCACAGGTTTAAGCTCTTTGCGTGCTGGCTGCCAGCTTGAGAGATGTCTCATAATTAACCTGCAGTATCATATGCGTGTAGCTGACGACCATTCCACACAATGTCATGTCTATGCAATGTGCGAGATATGGGTTGCTCCTCGGTACCTCCTCTTCAAACACAAATACTTCAACATAGTCTTCTGCACAGAGCCCACAGTACTCAAGATGCAGCTGTATAAAACTCTTCATCTAGCCTTCACTGTGGGATGCCTCAAGGGGCCATCCGGTTTCTTCTCTCTCCCCTACACTTTCCCACAGTCTACCTTCCACTGGATCTCATCTGATTGAAAATTAATCCTGTAAGAATAGAAAAATCCAGATAACCAAGCATTTGGTTCAGTTTGGTGAGTGATTTTTTTACAGAAACCTGCAGTTACAGCTGAATAACAACATAATGAAATTGCATCTTCACTCACTCTCACTGCTGTAATTACAGAACAAAAATATGTGCAGTGTCCTACAGTTTGGTTATCCTTATTTTCACTGCGCTAGTACTGGTCCCAAGCAGCCCGCAATTCCATACTGCAGAATGTCCAAGCACAGGAAACAGCCTCCCCACATCTCCATCTCCTCTTTACTTCCCAAACAAGGGATTGAGAAACAAAGGCATATGAAAATGAAATCATATAGTAAGGAAGCGACAGTGTCAGAAATTACCTCTGTGCCTTCCCTGTTTGTGGTACACACAGCATCTAGCAAGTTAGGACAAGCAACAGCAAGAGGCAGATGAGGACACAGTTCCTGCTGGTGGGAAGTCCCTAGCATCTCAGTCGTACTAGTAGAGGAGGCCACGGAGCCAAGTTAGAGTTGCACTGAGGGATGGTGACCAGGAGGGGGAGAACATAAGGACAGGATAACCAGTTTTGTAACTATATAGGTGTGGAATAAAATTGCAGGCACAACTGATAAACTTACATGTCAAATTAGGTAGGTGCCCAATCACCTTATTTGCATTCCATGTTAATGTGATCATAACTACTTGCATACATTTGCACATTTTCCAAATATATATTTAAAGATGCAGTCTTCAGAACATGTCCTATTCTAAATGGGAAAACCTCAGGCTGACAAAGCAGCAAAATTTTGAAATAGTAAGGGTTCCTCTCTTCATCAGTAAAAAAATTTTCTTAATGTCCAGTGATGACTGCACATTTCTGTGGAACACCTGCTAGAAAAAGTTATATCCTGAAAAGAGCAAGAATGTGGAGATAGACACTGGATGTGTATTTGCTAGAAGACATTTTGTGTCAAATTTATGTAGACCTTTATGAGTATGCTAAAAAAACAGAAGCTCAGTCAGAATTCAAGCAAAATCAGGGTTTATAAAGGTCTTTTTCGTAACCTTCCCATACAATCAGCTATTCAGAAAAAAAAAAAAAAAAATCAGCATCTGTTGTCATACAGCTATACAGAACCTCGAACTGGCAGGGAGAAGACATCGTAACAATCTACCCCACATTAGCAGTGTTAATTGTAATGACTCAGAGCCTTTAGGCTGAAGCCCATAAAGAATTAAAATAGCCTTAAGGCACGCCATAAAAATGCTGGAGATCCGGTGCAGAGTTACTGAACTGTGGTAACAGCTGTTCTAAATTCAGAATCCCTGTTTCCAAAAGCTCGCCTCGCATCCATCTTCACCTGGATGCGGTGGATCCTTTTCCTCCAGAAGCCGCAGGGTGGCAGCGCGGCCGCACGCTGCTGTGAAGCCACCCTGCCAACAAGGAGCATTAACAACCGGCATTAACAAGCAATACTGTCGCCACTAATGTACTCGCAGCTGATTTGAGGTGAGAATCTGAAATATTCTTGACAAGTGAACCTAGTAATGCATTTCAAGGATTAAATTGAATCTAGCAGAGGAAAACATCCCAACTCTGAAGAGTTCAAAATTTAAATTTCATACTGTTCCCTCTATCCTAATTAAAGCTATTTGGCTAGCACTTCAGATGCGGGAATTACATAATTACAGAACCTCAATTTCAAAAAATTGTCAATCCAGTGAATACTTTGCACTACACACATATAAATATACATATATATATTTCTCATATAAAGGCTGATGTGTCTTTATAAACCTGAAGTTGACCTGACAACTTTATTTCATTCTTCAGTCTGGGTACTGGGTCCTGAATTGGCCACACTGCAGCCACACTCATTTGTTCCTGGGTTCCCAAGTGAAGCACAACAAACAGCTCTTCCAAGAGAAAATGTAAGTATAGCTGAAAGACAGTTCATCACAGGCTCTACTCCCTACAGACAGCATAGGTGGGACAGTGCCAGATTTGGAGGACTGTTCTGGACAGAGACAACCAGAGCCATCCCAGCTACAACCACTGTGTCCTCGTGTCCCCTTCCATCTTTCCTCAAAGCATGCACCATGTGCCCACTTGGCAAAGATTAAACAAGCTGCATATTGGAACAGTGCAAAGCAGCAGTCTTACTTTAGCCACTTTAACATTAAAACCACAAAAAAATGCTGAGGGCCACACACTTGGGAATATTTGAGGCTTCTCAGACACCTGCTCATATCTTTGTTTCACTTGGGGTCAGTATTCTGCTCACACACCAAAGTACCACATTTTACTGCTGTGGACTATCCCTTCAGTACCAAACAACATTGCTTCAAATTTGAAAACAATCTTTAAAGCATTTGTAAGACAAGAGGCAGTGACCAGAATCCTGCTGCAGTGCAACACGCACATCTGCAGCAGCAGTAGTGGCAACGTGTTGTTGCTGTGAGTCCTAACTAATGATTGCGGGATTGGGTCAAGACCAGCGCTGACCACTCAGTTTGGTCAGAGAGCACGCACGGAGCAGCCAAGCCAGCGACCAAGGCGTGTGTAGCAAGCTAGAAAGGTCTGAGGACAAGCAGCCTCACAGAAATGCCAGGTGCGTCCCGAGAGCGTTCACATCATCCCGTCTGCAAACGGGATCAGCTTTCCTGCCGGTCAGCTGGCAAAGGTGCTACCTCAGACCATGCGGTTGGGGTCACGCCTGTCCCAGCTGGCCAAAAGCCGTGCACCACGGGCCCACCGGCACCAGGCGTGCAGGCAGGGGCTTCCAGGGTGGCCCACAGCCAGCCCTCCCGCTGCACAGCCAGAAAAAGTTCACCAGGAAAACTCCCCGCCTGCTGCGCGGCCTCGGCAGCTCCCCAGGGAGCTGCGAAGCAACGCGGCTGCTCAGTGGCGTTTCACGACCGGCGCTGTGGCCGCTGAGCCAGCGCCAACACCGCAACAGGCAGCGGTCACTAGCGGGCTCCAGCGCCGGGGAGCGAGGGCTTGCCCGGTAACTGCCCGATTAGGCCACGGCGGGGCGGCCCGGCGCCGCCCGCCCGCCTATCCCCGCCCCGGGCGGGGCCGCCGCCCTCAGCCCGCCGCGCCTCAGGGGGCGGCAGACGAAAGCGGAAGTGCGCTGCTAGCGCGGCCCCCTTCCTCCCCTCCCGCCGCCGTGACTTCCGGCGGCCGCTCTAGCCGGCGCCGCGTCTATGCCCGCGGGGCTGGGGGATGTTTATTGTCGCGGGGAGTCGGCCCAGGACCCGGAACGCCGCCGGGCGCCAGCGGGGGGGCGCCTAGCAACCGGCACCCCGCTCCGCCCCGCCCCGACCGCCGCCAACCGCCCAGCCGCCCGCACGGTAACGGCTGCCGCCCGCCGNGCGTGCCCCCCGCTCCCGCGCCCCGCGTCCCTTCCCGGCTGAGGCGAGGGAGCGGCGTGGGGCCTCCCCCCGCTCCTTGCCGCGGCCCTGCCGCTCCTCCGGCCGCGGTGCCGTTCCCCCCGGGGGCGGCGGTGCGTGGCTGGGGCCGCCGAGTCAGGGAGGGGAAGGGGCAGAGCATCCTCCCGGGGAAACGGCCCGTTCCCTGGCAACCGGCGAGGCTTCTCGAAGGGGCACCGGTAGCCCGGCACCCGAGTCCCCGAAAGAGTGTGCCCGGCCCCGGGGGCTTTGTAACAGCCGCGGCCCCTGCAGCGGCGGCCGGCGCCGCTCCTGGTAACGAAGGGCTGGCATAACCCAGCGCTGCCGAGCGGCGGAGACCGGTGTGGCCAGGCCGCCTTTTGCCTGCGCTTTGTTTCTACTGGGCTTGCCGGAGAAGTTTTAGGCTGGGGCTGGAGGGGGTGAAAAAAAACCTATGTGTTAGCTTGAGTGTTGAGACACTGTAGGGCTTCGGCGAGATTCCCAGCTGTGTGAATAGGAAGAGTACTTCTGTTTCCCCAGTCGAGACTGCAAATGGTGAATGTTTGGCTGGGAGGGGGGCTGAGAGGCTTACCTGTTGTGTTAAAATATTTTGTTTTGTAACAGCAAAACAGATTTTTCTTACAATGTTTTATCAAGTTGGAATGGCCACCTAACCTGTTGGTTCAGATTTTTATCATACTTACGACAATTTTCCACAGATCACAAAGACCTAAAGGATTGTTCTTAATGCTCGGTGTTCAACTATTGCTGAATTTTATATAAGGGAAAGATGGCACAAAATTGAATGCAAGTGATTCTCACTTTGAATTTGAACAGCTCTTTTTGTTGAGAAAGATTTGAGGAAGATGGCCTGTTATGAATTATTTAAGAATACGCTTCCTGGTCTTGTTCTAAAAGCTGTTTGACTTTATTCCTGCCACTGGATTTGTGTTGAAAGACCCCAGGTCTGTGAGGATGCAGTAGGCTTATCCAAGAGATTTGACAGCAGGATTGGGCGTTTGTGTCCTACTTGCTTATGGTATAGCTGGTATCATCATTCTGTTCATTAGTCTAATTGGACAAATCCCTACTTTGACGCTGCTTTTATAAATATTTGGCAATCTCCTTCTCCAAAATATATCTGCTTCAGTTCTGTAGGAAATAGTCATGACTGTGCAAACCTCAAAAAGGTGAAATATTAGCTTCAGGATGACCTTTTGCTTTAGGGACAATTTAACTTGCCTCTGGAGACAACGGAAAATAAAAGCACACCTGTCTAGCTCCATGAGTGTAACTAAGAAAGCTGTTTGGATCAGAGGAGTTTCTATACAGACAGTAGTAGCAATGTTGCTCTCGGTTCTGGGGAATCATCCACCTACTACCAGGACTGCATCATATCTAAGAATTCAAGCAGATTTCAGAGGTCTGTCACCTCCAGCGTTTCATATAGACCTGTTTCCTGAGGGGCTGAACACACATCCTAAAAAATGCACCTTCAGTGGAAGGATGTAATTGACTCTCTCCTCTTCCTGGTGGGCTTTATTTTGTGTGTTCTCTGCTCCCGTATGAAAACCTCATATGGAAATTCCTGTTAACTTCTTCAAAAATGGTTTTCAAGCAATAGTTTGATGAATGCCTACTGGCGCAGTAGTGACAGCTATCCCTTCAGCTGGGCTGTTGGAACTCTGTGGCATCACTCAGTGAACTGCTTTGGAGCAAAGTTAAAAATAACCAGTAGAAGTTGCTTATACTTACGCTGCTGGTGAAAAAAGGTGTTTGTTAAACTGTTCCGACATTAACGTAACCATTGTTAGATACCCTCCTATCTACTTTTACAGCTCTGAGTTTCTCGGATCAAAGGTAGCCAAAAGCTTAAAGTAATACTTTGTTTATATATCCCATCCCAAGTGCCTTTCCTCTCTCTTTGATGATGATGGTGTGGTTGGTTTGGTTTGGAACTTTCTGAAGACAGACAGCACTGGCTTTTTTTAGATTGTAAGATTTCAGTGCAGGGTGTTTGTCTTCACGTGTGTTTATATAGTATCTAAAATAGTATGGCTGTGGTCCTAACTGGGGATGTACGGGTAATGCTTTGTTTAAGAACTCGAGTGCTCATTCCTTCCTCCGAAGTATTTCTTATTCTAGGAAGTTTCTCTAGTTTCACTGTAGAATACATTACTTTACAGTGTCAAATGTCCTTGAGTTAGCTTTTGTTGGTTTTATTTTTATGTTCATTTTCATGCTTTACCTATCTACTTTTTTCCCCCCCTTCCTCTTTTTTTCTTCTTATGGTAATTTTCCAGAGGTATCCCTGAAATCTATGTTGAAAAGAAAGAACAAACTTTTAAAATTTCCTTGATAAAATAATACAAACTTTTGCAGAGATGTATTTAAGCTTTTTTCATCTGTCAGGGTAGATTGTGTTACGCTGCTGCAAGAGAACCTGAAATCAAAGTTGGCTAGTTTCTTGCGCTGGAGAAAGCGGAATTAAGTACACAATTTAAAAGAACTGCTGCACATATAGACAAGTAAATGATTTTATTTCCAATTTTAGCCTATTATTAAATTAGTATTAACTGGCAAAACAGAATTTTAGAAATTAGATTTAAGCTGCCAAAATTCCAAGGTTCAAGTGAGAGAACCTTTGAGCAAAATTAATCAACAAAACCTAAGATGAGCTCAATAAAGTCAACGTAGGCATTTGCAAATCCAGAACTGGAAAGAACCAGATGTTTCGTTTCTACTCAGTCCCTCTGTGTTCTGCAAGTATAACTGCATAAATATGGAATAGCAACAGGCTTATATGTAAGGCTGTTGCTTGATCTCAAAATGTCTTTGTAAAAGCCAGGGTGGAAAACAAATGCCTCTCTGAAGATGCCACGGGTTCCAGCTCCTTGCTCTGTGCTGGCCCTGCCTGCATGCCGTTCAAAATCTGCACATGTGCTATCTTTGGATCCGGTGCCATAAATTGCTAACGCTATCTGTAGTAGTCCATCAAAACCAGATGGGATAAGTCATTTCTAACTTCAAGGATTCATGTAATTTTTGGTTAAAAAAAAAAAAAAAAAAAGGATCGGGAATACTAATTAGTTACTGTTTGTTCTCTTCTTTGCCTGCTTTCCCCCCCACCCCCACACATAGCCTTTGGTTTTTCTGGTTTTCTCTTGCTGTTTCTTCATCTCTTTTCTGTGTTATCATCCGCCTTGCCTTTTCATGTATTGGACAACCCAACAATTACAGAAAATTTTCACCCGGGAACAAGCTGCACAGTAGAAGCAGCAACCATCATAGCAGTTGTCCCAGTACATTATGCACATCTGCCTTGTAGTTTATTACTTCTGTATTGTCAGTGAGTTGTAGTCAAAGATGAACCTTGAGGGCATTCCTGTTGGAGACAATGGCATGATGTTTAGGAAGTCATAGTCAGATGAAAATATTGATAATAACGTTAATTTTGTATCTTGAATATTTCTGATATAGAGCGTAAGGCCAAAACATTTAAAGTGATAGAAATGCTTTACTCTGTTACGTATATTGTTGTTCTTGATACATAGACTCCTGCTTCTTCCATGGCAATGACCGTGTAGAGCATTTCATATATCTGACTGTTTTTCTTTGATTTTGCTCTTTGCTTTCTGTTGTGTTTGTTTTAGATGAAATACTACTAAAATTTTAGATTAATAGGTCAAGATAATATTGCTCCTATCTCTTAGGCTAGGCTCTACTTAAGCAACTTCTCCTGGAGTTCTTCTACCAAGAAAAATTCCTTAATGAACTACAGTATTTTGATATAAGTCCTTTTCACTATATACCAATGTTCTTATTCTTTTCCCCTCTACTTTCCCCAAATACTTCACCTGAGATTTATTTGAGATGCCTGCTGTCTTGACTTTGAGAAGAGATGCCTAGAGAAGAGATGTCGGGCAGTCTCAGGCTGGACTGAGCGGTAGCCCAACTCCCGGTCTTACGATCTCCTCCCCCGCTTGAGATGTGTGTTAGGACTGTCAGCTTTAATGTGCACGGGCAGACTGGATGCTTCCTGGCTGCCTTAGGTTTGCTGTGCATGCACTGGGCGTCCATCCTGTGCCTTCACAGTTATTCATGCTTTTCCTCAGAAATGCTCGGATTTTACTCTGCACGTACAATATGTTCATTATATGCAGTTCCTGTAGGCAGTGCAGAAGCGGGTGAGAGGCCACTGCAGCTCAGCCCAGACTGTTGCTGCCGCCAGGACATTTTGTATAGTTCACATTATGCTATTATATTGGGAGGGATAGGCCAAGAGTGCTGGATGGAGATGGGAAAGCTGTGGTAGCAGTCTGTCTACAGGCTGCAGTTTGTATAACCTGTGTTAGTTCAAAGTTATTCAGCAGGCTCATCCATTCCAGCACGAACGTCAAGCTGCTCAGAATTATCAACTTCAGCAGTCAGAGAAGTGCATTTTCCTGAGTTGTCTAATGACATCCTCAAATGAGCTGAGGAAAGATTATTCACTGGAGCTATGGAAAAAGTTTCAGTAGTCTTTACTGTGTCCTAACATAGTTGGTAAGAGTTGTAACATATTTAACTGGCAAGTTTAAATATTTTAGAGATAGATATATATACATATACACACTTCTGTTAAGTCTGGCAACATGGCTTCAAACAAGTAACCTCCTATTTTCTGGCATACAGGATGCAGACACACCCCCCTCCCCACACACAGTTAACTTAAATGAGTCAGAGTGTAGTCACTTCTGTTTCTTGTCTCATTTAAGGGATAGATGTATACAATGGCGTTAATAGGCGATTTTCTACTGCTATGTTTAATTTATCATTTTCCTTTCTCAGGATGTGATCTTCATGGTGAGCTGGTGGGAAAACTGAGTTGTAAATCACCCCAATGGATGCGGACAGTGATGTTGCATTGGACATTTTAATCACAAATGTAGTGTGTGTTTTTAGAACAAGATGTCATTTAAACTTGAGAAAGATCGCATTAGAGGGAGCAAATGTGATATACAAGCGTGATGTTGGGGTAAGAGATTCAACATACCTCAATTACCTGTTTTTACGAATGTTCCTTAAGCTAAACATTCTTGTGTCTGATATCTGTGTATGGTGGATAGAGAAAAACATAGTTTTACTTCTGTCTTGATAGGGATTTAGTCTGTCATACACTAAATGTACAGTAACAAGAGGGGGTAAATATTGCCTCAGAAGACTGCAACTAGTGAGGTGAATATTGGGTGTAAGGTATGTGATGAGACCTCTTACACCTCAGGGTAATACCATTGATGGTTTTGTCAAGAAAATATATCCTGGTAAGGAGTCAGCAATGTGGGAGTCACTGTAATAAGAAAAAAATTAGCACAATGCTTGTGGCTTTCAGCTTTTTATTGAGAGGAAAATACCTTCATTTAATCTGTTTTGTGAACATTGCACCACTGGCTGAGATATTCCATGCTTATTTTGCTCTTCTTAGGAGCTGACTTTTTTTAATTACTGAAAAAGATGAAGGAACAGTTCAAGGCTTTCAAAAACAAAGGAAGTTTTATTAGTGTAACAGTTGATTTGTCTAACAGTTGATTTTTTTTTTTTTTTCAGTATGAAATTGAGCTACCACTAATTCCCAATTATTCCACTTTTATTTTGCTTTTTAGAAAGTATTAATGAAGCTTAGGAAACCTAGGATTACGGCCACAATTTGGTCCTCAGGAAAAGTTATTTGCACAGGAGCCACAAGGTGAGTTCATGAAGATTCTCTCTCTAGCTGTAAATTCTTGTGTACTTTAAAATACAATGTTGTAAATGAAGAAGATGGCAAGAGGCAGTACTTGCCATTGTTCAGATTCACTCACACTGGATCACATGTAGATCCTTGCCAAGCTATGTATTTGGGAGGAAGTTTTCTATGTGAAGTGTATGCCTCAGACTGAGTTGAAGTCTTAAGCAACATCAGTTCAGCCTTCTGGGAGAACAGCAAGGAAAACTACTTTATGAAGAAAATCCTAGACATTTCATCTGAGAACCCTTTAAGAATTCTGTGTTTTTAGCCAGAACTTGAAACTTGGGAAGGGATGACCTTTTTAGAGGGATATCTTGTACTGCTTCATGAAAACCTACCTGAATTTAATTAAGTTATTCAGTGCTGAGGGACTAGAAAGAAGCAAAAGCAAACTCTCAGTTCAGGTACATCTGAGACTCACTAAACTCTTAACAGCTGACTTCCTTTAAGATATGTCTGCATTGTGGAGTAAGGGTAAGGTACAATAGTAAATTTGCATACTTTCTGTATATGATCTCTATATGTCTCTAAATGGAAGATGATTGTTCAGGGTGTTAACTCCAGACTACCCATGATCATATTTGTCTCTTAAAGGTGTTTTGTATCATGTATGATCAAAATACGTCTCCAACTTCAGCTGGAACCAACTGCCAAGATATTCTTCAAACAGGACATGAACTCAATTTGATTATCTAAATAATTAAAATGTAATACATACAGTAGGATAAAATGAAGGCTGTCCATGTGATCATGGTTCATGCGTTACATGATTTAACGGTTCATTTTGTAGTCTGAGTAGCTATTGTGGTACATGTGCACGCAAATATATACTCTTTCTGTTAATGCTAGATTCTTTTCTTTCTTCTTTGTAGTGAAGAAGAAGCTAAATTTGGTGCCAGACGATTAGCTCGTAGTCTACAGAAACTAGGTTTTCAGGTAATTCTAATGAAAAAGGACTTGTATGATTCAAGCAATGCTGGTCAGCAGTAAGCATGTTTTCACTCAGATGCCCCTTTTGTGTCAGTATACCTTTTCCAGATGCTGATTAAAGAGAAACTGTTTTATTTTGTGGATTTGAGTTTTGTTTGGCAGCTTCGAGTAGTGATTCTTCACTGGCTAATAATCGACAAAATTTGTTTAATAAGTGAACCACCCACAGATATTTCTTGGATAGAATTTTCAATATCTTGAAAGATTTATTTGGAAGAAGCGCTGAAGAGTATAAACCTAACTGTCATTTGAACATAATTTTTCCCTCGTTTCTGATGGAATAGCAGATGCATGTCTATCTTGTTAAGGGCAAATTTGAGCCTCTGTAAGTGGGGGCAGGGGGGGGGAGTGCTTCTGCGCTGTGAGGTTGCACAGCAGGAAATAAGCCAAATAAAATACTTAGGACATGAAACCCCTCTTTTTTCTTGGTTTGGGTTAACATTACCAGTAAAACCACCACTTGCATTTCATAGTAAAGGTTGAAAAACAGCAATGTAAATGACTTAAAAATGACACGTTCTGATACTCTAAGCTTCCTGGTAGTCAGTTGTGCTGTTTACCCACAGTTTCAGTTTACAGACAGCCAATTAAATAGACACAGTGGCTGTCCTGTGGCAGGGAGACGCTCCCTTTGATTGTAGTACATAAAGGCAGTGGTGACAGGCTATCCTGGTAATGCTTCATCAGACCCAAACAGAAGTTAGACACTCTTACTGTTACGAATGCATACATTAGACCCAGCCTCTGAAAGTTGGAATGGAACATTAAATCAGTGAGGTAAACAGTGCTTCCAGGATGGACGCACCAAGTTTTATTATAAAGTGAGCGGTTTAAGTGGAATATATTTTGAAGATTAAATTGATAGTTGACCTTTTATAAGGATATGTTACTTCTACTGGTAGTATACTTCTAAAAGGTTTTGACTGAGGAATGGTTATTTTAAGTTTAGGCAATCTCAGAAAATGAACTCAAGTTTCTTCAGTGATATTGCCAACACTGACTTCTCAGCAGTGCATTTGTTTGTTTAGGATTTGTCTGTTGGCTATTTTATTGTCATCTAGAATGGCTGTGGTAAAGAATAACTGAAAGCCAGTAGTTTGAGCTGGGTTTCAGAAAGTAACGGAGTAGAAAACCAACTTACTATACTGGCCACTGGAGATTTGGAAAAAAAAACAATTTTCACCTTTTTTCTTATTCTTAGCTTTCATAAAAGTGGTGTATAGCAACAAGGCATTAAAGAAGTTTTCAAATTACATTAAGATTCTTATAATGATGAAATTTAAGCTTTTTTCCTGCTTATTTTGATGTTCCATGAGCTATTTAATGTAGTTTATTTTCAATTTGGAGCTGTTTAGTACAGCAATGTGAGTTGTTTCTGTGTCTCATTCTTAAATTGTACTATAACCATATAATACAGCTGTGAAGTATCTAGTTCAACAGTTACTGTACTATTGAAGAATAAAGTAAGCGATTTAAGTCCATTAAGTATTGTTTAGATCCCTATTAGAAATACATCAATCACAAGGTTTTAGTTTTCAAATCTCATCAAAATATTCTAATTAGTATTCTAACTTTTTTTGCAACTATACATCTGCCTTGCTGTAAACTGAATTTCTAATGTCTTTTTTCCCTCTCTTTTGAAAAGGTAATTTTCACAGATTTTAAAGTTGTGAATGTTTTAGCAGTGTGCAACATGCCCTTTGAGATCAGATTGCCAGAATTTACGAAGAATAACAGACCTCATGCGAGGTACAGTAGGATTTTAAAGAATTACAGTCTTGGTATATTTCTTAAGCTTTTCTTTTTCAGTTCTAGATCTATCTTTTTTTACCTTTTATTTTGTTTTCTAGTTATGAACCAGAACTTCATCCTGCCGTGTGTTACAGAATAAAAACTCTCAGAGCTACCTTACAGATTTTTTCCACAGGCAGTATCACAGTTACAGGTATTTTGATGTCAAAAATAAATATTTAACTTGTTGGGAATATTTAACTTTAGGACCAGTAGGTTTAGGAAAGGAAGACATTTAAAGTAGTCAAAAGATACGTTGAAGGGATTTTGTTTCCCAGTGCTAGCACCTAGTTTGTTTTTAAGTGAAAGTGCCAGAAGAATTGTAGAGAAAGTGTTGTTATTGGTAGGCTCAAAAATTGCTTTGATTTAATGTACATAGTCTGGGTTTTATAAAAACAAAAGTGAGATAGGACTTGAGAATGCAGGTATTTATTGTTTATTTAAATATTTGAATTTTCTACTTTTTTTCGTCTTCATAGTGCTGTAAACTACACTGCATGTAGCATTAACATCCCTTACATAAATACGTTTCCAAACTGGAGATTTATGGAAACGGATAGCATAGCATTTTGTCATAACTGAAGTTGACCAATATTTGCAGTTCTTCAGACTTGTGCTCTCTTCTGTTAAAGCTCAACTGAGAGAGAACCACCACCTGAATCGCAGGCATCAGTGTTTTTTTCCCATGTGATCAGAGACGTGATTGTCCTGGTTCTTGGAGATGCCGTGCCATGTTTTTTTCCTCTCTCTTCCTAATTTTTGTTTTCCATTCTTTGTCATGTTTGCTTATGAGGTGTCCACCACAGGTTTCCAGGTACGAGAAGTCAGGTTTTTTTTTAGAGGATACCTGTTAAAATGGTACAGAACCAAAAAGCATCACTTGATACCATCTTAGCAGGAATTCTGTCTTGCAGTTATTAGAGCTCAGCTGCTGGTATCAGAAGTTGGGTAGGGATTTTTATTTTCACATCTTAATTCCTTAAAAAGTACCTAGGCTTTATGGGGAATGTTTCTCACAGGATATCGGGAGAAATGTTTTTTAAAGATGACAAACTTCATCAGATTTGGTAATCTGAAAATATGAGGCTAAAAAGTATTTCAATATTGCAGTATATGTTCTGAAGAGCACAACTGGTCTAGCCAAAACTAGAAACTAAATTTAAAATAAATAAGAAGCTTGACTATCATTGCAGTAATAAAAGACTCTGTGTGTCTTGTCAGCCTCCTAATGAAATTTAGCCTTTCTGTAAGATTATTATTACTCCATATATGGGACAAAATGACTTTCATATTCCCAGAATTGTCCTTTCAAATATGAAGGCAAATATGGTAAACATCAAAGTTTTACTTCCTTCTGGTTTACTTGTTACAGTGAGTTTGAAATATCTTGGACCTCTGTTGGTTTTGAAGACTTCTGTTTTGCCTAGGCCTTTCTTCTAGGGAAAAAAAAAGTCCAGAGTCTTACGCTTCTTGTTCTAAAAATATTTTAAATTACTTTTCAACCTTACTATACTCCCTCTCAAGTGTGTTCAGATGAGGTTCCTTTCGGCCATTCATGTTTCTGTAGCACTAGTACCTGTCATGCCACTAACTCAAAGAATTTTGAGATACATAATTAGAAATGTTAAGAAAAAAAACGGGAAGGTGGTTTTTTTCTTTTTATGGGACAAGTATAAAAAGATTTAGAGTTACATTTGAGAAAAGAAAACAAAAAGAACTGATATGTAATAGGAAGAAGTATAGATTTTTCTTCCTCCAGAAAGAGTGATGAGGGGTTTGTTTTGGGTTTTTGTTTTGTTTTGTTTTCTTCTCTTATACTCCCAGCAATGATGATCCAGTTTTTACATCTCTTCAACCCTACAGGGAGTGGCATTTTTTACATGAATTATTTGCCTACTCACACTCTTGCTTTCTGAAGGCTTTCTCTAGAACTTGTATTTCTATAATAGCAAGACAAATTTAAGGAAGGTGCAGTATCTGTCCAGAAGGCAGATATCTTTCACCAGGCTTGTTTTAGGTGAGTGCTTAACTCAACTTGACAACTTTGAAAATACAGGAAGGATCCTATTCTGTTCCACTCTTTCTGACTGAGCATGTAAATTAAAACAATATTTCCAGAATTACTTAAATAAGTAATTTATAACTTAAATAAGTTATTTATTATTTTTGAGAACCATTTTGAACAGTTCTCTATACTTGGAAGAAACTTTTGAAGTCTGAAGAGAGGTAAAAAACCCCTGAGTTTACAGGCATCAAAGCACGTGAGAAATTGCTATTTTCATTTATCTGCATTACCAAACTTCTAGCCAGGATGAATTTCTTCTGGCGTGTTACTACTCGCTTATTTGCGATCTTAATTGTTCATTGCATAAAATGGTCTAGTACCATTAGAAAGTATCGCTAGTGCATTCTTCCTTTTCTTTCCCCAAATGCTCATAGATATAACCTTCAGATGCTTCAACCTGACACAATAACCATTCCCTGGCTTGTAGGTTTTGTCCTGAGATCAATGATGGAGCTATTTGCAAAATCCAGACTAGAAAGTAATAGTCTGTAATTTTCAAACATAAAGTAATCTTGCTTGAAACATACTTGGGTTAAATCCAGCATTATTTAGCAGTAGTTTTTACTGGTAGGTTTTTAAAAGAACAGATAAAAGTGGCTAGGCTTTGAGTAATACAAATTCCTAGAAGGTTAGCATAAATAAAAGTATTTCTTTTACCTCTGCCACTCAGCCTCTGCCTTCTTCTCTGGACTGACTGTTTAAGCCAGTAAATCGAAAAGCACCCAAGTTGTTACGAAATTAAATGGCAGTATTATTTATTTGTAGTCTAGCCATTGGCCAGTGTAGAACATCTTGCAGATTTCACGCGAGAGTCTTTTCTTGTAAGTAAAAGTGATCAGAGGAATACCTTCTTAAGTTGGGAGAAATGGGGGAGAAATTATTTTTGTCTACAGTATGAAGTTGTGGTAGCTAAAAGTATTAAGGTTATTTTAAAGATACTACTGCTGTTTTAATTTCTGATTCCCTGATTTTTCTCTTCCTCCTGCTTTTTTTTTTTTTTTAATATGTCCCAGGGCCAAACGTAAAGGCTGTTGCCAGTGCTGTGGAACAGATTTACCCATTCGTGTTTGAAAGCAGGAAATAAATTTTATAATTCACCACTTGATGGTTAGGTTCCCTAACCAAGCACCTTTAAAGACTGCTGCACATTGGACTAAAAGCAAAAAGGAAAACTGGACCAACCATAGCAGAGGAATACAGACTCTTTTACTTGCTCATGGCCACAGTATAAACTCCAGTTCTTTTGGATTTTACTCTTAACAGTGCTGTATTGTAAAAACGGAAGTTTACAAGATATGAAATTGCTGCTTTTAAAAAGACATTTATTTATTTTTGCAGTAATTTCTGTGTATTCATAAGCAAAGCTGTCACGATGTGCACTACCTTTAAAACTTTTTTTTTTTAGTTTGAGCTTGTGTTTTATTTGTGAATAGTCTTTTACATTTTTGTATGCTGAATATTGGGCACCAAAGAAGCTGTAAAAGTTATCTTTTTCACCTTATGAATGTGCACAAATAAAAGTTTGGAAAATATTTCTCTTCATACCTGTTCTGTTATATTCCTTTCCCTTTTTCTATTACAGTTAAAATTGTATAGTTACAAATTAATTTGAAACAATGTAAGAATAGTCTTTTGCTGATATCTTCTGTTTCTATTTGTAGTATGTGTAAAACGTGTGTGGGTTAGACTGAAATCTATAGTAGTTACGTATGTTTATCCAAGGATGAAATTTGGTTTGTTCCTAGTTCTCTTAACTACATGCCAGACTTCAAGTATTTTCTTGCTGTTTCATGAAGAGAAGACATTTCTAAATACAAAGGTCTACCACAAGTGTTTTCCTATAGATGGTGAGGAAATCTTATCAACTAAAGAAGCTACTGTAGAAAAACCATCTGCCTTGTCCACCTACTGGATGAAAAGCAGAAGAGTTACTATGTGAGCTTCAGTTTTCAGGAAAGTGTTGTGCTTCAACTCAAGAAGACAGTATGGTCATGCTAATCCATCCCCAGCTTATTACTGAATGATTAACACAGACCTTTTCTACACTCTTCTTACTGTATAATATTTTCATGACAGGAGCTGCCAACAAGCAATGAAGCTTGATTCTGGCATGTATTATTATTGGTATTAATCTTGGACTTGAAAGCCAGTAGATGTTTCTCTCAATAAGTGCACATTTGAAGCAGAAGAGAGGTGAATGCTTAAAAGTAACTGCAAATGCTACTTTTAAAAAGATACAATAAATATGTATAAATGTATGTATGTCTTTTTTCCCTATCTCACTGAAGAGAAATGTAACACTAATATCATGTGCTGCAGGTAATACACAGTCTTAGTGGGTGCTGAAAATAGTAAAGCATGAGTTGTTACTATACCAGAAGTCACAGTTGCGAAAGAAAGGTGGAAGAACATCCTGAAGAAGCAAATGCCTAGCATAATGTGTTTCATCTGTCTGGGGGGATGGTATGGAAGTTGGGGCTGTCCATAGTGACTTCATGCAGAAATTATGGAAAGGAAGGAATCGTATGGGAAATGCTCAACCAAACCCTTCGGAACAAAAAGAAAGAAGCAACCATTTGCCGCAAGCCTTAAGTGATACATTCATAAAAGCCCTTTTAAGCTCAGTGTAGGTAGAAAGAGAGGCCTTAGAACCATGAAATTACTAGGTTGAGTTCAACAATCACAGAATGCATGATAAAGAGCAGGGAAAGGGATGCTTGCTATATGCAAGCTTTCCAGTTCATATAGAAGATAATGTGGACCTCAGCACTCCTGATGCTAGTGAGGATTTTGTGAAGAGTCAGAGAGAGCAATGGACAAACCACTGTTAGGGGACACTAGTGTGTTATTATTATTACAATTTAAAAAGGAATAAGTAGAAGGTATTTGAACAATGAACAAAATTGTAATGGGTTTTCCAGGAACAAAGTGTAGTCCTAAACTGATGAATGAGGATTTGGCTATTCTGTCTACAAGAGCTGTCTTAGATTAGGCTTGCCTCTTTTTCGTTTGGATCAAATTACAAAGCACTTGAGTGCTACCAGTGAAATTCTGGAGCTTTTATCAAGCATATGTGTCTCCTAAATTTATCTATGGAGAAAGAACATTTTGCTTTTTTGTTAGCACTGTCACTTAGTATGAAATCTGCCTGTTAGAACAAAAAAGAAAGGTAATTATAAGGTGCGATGTATTAAAATGAGACCTGTTTCTTTTGAAGTGCTGCTTAGATCCATGCTAGCAGTTTGAGGCCTTTGTAAAAATCCATACGGGAGCTGAAAAGCATACTGCTAAACTTGCAGGGTAGTATTGAGAAAGATTAATAGCAAATAAAAGATTCCTTGAAATGTGTGCTCACCTATCCTTCTGGCTCCAAGGGAGCCTCAAACTGTGACAAATACACTTTAAAACCTCTGATGATGAAGGGCATTTGGCAGTGTACGCGTGTACTAGGGGACATCACTCTCTTTCCCGTCACTGCTCTAAATCAGTAGATCCCCGCCTCGGTCTGGAATAAGCCCTGCTGCTGCTGCTGCTTGTTTCTACATGCACCATATACACACACCCCTTCCCCCTCTTCAGGGGGAGTTAGGCTTTGCTTCCTTTGCCGTGTTGGGCTGCTTCCAGCTCGACTCCCGCTATCGACTCCTGCAGTCATGATGTGGACCCTAGGCCAGGCAGCGTGCCCCAGCGTGCTAGCTCTCACCTCCAGCCTGAGGAGCGGTGCTTTGGATTACACTTACCTGTCAGTCAGCTCTTCTCAATGGCCATGTTTTCTAGAGCACTGTTCATCTGTTCCTGGATTCTCCAGGTGGATCCCATGCAAAACTCTGCACAGTGCTCAGCTATGGCACTAGAAATGTGAAAAGTTTATTTCACATTCCTTAGAAGGGTTGGTTCTATTTATACAACCTACTAAGGGCTCCTTTTTGCAGTAGAGTGATAACTCTGACTCATTGCTAGCTTGTGAGTTGTCATAGCCACTAGATCTTTCCCTGCAGTTTCTAACTCCATTTTATCATTCTCTGACTTGCAATTAGTGTTAGCAGAGAAATTTGCACTTACACTTTCAGTATTGTATCCTGCTTTTCTCAGATCCTTCTCACGGATTTGCGAAGTTCTGAATCCCAACCTAGTCTCTCCCAGTTTAGTATTGCCTGCAAATTTAATAAGCATATTCTGTTCTGTAATCCAGTCCATTAATGAAGATACTGAATAATTTTAGACCCAGGACAAATTTTTTTGTGGAGTGCTTCAGAGATCCGGGGATGTGATTTGTAAGACATGTCTCTTTTTTCCCTTGTATTTTCATAGTTGATGAGGTTGTGACTGCCAGTTCTGTGTCATTAGATGTGCAGGGTTTGTTATAAAAGACCAGTACAATTAGGGCTACATTTATAGGGCTATATAGGGCTAAGTCTGTAGGGCTACAATTAAGACTATAGCTATAATGATTTAAAAAGCCCTTGACTACAGCATCATCACCTTTTGGAAGTATCTGAAGCTATTGGGGTCTCTGCAGTTAAACCGGTGTTGGAACTATGCCTTCTTCTGAAAGATGGTATTTTTACTCATTTGTTTCTGCACCCAATAGATGTGCATGGGGAAAGTTTAGAAGAGCTCGTAATGAACCCAAAACCTGTAAGGTGGGAAGACAATTTCTATGGTATTTTCTAAGTTAAATTTATTTCTGTAAGAACACTCACAAAATTTATTACAGCAGAGGTTGGTTTGGGAAGCTGCAATGCTGAGAAAGATTTTGCAGAAGCCCCTTTCACTAAATATGATGTAATAGAAATTGTAAGCCAGTATGGGCTTGGATTGCTTGTGCAAAGGTCTGCTATCCAGAGGCAACCATCAGAAAACAGTACCAACCAGAGCAAATGGGGATGCCGTTGGAAATGCGGGTAATCCACTACCTGGTAAAGTCACAGATCAGGAAATGGATGAATTTCTTGCAATATAGTCTTACTAAAAATACATTATATTGCTTGATTTAATCTCAGACACTTGTTAGTATAAGAATGATGTTGATAAACTAACAGCACATTTGGAAGACTGCCCAGAGTCACCTTAATGTTTCTTATTCTGAAGCTGATTTAGTAGAATGCATGAGACGGATAACTGTCCGCCAGCCTAAACATGAAGCAGATGGAGATTTCAGTAGACATCAATGCTAAAAAACTGAGGAAGGTACTAACATGCAGAAACCCAGAAAATGGTGGGTGATTGACAAGATCATTTTACAAGTGTTCAGAACTGATAGTGGAATTTGTAGGTTTCATAAAAAGAAAATATCACTCTTGATCTAAGAAAAAACCATACAGTATTAGCAGGTCCAGCCTGCGGCCCTTTGCTGGCACTTGAGAAGTTCTTCTAGATCTTTTGCTTTTCTTCAGCAAATGCTTGCCAGGCCTCCAGGCTTGACACATACTCATTAGGCAACACATGGTACTGACCATGTATCCCATATTTTATTATTCTTTCCATTGCAGTAACAGAATGCATTGTTTTCTCTAGCAAGAAGGCTTTGATATTTTTCAAAACTATTCTTTGCTTGAGCATACTATGGATAAAATAATTAAATTCAGTCTGTGTGTCACAATGTGAGCTGATCCCAAAAGTGGAAAAATCAGCATACTTAACTGAGCATTCAAAAAAAAAAAACCAAAACGAAACAAACAAACCAAAACCCCCACCAAATCTTGTAGGTTTTGGCCACGTTCTGGTTCTTGAATTCCCCACACCTCCAAGTTAAAATTTAAGGTAAAAATTTCAACCTTCTGTGCATGGAACATCTACACTTAAAAACTTCAGCGGCCCCTTTCTCTCCACTGCCAGAGTCAATCTCTGACTTCACCTCCCCTTGCATTTCGTATGCCCTCCTCATCCACGGCTTCCCTCCCACTGCTCCAAACCCAGCTCTCCAGCTCTCCCCGTTTCACACTGCTATGCAACTTTTATGTGGCTGAGCTCTAATGCATTTTGCATCGTTTTTCTGAAGAAAAAGTTATTCCTCTAGAAGTTACAGGAATACTCTTACCTTTGCCAATTCCTGCTGCTGCAGTGTGGAGTAAACTGTTACTGCTGAGGTCAGGGAAGCGCAAGGAGACTCTTTGCGATGGGCTTTCTCCCATGCAGGGGCAAAGGGACCTCTTCTCCTAGCGTCTTGTGGTCGATCCTGGAACTGCAGACCTCAAACAAAATTCTAAGCAGGTCTTCAAATTTATTGGAAAATTCAAAGTAATAGAAACCAAAGTTTTCTATGGCTGTGGAAAAGGTGGAAGCACCTGAGATCCAGGGTGGAATTTTAGCTTGGGATGAGAACCTGCTGATTCCCCGTAGGGAATGAAAGCAGAAGGCTTTCAAGCTTACTGCTTCTGATGGGTCTGAGTCAGTCTGAGTCACCTACATCTCAGATCTACAGCCCCACTATCTGTTCATGTGTCCTGGGTGTGCTTGGTCTCTTGTTGCTTATAGATTATGTCCAAAGAGCTCACATGGACCCTTATGAGAAGATTTTACTTCATCTTTGGTATGTTGTGTATGCCAAAAACAGCATCTTGATGAGTCTTATGCATACTATCATAAGCACCCCTGAAAGCAGCCCGGTCTCATAGCACCCATGAGGTTATTGTGAGGACTGCTGCTAGGATCAGAACAGAAAAAATAACGCAGCCACAAGCTGACCAGCTAGCCAGTGGCTTAGCAATTCAGAGTTTCGTTTGTTTTAGATGACATGGGATCTGCATAGTTAAAAATCCTGCATTGTGATAACTACTTACCTGACCTTTGTACCAAAAGTCCAACAGGGTTTTGATATTGGTTCCCTTAAAGCTTATAATGCAGGAAAGTTGTGGTACAGATTTGGCCAGGAGGTTCCCATCCTGAGGTAGCTAAATTTCCAGCGACTTCTGGCAAATCACGTCCTTGGCTTCAGTAGCTTCTTTTCAGGTTTTGAACACATGCTCACTGTTTGAATAGACGTGCTCCTATAAACTTGCTATCTCAGTATGTGAAAGTGTGACCATGTGAGAATCTGATCGGAATTGATCTGCTCTGCTTAGAAGTAAAACTTTACCTAGATCAGTAAATTACTGTTCCTTCAGTGCAGGACACAGTCAGGTGGTTTTAATGCTATGAGACAGCAAATGAAGTGGGATCATGTGCTTAGTTTGAAGTAGTATCTGCACTCCAGCTGACAGTGTCAGTCTTGCTTCCTCAATTAAATGCTGGAAGAAATGCCACTGTGTGGTTGCTGAGACAGCCAGCATGCTTTTAAAGCATGCTTTTTTCTTTAAACAAAGAACCATTTATTTATCTGCTAATAAATATTTATCTACTGATCATTCTAACAAAATCTATTAACCTTCTAAGAAAAAAAGGCCTACGTCCTTTTATGGGAGCCATACAGATAACCCTTTGCAGAGGCTTGTTGAGTACTTCAGGATACACTTGCTAAGCAAGAATTTGATGTCATTTATGATCTGCAGTGATTACAGTTTCTGAACTCCCTTTGTGCCGCCCTGGACCACACAATTCTCGCTTTCTGAATCCAAAAGTCAAAGTCTAGTGTGCCCTGTGTTGAGAAGGAGAATGATTTTGGCATCAACTCTGGTACCTCCAGCTTCCAACTTTCCTGGGACTGGGAAGCCAAAGAAATCTTATGTCCTCCTCTGTAAGGCCATCCTCAATCTAGAGTAATTGATTATGCAAATGTCCCCCCATTAAACAATTTGACTATGTTTTCTGAGGGGTATTTCCTAGGTCACTGAATCCTGGCCCTCCCAGGAAACTGTATGTGAAGTTCCTCTTATAAGCTGAGCATGCTCTGTGTTATAAATAATTAAGTTGTGATGAACAAGATTATTATTCAAGTCTTGTTTAGCTGAAGCCTAAATTAATCTGTAAACAGTTCATACCCAGTTGTTCTGCACTAACATAATCCTTTTCACTCCATAGTTGTCCATTGTTGCTCCATAGTGTTGTCTTCCCTAAGGTACTGACAGAGAGTTGTTAACCCTTTTCAGCCCCTTTTTTGCTAGGCTAAACAGACCTGTCTTTGGAGGGCTCCTCCTGGGAGGCTCTTCCTTCTCCTTGGCACCCCAGTCATTCTTAGCATCTCTTCCAGGCTGAACTCTTGTTGAATATGGATAACTAGAATTGTGCACAGTATTTCTATTTCCATTCACCTCCTGTATGTAAGAGGTGAGTAACCTCAGGGGAGGTGAGGGATGGTGGTTTGAAACAGACAGAGCCTAGATTTCCAATGAGTAAGTTATAAACTACAACAATCTTTAATGTTGGCTGTAAACTGACACTGAAAGAAGCTCTGCTAAGAAATGAAAGAGAGAATATCTTGCGTATAATAAAGATACCATGCGTCCCATCAGAGCGTAAGCATCGCTGAAGTTTTTTTTTTATCAGTCTTTTGGTGAAGGCTGCTTTGATTGCCCCGGGTCTAGTAGAGCTGCTCTTTCTCTCTCTTGGCAAGTTCCAACGGCACCAGTTTCTCTCTGCGCTGGCTCATCCAGCACAAGGGGGTCTTCACGTATTTCCTGGAGAAGCAAAAAAAACCCACAAAGGTTTGCCGTTGAATACAGCTGGCAGAGTGCTCCCCCTGCTACATACGCCTGCCACGAAGGGCACGGCACCTCGGCAGACCACCAGAACACCCCGGCCCCGGGGATGCTCGGGCGACCCCGGCGCTCCCCCGCCTGCCCGCGCGGGGGCGGCCCCGCCGCACGCTCCTCAGGGCCGGCCGCGCCGGCTCCGGCTCCCCGCCGCCGGCTCCGGCTCCGGCGTGGATTTATGTCTTTCTTTAAAGAGGAGGGAGAGGCAGCGCAGGCCGGACCAGAAACGCCAGTTTCTCAGTCCATGAAGCAGTCATCGCTGCGAGGAAGGGCCCGAGGGCTCCGGCAGCACAATTAGCTCCGAGATTTCTGCACTGGAATAATTGCTCTTTTCTAGCCCATAAAGGAACTCTTTCAAGCCTGGCTGAGTTGCAGCGTACCCTTTAGAAAAAAATATTCTCTGGTAATCTAAAAAACAACAAATACAGGATGACCCATCGCACTAGGCTGTTCACACATTAATTATAGAATCATAGAATAGTTTGGGTTGAAAGGGACCTTAAAGACCATCCAGTTCCAATCCCCCTGCCATGGTCAGGGACACCTTCCACTAGACCAGGTTGCTCAAAGCCCCATCCAACTTGGCCTTGAACACTTACAGGAATGGGGCATCCACAACTTCTCTGGGCAAGCTCTTCCAGTGCCTCACCACCCACATAGTGAAGCATTTCTTCCTTATAACTGCTCTAAATCTACTCTTTCAGTTTAAAGCCATTACCCTTGTCCTATCACTACATGTCCCTGTAAAAAGTCCCTCTCCAGCTTTCTTGTAGGCCCCCTTCAGGTACTGGAAGGTTGCTATAAGGTCTCCCCAGAGCCTTCTCTTCCCCAGGCTGAACAACCCCAACTGTCTCAGCCTGTCTTCATAGGAGAGGTTCTCCAGCCCTCTGATCATCTTCCTGGCCCTCGTCTGGACTCGCTCCAACAGGTCCATGTCCTTCTTATATTGGGAGCCCCAGAGCTGAACGCAGTACTCCAGATAGGGTCTCACAAGAGCAGAGTAGAGGAGGAGAATCACCTCCCTTGACCTGCCTGGGTGTGCGGATGAACTGGGGGATGCTGCCTCGCCTGTAGCAGCATGCCACCAGTTGTGGCGAGGCCTGACGCTCACCCCAAGCCATCAGCCCTGCAAAAATTTTGTCCACTAAATTGTTTTCCTTATCATTTCTTTATCCTTTTATTCATTATGCTGATAACTTCTGAGATGAGTCCAAAAAAAGCAAGTACCTGCTGTAGAGCAGCTCTCTGAACAGATCAGGAGAGTGCTGCAATTTAAAAACCAGGGCTGCTTAGTTTTTTCTATAATTTTTAATGGCCGAAAACAACTGAAAAGAATGGGGGCAGTAGCAAATTGATAGTAAAAATTGCCAGTTAATTTTAACCTGCATTTGGAGATTGTAAGTAAACAGCATGTGTATCAGCAGACCATTTAATTCTGTTCTCCAAATTGATGTGATACTTTTCTTGAACTTACATAATTCCAAGGGCCACTCTACTTCTGAGGGATGAGAAAAGACAGGTAGGGTCAAAAGACACAAAAATAGCCAGAATGGGTTATATTAAAGGAGCAGGCACATGGCATTCACATCACCAGTACTCTGTCTCCCTTTCACTGCTCTTCTACCCTTTTTATAAGATGAGGTGGGGACACAAAACTCGTGCTGGAAGAACCTTTTTTGGGTATGAGCTTATAGAGTCTACAGAGCCACAGGACTCGGTAAATACACAAAAAAATGCCCATCTAGGAGAGCTAGCAAAACTCACATGGATCCTTGAAGTATGTGAGATAGGGCCTCTCTCCTTCTCTTTTTCTGCATGCAAGCCAAGACACACAGCCCTAAATGTGAGAACACAGCTGCCCTCCTCTCCGGGAACGCCAGTCAGCAAAAGTGCTGGGGAGCCAGGTCTGGCTGCAGGTGTTCCTCACAGGCGTGCTGGAAACCACCAGCCCTTCAGGGCCAGTCCTTCAGCGCCAACGAAATGTTTGCTTGGTCGCTGAGATCAACATGTACAAGCTCAAGCCTTGAGAGAATCTAATTTTTCCAGAAAAAAACAATGCCGTTTGCTTCTTTTTTTAGCATGCGGAATTGAAAGACTTTGTCCCTCTGGCACCCGGAGGATGCGGTAACACACTCAGTACTTACTGTTTAGCTAGTTCCATGGATATTTGCTCCAAAGAGCATCCTTTTGTCTCTGGTATAAACACAATAACAAAAGCCAGGGATGCTAGGCTCATTATTGTGTAAATGAAGCACACCCAGGACAAGCCAATGAGCTCTACAAAGGAAAAAAACATGTCTTTTTTAATTTTCAAATATTAGAAATTTTCTGTTGCCATATTTTTATAGTATACAGCCCCTAATGCACAGGAGAAGTTAGAAAGAAGCTAGGCTGTTATTCTTGGCTTACTTACTTGTGCCTGTCCATAATTTGAAAAAGAGGAGTGGTTTTGCTTTTTCTAATACTCCTTATGAAAGAAAATTGATGAGCCCATATTGACCCATTTAGCATGAACCTATTGATTTATTTTGCTTGTGGTCACTCGGGATGAAAACAGTGAGTAGCCATTGTTACTGGTTTGTACAAAGGCACCGGGGCTCACAAGCGTCTCGAATTTCCACCCGTGTCTGATTTTGTTGCACATTCTTTCATGGAGCAAAACCAAGCATTTTTCACACTGTTGCAGTCATCTCCAGCTAATCCTCCTCGCCTGTCAGTTCCCAGCATTTCCACTGCAAATCATGTGTCCTGTGCCAGAAAGGGATCCAAGAGTGAACTCCTAATGCGGCCAGCCAAGAGCTAGTGATTTTCTGAGCCTAGAGTCCAGGGGCCGGTAGGTCCTCAGGCTGAGTGATGCACTCCACAGCCCCTGGAAAGTAAAGCATATACAGTCCCAACAGGCTGCTGCAGCCCCCTTAGCACTTTTCCCTGCTAAAACTAAGCCAGAGAGTTGAGACCGGTGTCAGTTGTGTCATGAGCTAAAAATTGCAGCTGAAGCTGCTAATCCAGCCGGTACCTTCTGCACTAGATACCTAAATGCAGGTGCTGCTGGCCACCGTGACCTCCGCACATATTCATCTGAAGACAGAATTTCCAATTCTGCCTTTCTGCCATGGACTAGGAACACATATTTTCTTGTAGTTATACTTTGATAAATCCAGATTAGACCCAGCTAAGCCAAGAGAGTTATTATGGCTTTGCATTCATTGAAACTGAGACCGGAATAATGGCTAGGTGTGCATTAACAAGTAATGCTGCGCAATAGGAGGGGGCCTTCAGGTGAAACAGTTGATGCTGAGGACCTGAGGTCTGCACTATCTGTTTTCGGTGACATTTCCTTAGGAATAGCTCTAGTCTGGTCCAAGGACTGAGCAAGTGTTGGCAGCTGGAGTGCATTCACTGTGCATTTTCTGGTTTGGTTTTGTCCAAAAGCTTGTGCATTTCAGGACTGCCCTATACTGCAAACCAAAGTGCTGTGAGTGGAGGCAACTGGATGATTTCCTTCTGAAGAGGACCCTTGATCTAGCTAAAGTGCTAGTGTGGACACAATGAGTTTGGGCTGGCATATTTTTCCTAGTTTTAATCGAGATAGTACTCAGGGGTTTTTCTGTATTTTTTTTTAAGAAATGTGAAACCCATTTTAGTCACAGATCACACTCATTTTCAAATCCGTCTCAAAAATTTCATCTAACAGGATGAAAAACACCTCAACTTTTTGTGGATTGATTGCCTTCCTCCAGTGGAGAGTAATGTAGAGTTAAAGGAAACCTGGAATTTCTGTTCCCTTATATATTTTGATTTTCAGCACATATTTTCCTCAGAATAAGACTGAAAACTCAAATTTGCAAAACTTCTTATGAAATAAAATTAGAAAAAATTATTTGCTAATCAACGAATTTCAGCATCAGCATTTAACCTTTTCCCTTGTTTATCATCACATTATAAGTTACTAGTCTACATTCTCGCATTAAAACATGAAACATTTTTACCTTACAAAGACACCTTTTTCTAAAGGAAATTTTCTCAAAGCCAGGACATTCCTGTGAAAAGGAATGGTTTCAATGTGATTGTCTTTAAAAATGTTTGGTCAGAAAAGCTGCGATCTGACCTAGAGCAGAACTTCCATTGACTTCAGAAGATGCAGGACTAAATCCTAAATATTACATATTTTTAACCTACTAAGCAATGGTGTTTTTAAGAGCTGGGGTTCACAGCCTATGGAGTTGATGTGCAAGGTGCTCTGATAGCCAGCACCGGGAGGCTGTAATTACTAGCACAAACTTACAAAGATGTGGTGGAAACGGTGAAGTAGCACTAACAGCACCTAAACGGAGATACGAATTTGGCTCCCGGGGCATCATGACTGCAATTTTAGCAATGCTGTTTGTATAGGAAAGATTCATTTTGCCCACTAGAAGAATATCAACTTGGAAGGACACAAAGAAATCTTACCAGTTACAGTCAAAAATGTCAAGGAGATGAGGAGATTTATACCCCAGTTCATGCTAGATGTCAAAGCCATGGCCCGTCCTCTGATCCCACCAGGGAAAATTTCGCTCAGGACTAGCCAGGACACTGAAATAGAAGAAAAAAAGAAAAAAAAGATGTTGTCTTCGAAAGCATGGCTTTGCTTGCTGTAAGTTTAGGTAGTCCATGAATTCAGGTGAGGCACCTGAAAGAATAAGGTGATTTTGGGGGACGTTAGGTTTGTGTGGGCCCTAGCCCCAGGGTGCCACCCATGCTCTGCAAGCAGCATGCACAGCAGTCAGCATCACCCCGGGCATCATCCCGCCCGGCGCCCTGCCAGCCAGCGGCGGGTGGCACCGACGGGAACCAGGGAAGTGAGCTCTGGCCGCGCATCTGTGTATGAAAGGGAGCTCTGACTAAATAACTCTCAAGTGGCATAACGCTAATGGAAGTGGGGCAGCAAACCAAAGTAATCTTCAGCCTTGGAGCAGCACTGTGTTTATGCCACCTTATAAATCAACCCGCCACACTGAGGCAGGTTTGCTATTCCAGCTCTCCACTCCATATAAATGACATGGCTGAGGTATAAATGAAGAGAGAGAGCCTGATTTTTGGCTCCTTCATGTCACACCACACCACAGGTGATCTAAATGCTGGTATTGCTAGCCCACAAAAACAAATTAAGACATAAAGAGCTGGTTGTGTAACCAGCTTGATAGCAACAGGAAAAAAAAAAAAAAGAAAAAAAGGGACACATTTCTGCACCATTCCTGGTTATTAAAAAAAACCCCAAACCAAAAAAAACCCCTCCACCCTCCTTTTGTTCATAAGCAAGATGCATTAGCAAGAGATTGCTGCGTGGAGAGGTTGTGGGTTAGCAGACAACCAGCACAAGAGCAGAGAGCTACAGGTGGATGAACTGTGTCTTCAGACCCTTGGACATGGCCATTATAAATTGCTCCTCTGTAATGTTGTTTCTGCAAAATGACAGATGGGAGTTTCCTCAGAACACTTGCACCAGGCAGTCTTAAAGTTACATTTTAAAAATAGGCTCCTGTACGTGTGAGTGTGTGTCACACTGCAATATCCCTTCGGATGCTTGTAGGATTCCTGTGTGACAGTACTGGTAAAGGTAGAAAAGAAAAAAGTGCTGTGGAAGGAGACTAGAAAGGACCAATTGAAATGGAAAAAAAACCTCCTGAGCCTTGAGTCAACACAGCAGATTTGATCAAACTCTAGATTTCTTTGTACCACAGATTTGAATTCAATAATATTTTCTGGAGCTGGCCTAGATTTTTTAGGGGGGGTGTTTTTTGTTTTTGTTTTTGTTTTTGTTTTTGTTTTTGTTTTTGTTTTTGTTTTTGAGGAAAAATACAAAGAACTTCACTCTCACAGTGGGACAGACCTAGCAGAGTGATGATTTTATTCCAGAGAATCAAGACCGCACTGCATAATGGCCTAACACTGTTACACATAGTCAAGCGGGGCACAGTCATAACACAGCTGCCGTGTCCAACAGCAGCCCTAGAGAGGCATTTTTTCTTTTTTTTTCTGACTTGGATCACAGCAAATTTTAATACACTCGCTGCTGACAAGACAAACGTTGCTCTAAAGAAATGCCCCAGGCATGTTCTGTGTGGTGTCTACATGTGAGGGGGAAGCAAAGAAGAAAAGAACTGGCTTCCCAAGCAGGTGTTTTTCCCGGCCAGGCCAGCTAGCCCTGTGCCCGAGCAAAACCAGGCCCTGGCAATGCATGGGGATCTCATAACTGTATGTTGCCCCTCCTCAGCATCAGGGCTGTTAAAAGCAGTATTGTTAGTCACAGCTGATACAACATGTCATGACAGGGAGTGCTAGCCAAAATGCAAAGCAGCAAGTAAGCAAGAGGTAAAGGAGCCCTTCTGAGCAGTGCGTGCACAGCCCGTGGACTTTGTCTCCATAGGATGGTCTGGCAGCCAGCAACTGAGCTGGGCTGGAAAAATGGTTATAGACCAAGATTGGCAAAGGAGATATTCATAGTTATGCTAGACAGGATTATAATAAAGTTTGAAAGAATTCAAACCTGCTTTCTGCTGGGTATAAACCAACCCCCAGGAATAAACTTTTTCTGTGGATACTTTGGTCTGTATTTGCTTCTTCTAGAATCTTCTTGCTTTCAAGCAGCTTGCAGTGGCTGCTCAGAGAGGCACCGAGCGAGGAGGCTCAAGTCCCGTGCACTGACATGGCAGCCCCGCCACGCTGGGCGAGCCCTGAGCTGGATGAGCTTCGGCCGCGTTTTGGGCACTGGGGGACGGCTTGTGCCACAGCTGAAATGCGTGGCACTGCGGCAGCTCTGATACCAAGCATTTTTCCAAGGACAGACTGGCCCTTTCAGGCTAACTACAATTTGTCTGGACGTTTGAAACATATTGTTTTCCTGTTAAGAAACCAAAACACTTGAGGATGTGCATCAGCCGAAATAGTGGTTAGCTGCTCCTTCTTCAACAAGTTATTTAGTTCAGAGACATCCCACAGACACACCAGGTCTGTTCTTCATGTCTGCTAATGGTAGCTACTTCCTCTGGCATGGCCCTGACCTCTGCTTAGCTGGCGAGGAGTGGATAGGTTTATTCCCCATGGAGAAAGAGCAATTGTAGAAATCTGACACTTATGACAGTCTGTTTATCCCTTTCCCCAAGCTGAGGCAGCGATAACGATCGATTCTTTGCTTTTAGCACCTCTCTGGGATTGTTTTTACTATTTGTACCTTTGCCAAAAAGCAGCAGCTGCTGTAGGTATGGTGGGGATGTGGCTTTCCCTTGGGGAGCCAGTAACTAGGTTCGGGCTCCCATTCATAATGACTGCTCCTATCTTGTGCGCTGTGTGCATGCAGCGCTGCAGAAATTTAACCCGCACGCTCCCGAAGTCACTGCAGAGTCAATTATGGGCTCTGCCTTCACCAGCCTAAGCAGTGGCATTTTATAGGGGAAATCAGCCTATCTTTGAAAAGAGGGTCCAAATAACCCCTCGTCACCCCTCCGTCTGCTGTGTCATCTAATATTATTTCAAAAGGATGCTGTGATAGTAACCACACTGCACACACCCAATAGTTTTCAGTGTCTGCTTTGGCCACCCTTGGCTGGTGTTCATGGAATGGATGGGAAAAGAGCTGTTGCTCTCCAGGTCAGATGTGGGTAAGGAATGAGGTTAAGGGCTCAGCATGAGTCTCTGTGCTAGATTCAAGAACTGTAGGATTTGTTCATGCAGTGGCTGCAGGTAATAACTGACCTTTGCTGACCTGCAGTGCATTGTATGTCGATAGCAGTTAAGAAAAATTGTACAGTTGCATGGTCTTTTATTATGGTACAATCTAGAAAAAAGAACATCCACTGCAAATGCGGAAGAAAATACTGCATTGAACCAGAAAGCTTAACTGTTTCATAAAATGTCACAGAAACTCAATGCCCTGACATTCCGTGCCCAATTAGGAAGAGCAGAGGATTCAGGTATACAAACAACCCCCTGACCAGGATGGTGACCTTCACCTCTAAACAAAGGCACAGGGGCTGTAAAGGTAGAAAACAGAATAATAATGGAAGATTTCAGCTGCTCCCATTAAGGCTGAATAAATTGCATTACAGAGCACAGTGCATAATGGAGCTACATTTTAGATACCATAGATGATGGTTTCTTTTAGCACTTTGCCTCATACTTAATGACAAAGAAAAAAGCTTATCTTGCTTCAGTGCTGAGCAGGGGTAGTTCAAGATGTAACTGTCACAAAGATGCTCTGTTATATTGATTATAACATTTCAAATTCAATATTCTTGTAGAAATGGAAGAGCCAAGAGCCTACCACATTTTGTTTCAAAAGGAGAACAATATTAAAATAAGCCTGCTTCCTAAAAAGAAATTAAAAGGACAATCAGGGTAAATGCTTCAGTGGTGTTAAAGGAGAATGTTCTACCTGATTAGAGGCTTAAAATACATATACAACCAAATAAAATAAGAAGAAATAGCTCAGCACAGATAAACAACTGAATGAAGAAAGCTGTTAGAAATAGAAATATGCCTTCCATAAAGGTGTATGCTGTGTCCAAACAAAGAAAATATAATTGCTGTAAAGTTACTTGCAATACCATCATCAGGCAGCCAAGTCTTTTGAGAGTCTGCTGGCTGAGAGGATGAGAGGCCAGGGGCAGAGGAGGTGACACATGCCAGCACTGAAGAAAATGTTCTATGGAGATGCAGGAAGGGGTCACCCTGGTGGACTTCTGTACCGAGCTGCTGGCTGGAGCTAGGATAAAGCCAAGTAATCTCAGCTGGAAGAAGGAAAGGAGGATACGTAGCATGTCTTGAGGAAGAGTTATCTAGTTTTTGCTGAGGAGAGCCACGTCTCT
This sequence comes from Pelecanoides urinatrix, assembly GCA_013400755.1. Lineage (NCBI taxonomy): Eukaryota > Metazoa > Chordata > Aves > Procellariiformes > Procellariidae > Pelecanoides > Pelecanoides urinatrix. The sequence goes on along the minus strand of VZTQ01000352.1, from coordinate 56,429 downwards.
TTGAAAGAATTAAGGAACACGGAGATTGAAACAAATGAGCCACTTTGCTTTTCATTTTCAAAGAGCTTTGGTGAAGTGTCATGGGATAGAAGAGAAGGTATTCATATAGATCAATAACTGTTTATAATAGGAAACAAAGGACAAGGCCAGTTTTCACAGTGGAAGGAGATTACTAGATCTGCTCAGTATATTTCCAGATCTCTCAGGAAAGGGAGGTGAATGCATGTGCAAAACTTACTGATGGTACACAATTATTTGGGGTAATAAAAATGAAGAAGGATCATAAAGAATTGCAAAAGGATTTCGAGGTATTGAGTACTTTGAAAAAAAGACCCATAAAATTCCTTATCAACACATGCAAAGTAACAGGTAGGGAGAAAACCTGCCACCAGTACCCACACCAGCATGCCAGCACTGCTCCAGGCAGAAGTGCTGGAGCCTCCATGGGCAGTTCAGGGACAGCATCAGCTCCCACGAGGCAGAGGTCACGGAGGCAAACAGAGGCTTGGCAATTATTGGGAAGGGAACACTGAATGTGCCACTGAGCATGCCTGTTGTGCCTCTGTATTGTCACGTTGCATGCAGATTTGGTCAACTCAGGACTAGATGAGCCACGGAGAAAGGTGGTAATGGGCTCTGCAAAGAGCAATTAAACAGAAGAGCTCCAGCTTCTTCAGCTTAGATAATGTACAGCAGAGGGAAACAGAGTTGAAGCGGAGACGAACAAAGGAGACATTTTCATTACACTTTTGAAGACACAAACCAAGAGAATCCAAGTGAAGTTGCCAGGGACAGCAGTTAGGCGAGGCAGGAGGATGTGCTTTTTCAGACAATGCATGTTTCAACTATGGAACTCACTTTCACAAGATGCTTCAGATGTGAAAAATATTAGTGGGTTAAAATGATTAAATGCTGAGTGTTAAAACATTATTTGTCTGTATGTGTGGAAAAAGATCCATCAAGGACTATTGTTCACAATAGTAAAAATAAATCCCCAACATTTTTCTTGAAGTTCCCTAAACTACAGATAGGCATAAAGACGCACTGTGCGTGCTGCATCAGCCTTTTCTTATGTATTTTTCCTCAGCATCTGCTACTGGCTGTTGTTGGAGGCAGGGTAGCAGATTGATTGAGTGGCCTTTTTGTTTGAGCCAACATGGCCAGCTTAATAAGCTTTTTATTTGGGCCATAAGCAAAGAGATGTCTCAAACCCTCAAGTGATTTCTTCCTTGCTTCCTTACTTTACAGCTATGCAAAAAATAAATAATAGTTTTTAAAAATTAACAGACTTACTTTATAGAAGCAGACAAATTTGAGAATATCTAAGAAATACTGTGAGCTTGTGAGTACTCAACATTCAAGTGAGGTACATGAATGAAAAATGTCCTTGTTTTGACCTTATTCCTGCCAGGAGGCAGAAGCAAATTGGAAGCTGCTCAGCAGCTCTCATTAATGAGATATTAGATTTCCTCGGTATTCATTTGCTGCTTAGCATTTTTTCCTTTCCTATACCTGTACTGTGTGAGATAAGTTCTTTATGGTGAAATTCAGAAAGCGGCCGTTGCAATAGCTGAAAGAATTCAAGTTTCTGAGGTATAAACTCTGGAAAGAGATTAAGTGGACTTACAGCTTAGGAGGGAAGTAGGCAGAAGTATGTAAGACTTTGAAAGGGAGGACTGGGTTGTTAGCAACACGAGGTCCAAGGGAAGATAAGGAAGGGATTATCCCACCAGTAATGCAGGTAGACCGTCTAAGAACGTGTAACAAATGATCAGTGTTGGGGAAGGATGCAAGCAAGCCACTGGGAAGCTGCCATGAGAGGAAGGAAGTCAAAGGACATGGCAAATGACTGGCTTTGCCAAGACCAGATTTTTTTCCAGGCTTATGAAACCCCACCGGTTTTCCATTTACCTGGTTTCTGGCTCTGCTGGGTATTAACACAAATAGTCATGTGGCCAACTACTTCCCACAAAAGGCCAGCTTCAGCCTTGATTTGCCTTGATTTCACAGGGCACGTTGCAGGGGATGGCACAAGCCTTGGCGGTGTGCATGGTGATGAAGTGTGTGCCCCTGAGGGCACGCAGCACTGGGGCAGAGCTGGGATTTGGGGTGGGGGGGACCTGCTGCTGTAACGCACCAGCACTGTCCCGGCACTGCTCCCGGCACCCACACAATGCAGCCCCTGCAGCAAAGGCTTTCGCAGCAGCTCTGGTGAAGGATATTTTGGGGGCTGGTAAAAATGGGGGATGCTTAGACTGGAAAGAAGAGAGGGTGAGAGGGAGTCTGTCCTTTTCCAAAGCAGGTAAAAGACATATGACACACGAAAAGTGGACTGAAACTCTGCCCATAGTTTTGTGCAAGAGGTCGAAGCAGACGATCGTGACTGGCGTTAAAAATCAGTGACTCTGCTTCATAAGAGCCATTTGTCTCTCTGGCTCTGCTCCATAATATGAGACTGAAGTGGCTGCTCAAAATTAATAACTGGCAAATATGGAGCAAATGAGCAGCTATATTGCTTTGGAGAGCGTGTAAGCTGCCAGCAGAGTGCCAACCTGCCAAGGGTCAAGTCAAACCCTGTGTGTGCACATTAAAAGGAGTGGAATTGCTCCATTGCTGAGAGATAGGGGAGTCAGGAGAAGCCTCAGCTAATCTCATGCCTCTGGCTGCATCCTGATCTCTACAGGCAAAGGCAGTGTGTACCCCATTCTATGGCTTCCGAGGTGCTTCTCTCCGAGCAGCTTTATGACTACTGGTTGCAAGATACCCGATACCACTGATGATCCAAAATGAGCTGATGTGGTGTGGCAAATCTTAAATTCCGTTTCTTCTGGTACACTACATTTCTGTTTCTAATGGTTAATCCTTTAGGCTGACTCCCTGAAGTAACATGTTAGGACAAGTGGGATTTAATCCTTTTATCTCTGAGGCTGTATCAGACTACATAAAAATTGTTGTTGAGTGTTTGTACTATTTGCATCACTATCTAGTAGACAGGCTGAACACTCACGTGCTTTTTTAAGGAACCTTGCAGTGGACCATGGAAATCACCCTTCAATTCTGCCTCCTCCAGTTTACATTAGAGCAGCAGGAGGGTTTTGGGGGAAGAGACTGTGAGACCAATGCATTACTTCCTTCCCCTGTTTTCTGGGCCACTTGAGAAAGAGAGCAGTGAGATGTACTTCACCTCTGATTTTCCCCAGCCATCCTTCCTCCCCTAATCTTCTCATCACTGTGAGCCTACATTTTAATGCTCTTTTTTTTTGTTTACGGTTGGAATTCTCATCTCCATGAACTTGAAAATATTGTAATGCCTGGTATGGGTTTTCCTGGTTCATGCGAGCTGTTCAATATATTCTTAAATTTATTTTCAGTGATCTTCAATTACCATCCATTTTCAGCTTGAAAGAATAGTCATGAACAAGATCTTTCTTATAGACAGTGATTCCCATCTGAAGGATTACTGGGCAAGAAGTGATAGATGTATAAGGATCTATGAATGGTAGAACTGTCTTAGCTAATGTGATTTGTGGCCCATCTTGCCCAATAACAGTACTCAGCAGCAAATATATCAGTAGGATGCATCATAGCTGTACTGTAGGCAGGCATGTAATAGTGAGTACCTCTTTTCAGGTCCCCTAATAGAATTTGATTTGAACTGATGTATGAGATGACAATTCTGTTTGCAACTGGATTTCACAGCCACTGTCTCTCTTGCTCTCATCCTTTGTTACGTAGACACTCAAACTGTCCCATCAAGACAGAACAACTTGCAGGGCAAGCAGAAAGGAAAAAAGAGAGAAAAATAAAAAATTAAAATAAACTTTCAAGGGAGAATGTGCTTATAATAAATCACATACTGCCATCCAAAAAAAGGCCTTTTAATTAAAACCTGAAATGTGTATTCCTGTTTGTAGGTGTTTGTTCCGAATATTGAATCCAGGATAATCCTCTGAGGCATTCGCAGAGGAATGACTGCAGAAGCCAGAGGCTCTAATTCACGAGGAAGTTGTGCATGAATTAGTTCAGATTATCACATATTTCACTTCTAAAAAGTATGAAGAGGAGAAATTACCCAGCTGGGTGGGGTAAATGAACCTGTTTTTCCAGTATCCAAGGGCTAATATTGGTCCCTGAGGGGGTGCGCAACAGAAAAGAGCTGTTGGGACAGAGCAATTGGGCCTTTGCTCTTGCAAAATAGAGATTTGTGGGTACGCTTTACAAAACTCTCAGTGGAAAGGTTAAGCAACCTTTTACAACAGTGACTTACTTAGTGAGAGTCTTGCAGTGATCCTTTTTTTTAAGTCCCTCACTGGTCACTGCTGCTCATGCTTTGCTTTGGTTGCTGCTGGAGGGAGGCAGCCAGGAGGAAGGTGTGAAGGCTCTGGGTCCGCCCGCCACAAAGTGACTTTTAGTTCTCCTTCTTTCATAAGAGTTTTCTGCACTTAGGGTTGATTTTCAAAGGCAACAGAAGCTGGGTGCCCTTCTGCGTCCCCTTTCCCTTTGAGAAAATCTTACTGGCTTGCTTCCCAGAGCTCAATGTGACACAGAAACTCAGATGCCATGGGGAGAAACAGTCTCCTGACTTCATGCACTGACTTACCATCGGGCCATGCTCTCTGCGCTTTGGCTGCCAGTCTACACCTTCCTCAGCAGTGCCAGTGTGTTACGTGATTGCACATTTTTACCTTTCTGACATAATTATTTTCTCATACTTTATAATACTTGTTTTAGTTTGATGATCTCTACAAGTGAAATAAAATACTTTGCACTTGAAGTCCTACTGACAGTTCTAGTTTTTGCACAAAGCTGGCCTAAGATCAGCTTGTCTCTAAAAAATTCCTCCCAGCCCTCTCTCCCAAAGGAAACTGGATTTTATGAAGCTTGACATATGCCCTATAAACCTTTTCACAGATTTCAGTGTCACAGTGATCTTCTCTCCCAGAACACGGTCAAGGAAACAAATGTAAAATCTTTCATTGTCTTTAATATGATTATCAAAGGCCACTATTATTTACTGAATGCTTAAATGGAACACTTGACCTACAAAGTAAGAAGGGCAAATCTGGCTAATGATAGGCAGCCTTGATTACCATATGAAAGCTTGTACAAGATGGTATGCTAGACTCACTTGACAGTGCACCACTTTACAGAAGATAATGTCCCTGTGGAACAAAAGAGGATTGTTAGGCCCAATTACTAGCTAGAATCACAGCAATATTCATTCTCTAGATTTTTTTATAAAATCCAGTGGGTCTGGAGGTAAATGCTTCATTTTGGCCAGCAGCTACTAACTAAACTGAGTCGAACTTTAAAACTATGCCTAATTTTAAGCACAGGAACCATTCCTCTTAAGCAGTGCCTTTGTGTCAATAGGTTTATCAACATACAACTATTAGTAGAGAGATATTTATACAATTCAGAGCACTAAGCTCAGAATACTGACTCAAATCGCTGTTTAAGTGGAGCCAAAACACAGGTAGTCCCCTACCTTTTCTAGGTAGTTGTTGGAGGACCAAATTTTGTTGCAAAGACACAGGAATATTGGCTGGGGCATGGTGTGGTCACTCCCTTTTTTCACAGTACTGTGGGCTCTGTCTTTCAGAAGGCAAAGCCCTTGGCCTAATCTGCCAAGACTTTCCCTCATTCATATACTTAAAAGTAAATCTATGAACAGGAACACAGATGTCAGTGAAAATGACATCCCAGATTTCAGGTGTGCACCTCAGTATATAGTTTAAGTTCAGTCTTGGGGTTGAACAAGGCTATTCTGCTCTTTGCAAAATAGAGTCTTAAAATAATTAAGGAGAAGCTCCCACTGACAATGCCATGTCTCATTACTGCAGAAGCATTTTTTTCCTTGTTATGACCTTTTTCACACCTAAAAAAGCCTCCCAAACTTGTAAGTTCTATCAAGTTAGATAAGATTAACCTATTTGGCTGGTATTTTAGAAAACACCTACTGCAATTTGAAATCCTGTAATTCAGCATCCAGCTATCCAAAAACATCATAAATTGGGTTGCACTTCACTACTACCATCAGCCTGTGAAAAGGCAAACCAATTCCTGGGTTAGCTGACCTGTTAACTAGGGGCTTCAGATAAACCTTGTCTGGGCCAAGGAAATAGGGAGAAGCGGGCAATTCACAATCCTTGCTTTATTTTTCATTTTGGCATGCCTTGTCTTTCTACTGCAGCTTGGTAGTACAGACACAGTGTGAAATAAAGGCCACATGAGGCACCATTTGAATAGTACAGGAATAATGAACTAGATAAATACTAGGAGTGTCATATTCAAACCACATGGATGCATGCATTAAAAGATGACTCAATACAAATGAACAGTGTTAGGAATCTTGTCATAAAATAAAGAATCCAAGATCAGTTTTTAATTAACTAAAACAGGACTTTCTGTACTGATCCTCAGTGAAACATACACATTTCCAAGGTTTATTATCCTGGTTCAGATCCAACAAAGCATTTAAGCACTTGCTTATTTTTGAGCACTTGATTTAATTCCCATCACTATCTCCTTTTCCAGAGTAAACCACAAAACAACGTAAAATTGATGCTGCTCATTTCTGTGAAATTTAAGGCCAGGCCACAGCTGCTCTGCAAAATGTAGAAGCTCAAAAATAAAACATTGCAAACAAATGTCATACAAGACAATGTTGAGCATGAATGCCTATTAACATCAAATTCATGTGCACTATAAATTAATACAACAACCACGTTTTGTAAAAACCTGAAATATTGCTCTAATGTCAAAGATACCGATGTGAATTCTAGACACCCCTATCTTTTACTAGTGTTTTCCAAGCTAGTGCAAGGCCATACAGCTTACAATATTTCAAAACACAGGAACAACCAGCTAAATCCATGGAGGGTCAGAATTTCCACACTGACAGTTCTCTTTCCCACAAGATTTTCCGGTTTCTGATAGAGCATTTTGTGGCCAAGATTAAGTCCAAGAGCATTTTGGGGCAGAGAAAAAGCAGTCCTACACAATATGGATCATAAGAGATACAATCTCTGTGATCGAGTCCCTGGGCTGTTCAGTGTCATACGTGAAACCAGCTGTTCTGGGTTTTGTTACAGATGCATTTAGTGACTGAGGTGAAACACACGGAAAAGGTTCTGCATTTAACCATACTAATGAATCATACTTTAACTCAGGTAGCTGCTTAATCTAAGAATCACAGGAGCAAAGTCAAGGGGACTAAATCTGTCTCCAGTGTAATTCTCTGGGCTTTAGAGTAATGTTCCAGCTCTGGGTTTTGGCTTGCTTAATCCAATAAAATACCTAAAGAAAGACCACCACAGACCACATAAGATTGCATAAGAAGGACGGTGATGGGTTGAAAGAGGAATTTCCCTCCTTCCTCACCTCCATGGATTTAACTTTTCTTGTGAACCCTTGAGCTTTCTTTCATCCTCCGTGATCCTTCTTGCCTGATCATTCTTCCATCTTCCCCACTGTCCCCAACATGGGTTTAAAACTGCATTTGAATGACTTCAACAACTCACAGTAAGATGTAGACAAAACAAATGGGGTTTTACATGGGAATGGAATGGAATGGAATGGAATGGAATGGAATAGAATAGAATAGAATAGAATAGAATAGAATAGAATAGAATAGAATAGAATATTTCAGTTGAAAGGGACCTACAACAATCATCTAGCCCAACTGCCTGACCACTTCAGGGCTGACCAAAAGTTCAAGTGTGTTATATGTGGAATGCTATCAGACAATCTAATTTAACTTCCTGATCACCCTAAATAGCCAGTGAGGAATGGAGGGCTGCGCCAAAGGAAAGGTCAGAGAGCAGGGGTCTGAAAGTCCCCCTTAGGTGGGGAGAATATTTCCCTTTGTCGATTATCTGAGGAATCTGGCTCCCACATCAGTTACGTTTCCAAACATGTTGAAACAGCTGTTCTATTCAAGCTGATATAAATTTAACTCTGATATACTCAATATGGCAAATCTGCCTATGTTTAAGCTAGAAACAGACATCTCTCATCCCAAACTAGTCTTTCATCAGTATAAATTTGCTTCTAAGATTTGCCCTCACTAGGGGCTTGCCTTCACTGACTTCCCTGCATGGTTTTGTTCCTCACAAGGCTGACAACCCAGATAGATTGCTCCCACAGCAGTGAGATAGTGCATCATAGCAGGGGTTGCTGGAGAGCATAGTCACTGCCCCTTCTTGGGGGGACCCAGGCTGGGGGACACGAAGCTGCAATCCCAGGTCCCTCATGTGGGAGGAATTTCATCAGTGTGAAACTAGTAACCCAAGGGTTGCTTGGTGGCCTGGTTGTTGGGTCCAGACTGAGTTTGCATTACTTGTTTCTCAGCCTAGGACTTGTCGGAGCCCCTCTGAGTTTTGTTCAATAAAGAGGATTGCCACCAGACCATACTGCATCCCTGTATTAATATGTGTGGTGCTACTATCTCTCTTTTGGCTACTTATTGGTGAGATCAACCAGTGAGACCTCCTCACCCAGGGCATACATAGAAAAATATGGAGGGAAGTTGTCCCTATTTAGTCTTTGATCCTAAATGGTACAAAAGGACATGATCAGGGCAGAGAAGCAGATCTTTGGTAACGAGTGCCATCTGACACCTGAATCTGAATTTTGTTCGTCAGGTCCCTGAGGAAAGCAGCAGGGCTCTGGGCACCCACTCTGTTTCAGAAAGGTTAGAGCTGCCCTACAGTTGTTAACCAAGAGAACTCTCTTGCACACACTCCATCCAACCCCAAGGGTCCCACATTTACAGCCTTATTTTGGAAAATAAGTCTGATACTCCAGGAGTTTGGCTTTCCTGGTTCCCGCATCTCAACATGTACCACACAACAGTGATGAGTGAAGGAGGTGACACCTCTTTTAAGAAAAGACCACTACTTTTTGCCCCTCAAGTGGTTTGAACAGAGCATCAAATAAGATGCTCTGCAACTATTTCAGCTAACTCTGTGTCATTTGGTAAGTGGTCATTTGTGGTCATGGCTAGAATATCTCAGTGTGTCCTTTGTGTTAAATTAAGCTTTTAACTGAGCTTTTAGCTTGGGCGACAAATTGGTGATCTACCTCCACACTGTACTCATCTCATTAGCCTGCACTCATTGGTCCCTGTGCGAGGCACAGCAGCATTTCTGTGAGGCTCAGATTTCTCCTGTTGCCTGCTCCACATGCAGCGGATTCGAACGCCTCTAGTTGCAAACATGTGCTGAAAACAATGAAGAGTCCCTCTCGCACTCCTCATCCTTCACGTGGCAGCCAAAGAGAGGTTTCTCTTGGGCTCTGCAGGCATCTTTCCCTGGTGAGAACGGTTGATCCTTGTTTGACCTTTCTGATATACAGACAAAGACAACTCAGGACCAAGATGGGTGTCAAGTAAGTCCCCTTAGCTAATGACTACCTTGAAACGCCTCTGCAAACATCCCTGGAGAGACGGCACGTGCTGTTCTGCGACGCTATACTACACTGATTTGTTGCACCTACAAAACGTCCTCATAATTGTGTGAAATTGAGTGTGAACAAGCAGTTGAACCACAGTTCATCAAACATAATTAATCCAAAACACAGCAGCAGCAATACTCTTTTATCTTGCCTAAGGTTTTATGATATAAATACAGAGCACCCCAGAATCAAAAAAGTGACTAAGCAGATGCTTGCTAGTCTGTGAACTCTTTTATAATGCAAAAATGGCTTTTATCTCTCACTGTCTATTTTTGAGTGCTCATCACTGTGCTGCCTGGGTGCTTTGATAAATGGCAATAAATATATTTAGCATATGTTTAGTTCATTAAAAAATCCATCTACTTCATGTAATTTGGAGAAAAAAGAGAAATCGTGGAAAAATACAACATTTATAAATGTCTACTATGCAAATCTGGACTGTAACTAGCTCTTTGACCAGAATCCCAAAAAAGGAAGGGGAAAAAAAGGACAAAGTAATTAATAAAAAGATGATAGAGATCGGGTTGCATGATCTACCCTATGAAGAGTATGCCATTTTCCTAATGGCGCTACATAGACTCTCCTTTATCCCCACAGAACATAATGCAGCGTGGACTCATAATAAAGTGGGTGAATTTGTTCCAGAAATGGCTTGTGGGGCGGAGGGAAAAGAGCAAGATCCTCTCTGATCTTTGTTCAAAAGAGGCTGATTTGATCTGTAGGTTACAGACAAACACATCCCCAGCACCGCCTTCACCTTAGCCAGCAGGAGGGGCAAACATCACGCGGAGTATGAGATTTTCGCATTGAAGATATAGTGGTGTGGAGGTTACAGTGCTTCTGTCCCCAGGCGCCCGGGCATCGCCTGGCCACAGCAGCCAGCGAGTGCAGCATCGATGCCTCCCTCCCATTGCAGAGTAGACAATGGCTAACGGTCTGTTCCAGACCACAGACCAGATTTAGAGATGAACAATATAAACTTGTTAAAACTGTTTACTTTATATAAGGAGAGGCACTCATTTTTTTTCTTTACACTAAGAAAGGAACACTGAGGATAAGAAAGCTAGGCTTTTAAAATGCATTCAAGGATATGGACTCCAAGCAGCAGATGTTGAAGGCTGCGAATGAGACACAAATCATAACCTTGTGTCCCAACCCAGACTATTTAACCACAATAGATCCTTTGCAGATTCCAACAATCTCTTGGTTCTCTGACCCTTGCATTTTCTATACATTGTCAATTTTAACTGAATAGTGTACTTTTAAAGGCACAGAAATGTGTTGAAAGTACTTACCTGCAATTTGAAATACCTGTATCTCTCCTAGACCTGGCCTTCACTTGCTACACAAACGCATCTGTCAGTTTAAATTGCCTCACCGTGCCTTTATCACACATGATTTCAACATGCTGGACCTGAGGTGGTGCCTGTTCTTTCCCATTTGCTCTTTGAGAGCATTTGTGCTCTTAGTCAAGAAAGAGGTCAGAAAACAAGCACGGGTCTCAAAGACTTCTCAGATTAGCCTGGCAAACACACCTCAGTTTCTGTAGCCCTCAAGGAAGTAGATGTCATTATCATTAACTTCACATTAGGCCAACTCAAATAACCAGGAACACATTTACAGGCGGGTCAATAGGAAAGCAGCTTTCAAGAAGAGGCTAAGCCTGAGGGGGTGCCCCTGCCTTGAGGGTCATTAAAGGTGTGTTTGAAACACCCAAGTAAAAGCTCAAGTAACTTCTTCTTTTCAGGGCTGCACCCCTGGTTTTGAACCTATGTCATCGAAAGCAGAATCCAGCACCGAGATGATCTGCAAGGGAGGGAATAATGCTGCAATAACACAGTCAAGCTCGCTGCCCTGGCAATGAATGCTTATCTCACGCTGCTCTCCCAGTGAGTAATGCTTAAAATAAATAAATACTGCAGGGGAGTTGCTGTTAGTGCAATTGTTGGGTTGTATTCTTGTGGTAAGCTTTTTATCATAATAGTGCAGCAGGAGTACAGTGTGTTTGCAAGGCAAGTTTGAGCCAGGGCACAAAGGCACATAAAGTCTGTTAATAAATAATGGACTTTGTGCATGTGGGTTTTGCAGGGTGGCTTAAAAAATCAACCCTTTCAAAGTACAATAATATGCAAGTGCTATTGAAACAAAATAAAACAAAATGGAGAGATATAATTGCTAGTCCTGAGAATGGCAGACATATTCGCCTCTGAAGAGAGTGGGAACCATGCAAGTGTGATGGCAGCTGCAGCAGTACCTTGGTTGTTCTTTGTGTTCTTCCACTCATGCTGTTCAGCACAAGTAGTGGCGATGAAACTACGGTTTACTCATGAACTATAATACTTTGAATGTCTTTTCTATATCTGAAGACTATTATATAGTCAGGGAGCCAGATCCTCAGCAGGACTCAGGTATTCTGGCATTTCATGGATTTGATGCTGTCATAAGTCTAGAGCTTATCATTATCTTGGGTTTATGAGTTAGCCGCAGCAAATGCCTACCTCTTAACCTTCCCAATGTAAGGACACAATAGACTAGGAAGAAGAAAGATAGCCAGAGGCCCCATAATTTTGTTGTACAAAGCTCAGAGCAGTTCTTAACTTCACTGAAGAGGAGCAGTTGGTGTCACTGAATCGAAGGGAGACTAGGCCATTGACCTTAATGGGCAAGACCTCTTCCTAAAAAGTACACCCCAGGCCCACCAGAACAGCCTGTGACAATACCAGAGCATATTAGCAGAAGACACTGCTTTGCCCAACTGGGGAACTGTCTGATGCCAAGCTGGGCATGTCATCCCAGCACTTAATCCACTTGTAAGTAAATCATTACAAAGAATTAGAAAAATGAAACACTTACTTGGTCCAAGACCTATGGAAAATGCAGCAACATAAACAAGCAGGCTGGCCAGTGAGAGCCATTTCAGGACAACGGGAACGTCCCCACTTTCCATGTGAGGCCCTGTTGTGCTTTTGCCTCCTGCCAGGGCAGTCCTGTTCAGTTCTCCTCTCCTGGCGACATCTGGGCTTCTCTGTGCATCAAATAACAATCTTTCTGGTGAAGCCATGCTAGCAAAGAGATCCTTGAGACTCTCATTGGTGACACCAGTGAGGTTTCCTGGTCTCTGGAGAAAGAAATCCTCTGGAGATTGGCTTCTACAGACGCTGGTGAAATTCACATGTATGTTACGGTTCACTAAGCCCATAGTGACCAATGATACTGCCATAACAGAAGAGCCAATACATAGAAAAGTTTTACTTCCAACTTGATCCACAAAAACCATGGCTGGGACTGTGCTGACCACTTTCACCACTCCAACTCCAGTAGAAGCCAAGCTGGCAGCTTCATTGCTCTGGAATCCAACTGACTTCAAAACAGTTGATGCATAAAATAAAATGTTGGGTTGCCCAGTTGTTTGCACAAAAAAGACTAGAGTGAGTCCTACCAACATTCGGGCTCTCATATTGTTTTTTGAACGAAACAGGTCCAGGAAACTATACTGATGTTCATCTTTCAGGGAAGACTTGATCACGGTAAGTTCTTTTGTGGCATCTGATGTTTCCCGTAGCCTCTCCAGTACTTTTCTTGCATCTTCATCATTATTTTTCATGACAAGAAACCGAGGACTTGGAGGAAGGAAATACATGGCAATAGCCTGCAAAGCACCTAATGGAATCACAAGGCCAAACATGTACTTCCAGCCATGAGATACACGGGCAAATGCATAATTTGAAATATAGGCAAAGAGAATGCCTATCACAATCATGAGTTCATTTAGTGATACAAGAAGGCCTCTTCTGTGCTGTGGGGCTATCTCAGCAATATAGACACATGTTGCAATTGATGATAATGATATGGAAATACCTATGGCAATCCGTCCCACAATAAGTATCTCATATGATTCATAGGGCAGTAAAATCAGACTCCCCAACACAAGTAAAGAAGATGCAATAATAATAGCAAGTCTTCTTCCAAATCGGTCTATCAGGAATCCTCCAGTAAGAGATGCAAATAAGGCCCCAAAAAGCAGGGAACCTACAACGATTTCCTGCTCTTTGCAAGAGAGTGCTAATATGCTGCTCATCTGAAGAAGAGCTCCAGAGATAAGGCCCAGCTCATAACCCATCAGAAGTCCACTTACGGCAGCAATGGCAGAAGATAGAAAAGTAAATGTTCCACAGCCTGAAATAAGAGAAAAAACACAAAAACTTGAAAGTGCGACTTCTGCAACATTCTGGCAACTAATTATAACTTTATTTGATATATCAATCCAAAAAATCTTTCTGTAACTTTTAGGCAAAGCAGTTAGATGCATACAAACCCAGCAGCAGTGGTGACATAAAAGGCTATTTTTGAAAAGGAAAAAAAAACAAACTAGTTCCTATAAAACCCTCTTTAATTTTAATGCTTTTGGGTTCCTTATCTTCCTGAATAAGGTTTTGATCAGGCCCTAAACAATTAAACCTTCTGCCTCAGAATATCATTGCAAAAGGCAACACTGGCAATACAACCTTTTAGTAAGAAAGCAATTTTTGCCTTGAGACGTTCTCAGTGTTTTTTCTGTACTGAATTGAGGAAGTCTTGTCCACCCAACTAGTGTACCATGGGCAAGGAAAGCAGTAATTTCCCAGCCAAATTGCTTCAACCTTGACTTGAATAAGTAACAAGTTAAGTTTTCCCTCACCACTGACTAATTCCTTTGCTTCACCTGAGGATGCCATGAAGGCTGCTGGTACTAGTGTTTTTATTTTGCCAAACAGAAACTTATCCACTGAGCACCAGGCTGATCCAGATAGCTGGGATATTCTAGGGAAACCAATCTTTGAGGTACGAATTCATGAACTTTCTGGGCTTTGCTCATCACTGATCTCAGATTCTTTGGAATATGAGGATCAAATATTTCGCATAGCTTATGACAGCCACAATGTCAGGAATAAAAAACAGATGGTGAAAACATAAACCAAATGGAGATTTTATGCCTTTGAATGTCCACTTTAAAACAAACTCATTTTATACAACTGCGATTCATTGTTTATTGTTACAAGATAGATTTGACTGATCGTATTCTACTAACTGTGAAGCCTTTTGCACCCTAAACCTTGAGGAATATATCAGTTTGTTATTGTTGGTCTTTTTCTTTCTCCCAGCATGATTTTCCTCTCATCGTGATGTTGGCTGCCCCACAACTAGGAAAAGAGTAAATTGACTTCTGATTTTCTGGTTAGTTGGAGAGATAGGACATGTCTGAGGAGAGGTAGCTTTTGCAGCATAACAAAGTCTGTATTTCAGTTAATTCTCCTGGAACAAGTACTTTCCAGCTTGGCTGGAAACTGGTATATGGTCTAATTGAAAATGATACATAGACTTTGTTTATTTTTAGCTTATTTTTCTAAGGCATTAAGGCTCTTTGATCACACTGACTGCCTGGAGTTCCTTGCCAATAACTTTTGAGCACGTTGGCGAGGACCAGTCCCATTTGACAGAGGATATTACATTTCCAAAACAAATCGTGAAAAGATAGGAGGAGGGCAGCCCTAGGAGTATGTCTGCACTACTAAAATAAACAGTGCCAGAGCCCAGGCCCGGACCCTGGCACGTGGCCATGTATCCTACTAAATTGCAGGCATGGTCCCTGTCATGGTTGTGCCCCAAGCCACCTCATGCCCTCCTAACAATCCCGGGAGGCAGTTTGGTTCTGGTGTCAGCCCACCATCCCGCCCTGCAGCCACCCTGCAGGAGGCCGGGTTATTGCAGAGGGTGGCGGAGAATCGCTGTGTGAATATAAGCTGTGCCTCCAGGATCAGGGGAGATGTGTAAGCCCATTAAGTCTATTAAGATAAGCATCGCCTATTAGCTCTCCTACCTGGCTCTCGGTTTGCTCCCTTTGAGCCAGGCAGAGGGAAGCGGCAGCAGCCCCGAGCTATTGAGTGCACCCAGCACGCCTCAGCCCGCTCTGCCTCTGGGCGCGGGTGGCTGGCAAGCCAGAGATGGACAGGAGACAGGGAGAAAAACACATGGTTTTGTTATGGTGGGCCGTAAGGGCATGGGAGAGATGGGAGCGTTGTGAGAAGTCTTTCAGAAGGTGGGGGTGGATGGTAGATTTATTGTGATGGAGGTGGGATAGCTTGAAGAAAACGTCAGAAACAGATTTGCAAAATGCTCCGGTGATGGCACAATCTTTCTTTATATTGTTGTTGTCCATGTCTGTATTATGTCTAAAGATTTTTCTTCATTTATGCCTGCAGTATCTGAGATCATTGCACTTACTTTAAATAGAGGTTAGTGCATGGGTTAGGGCAAGGTCCTGCTGTGGTTCCTTCACGCGCTGAACAGCACTTCAGTGCAAGTACTACTGACTCCAGTTAAGCTGCTTTGTGCTACTTCTGCTCCATTCTCCAATGCATGCATGCAATATATGTTTTATCATTGCAAAACCTAATTTCTCCCTGCACTTCATACTTTTGACTTGCCTGCTTGCTATGTATTACTAGATGTGGAAAATATACCCTTCCAATGAATCCTGGCTGGAAATCAGGGCTGGTAACAACACAGCGTTGTGCTGAATGAATGAGCTTGGGTATCAGAAGCTACACTGCTAATTGGATCACAGTGCTCTGCCCAAACTACTGCTTAGTGCTGATATTTGTGCTTTCTTGGATATCTCTGTATTTTACGTCATTGGGCCATGTAGATGTAACCTAAGATTTTGCTTTAATTTATATGAATTATCTAAATTATGAAGGCAAAAGAAACCATTGTGGTCATCCAGTCTGACACTCTTGAACAGCACAACATAACCCTTCAAACACATTTAAATTACATTTTATTTGAAGTAGGCCATTTAAAATACTCAGCTTTGATTTTAAAATTGCTAGTAGTTGAAAGCCAATGACTTTAAGTCATAAGTTGTCCTAATGACTAATTGCTTTCACTGTAAATTATCTGTAAATTATTTCTGGACTTAATTTCTGCAACTTCAGCTTGCAGTCATCAGATCCCATTCTCCATTTGCCTGCATTTAGCTGTGTTCACTAAGTACAAAATTAAAGACTGTCACTGAGTCATCTCACAGACCTTGATAAGCTACTTAGCCTGTGAGGCTTTACAAGTTTACCAGTCCCTTAAGCATTCAGAGTCCTGTTCTCTGAACTCTATCCAGATTATCAACTTCTTCAATAAATTGTGAGTTGGACCCAGTGCTCCTGCAGAGGTTGCACAGTGCCAGGTAGGAACTTGACATAATTGTCCCGTTCCTGGTGCACATTTCCCCCTCTACTCGTCTAAAGATTGTCACAGCCATGTACAGGAGCTCATCTTCTGCTGGTTATTCTCCAGGACAACTAACTTCTTTTCTGACTGGGTTCTTTCTAAGGCACTGCCTTTCCTTTAAATATGGCCTGCCTTCTTGCATCCTAGCTAGGAATGCAAATCACTTTACATTTGTCTGTACTAAAACACATAGAATGGGTTCAACTTACCTAACTGTGAGAGACCTACAGCATCTCTAGATCTCTTCTGTAACCACTTGTAAAAAATAGGCACTTCTAGATGTCTGAAGTAGGTCAGATGCCTATTTCTCTCCATTGCCTATAAAAGGAATCTGTGTGGCTTGCTCAGATGCAGATGTCTAAAGTTAGCAGAGAGGAACCCCAGACAGCACATTCACTCGCAGTCAGCAGGCCAAACCTTCCAAATTGCATTCAGCCAGTGACATATCCCATGTATTAAGCACCCATCGCCTCTATCACCCATCGTTATTATCTTTTTCCAGGCAATTGAGAAAAAATGCTAAGTAACGGAGGGACAAAAACTGAGTTTAAGGCTCTCCAGCAGAAACACAGCAGCGTGGGCAGTGTCTCCTATTGATACTTTGAGGTCTGTGTCCTGCACAGCTTTTAATTCTTTAAATGTGTGACTGTCAGTTTTGTATGGCTCCAGTTTCTGATTCAAAATGACAGTGCCAAGTCAAATATCTTGACAGAGTCCACCATCGGCACTGTTCTTTACAATCCAGCCTGTGCTCTCCTCAGCCTGTGGTCCTCAGATCAGAGCAACTGAGGTGATTATTTATTTTTAATCCGAGGGGCTGTACAAACTGGGTGTGCAGCTTGGACACCTGGGAAGTTGCTGGGGAAGCACTCAAGCCCATATATTTCTTGCTTCTCCAAGTACAGCAGCTTGACCACCATCTTAATGTTTCTTTGGTTTGTTTTTACTGGGCCAGCTGAAATCCTTGTTCATGTGTCCAGTGACACACGCCCACGTCATATAGAAATAGCGGAGGGCTGTAACTAAGGCAGACCCCTCAATGAAAAGCAGATTCTGATGTGATGCAGAGGGAGATGCATTGTCTTTCTGCATTAGCAGTAGCAAACTCAGCAGTTAACTCAGTGTCTGTTGTGCCTCACAGGCACTATTCTGCTGAGAAACATCCTTATATCACTGTGAGATTTTGTTGTAACTGGAGTACCTAAGACTTGCCTGCTCAGAACTGCCTGCTGAGTTAAATCCTGAAATCTCTGCTCGGTTTTCCTTCATGGTCTTCCTCCAGACAAAATTCTCTCTGACTTCAGCATATGTTTTGCTTTAACATTTCCAGATAAAGCATGTTGCAGTAGTTGTACTCACAATTCTTTTAAGTGTCACTTTTAAAGATGTTGCTGGCAGTTCTTAGGCATTCCTTTTTTAAAAAAAAGCTTCTTAAAATGTATATTCCTCTTATTTTTATGAGATGCCTGCAAAATACATGGCAGTGTGTGGCCCAGGGGAATAAAATATTTTAAATGATGGCTTCCAGAGAAATTTCTTCTGGCTGCAACAAACACCATGGCTAATGAGTGTGTGGCTGGTATGTGACAAGTGATTGGAAAGTCTATTCTCTAGTTTCCCCATGTAAACAAAATGGTTTCTCACAACTGTTCCTCAGGTCAAAAGCAGCACTGCTTGGCAAACAAACCTATCTTTAAGAACATTTGCTGGAAGTGTTTATGCTTGGTTCCTGAAAAGGAGACCAAACGCAGTTGTAGTACAGCACAGTGTACCGCTGATGAGACAGGATGGGGCCAAGTAGTAAGGGTGTGCCCCTTTCCTTATTTTTAAGCACATGTTTGGGAAAATACAGTCCTTCCAAAGGCAAAATATTTGGTCTGTGCGTGCATTTTATGGGCATTACTGGTAAATGATCTGCGCCAGGGAAGATCTGCAAGCAGGCTGAGCTGGGAAACACCACTCCTCCACCTCTTCATGTGCAGGAGAGCTATGGAAAAGGTGCCTGGGAGCCCTTCCCAGTTCACCTTGGCAGTACCACGCTCCACATTAGTCCAGATACTGAGATTTTTGTGATGTAGTTTTTCTTTCCTTTCTCCCAAGAGAACATGCGGTCTGCGTACAGAAAACTAGTGGGATGAAGTGTGGGGGGAGATTACTTCTTCATGTGACCAGTGCAAACACATCTATTTTGATAGGAGGGGACTTGACAGTCTCTTCCAACATGGTACTTTCTTCTGTTGACTTTGATTTAATCTGAGGTGAGAAATGCCTCAATTTGGAAGGGAGGGAAAGTATTTTACTGGAAGGTCAAATATATGTTCTTTAAATCCTTGGGGATTCTTTATCTATTCAGACATTTGGAAGGTGAACTCAAGCTCTGTCAATCCTTATTAATCCTGTGGTTAATAAGCACAGGTTAGAAAATCATGACGAGTTGAGTGCATTGCCTAGATATGAATCCATAACATGGAATCTCTCTTTTTCAATAGAAAAAAGCATCTACTTTTACCCATGATAAATCTTAAAACTACCGCATCTGTATCTGAAAATTTTATGCTATCTTTAACAATATATTTCTTCTCCATCTGGGTGCTGTCTGACATACAAAAAGTTTGCCTTTACAGGGAAATAGTGTTTAAAGTTCCCCAAATTGTCTTTAGAGGAGCATTTTGCTAAAGTGTATAGCCTGTGGATCACATGGTTTTGTAGGATAAATATTTGATGGCATGTGTTGGGAATTGCTGCATAATTAAATCATGGTTTTGCTTCTTGTAAAAGGTGATTATCCCATTTTTATGCCATGATCTTTGCTGCACTGTCACAGTCATCTTCTCTGTCTCATCCAGTTGTCTGGTGTAAAGAGTAACTCTGTTAATCTATTCTAATGCCTGAGGTTTCTTTAGATCCAGTAGCTGCTCAATATGTGCAGTTCTCCTATTAGCAAGGATACATCTGATCTAACTGTCCATCTAGAAGCCTGGCATGGGATCTAAAACAGTTACCCAACAAGACCCTATGGGATGAAACAAATGGTGGCTTTGGGACAAAGTTATGTTGCAAGCAGAGCTGGAAAAACTCAGAAAAATATTAAATTTTCTCAAAAATAGTGTCAGGGCCATGTGGGATCATGACCATTTGACAAATGTGACTCCTCCCACCCAAGTGTGAAAGGCAAAACCAAACCAAATATTTTGTAAATTGAACTAAAAAAGAAGGCAGAAGGAAGCTAATGTATCACACATTTTCACACATCTGAATTCCTGCGATGGTGGGAAGCATTGTATACTTTGTACAGCACAAGTCCAATGAATGTATTGTGTGAGTAATATTCGAATTTCATGAACAAAAGCACCCTGGCACTAATGGAAAGATGGGAACGCAGATCCTGGGCAGACCCACCCTGGCCATCTCTCCATCTCTCTTAGTGCTCTGCCATGTATTTTCGTTATGTCAACAGGCAGCCTGGCCCTTCGTTACATTAAATGTGATTTGGGTTTTGTTTTGTTATTTTCCAGTAAGAATCAACAAGTTATTTTTATTTCTAACTTGGTAATTATAAATTCCTCAGGTTACTGCTTTAATTTCTGAGGGTAAGGCCAAGTGTGTCATTTGCACGTACACTTCTAACTGCAGCCCTTGTACCGCAGCAACTTTGCTGTCTGTTTATTGTAACTGCTGTGCTTCCCTTTGATAATGCTATCCCATGACCAGCTGCATTGCTCCCCCCATACCCTAAGGTAATGTTAAATATGTCTGCACACCAACTGGCTTTCTGTTCTTGATTAACCTCTGCTTCCTCTGCTTCCAGGTATCAGTTGATGTTGCTGGGCTGATCACTATTACACTCCACCAAAGCATTTGTGCCTGTGGTATCTGAACATACATGGGTTAGTCAGTTCATCCATTTTTAAGTGAACAAAATCTGCTCAGGATATAGTCATTTCTGGCTTACAATTGTGCTTTTCTGTTTGGATAAAAAGGTCTTGTGGGTGAGAAATGTCACGATCGTGGGTCATTTTCCCCTTAATCTTATCATCAGTGAAAGAGAATCAAGATGCAAAACCATGCTGTAACTTAGAAAAACTGGCTGGGTAGGACAGCAAAGGTGAGGAGCTATGAAATTCAACTTCAGCACTCAAATATCTTTGCATAAGAAATTATACAGTTGATTTTTAGGGTGTCAGCAAAGAAACCCTGTTTCTTCATGAAATGCTAGGGGAGAAAAGACAAGAGGGACTCACCGTCCCCCCACACTGTACTTTCCCCCTGCACGAGCAGGTGCAATGCTTACCCGGCCTCCCTCCACTTCAGTGAAAAGGGCTGAATTGCTCCCGAGTATGCAAGGACCGGAGCACCGTTGTTATCTTAGACGTCAGTGGGTTCTCCGATTTTTCAGGTGACTGCTCTTCATAAAGGAAAGGGATTTACACAACAGACAGCATATGCACGAACAGTAGGACCGAGGCCTTTTGGGAAAAGTATCACATAAACCTTCATTTAAAATTCAAGCTGGCATTTCCCTTCCTTACTCACATTTTCCCCTCTCGCACTTTTAGAAATTGAGACAGCGTGCCCCGTGAGCCCCTTGGCTTTGCGGGGCTGTTTTCCCCCAGCCCCTAGCATTAGCTATGCGGGCAGGCTGCTGCTGGCTAACCCCTGGCATTCAGCTCCTGCCCCTTTACCTGCTGCAGCCGGCAGCTGGCGGAGGTGGCGGCGGCTGCTGCGGCGGCTGCCCCGGCTGCTCTCCTCATCCTCCCCTGCTCTCATCGTCTGGCTCTGCTGGCCGAGGTCCTCCGTGCTCTGCCCAGGTACCATTGCCACCCTCTTTGCACCTTGGGGCAGGAGCACTTCACAGGGCAGCGGTCCTTCCCCGGCCGCCGAGGAAAGCGCAGGTTATTTTCCTCATGGCAACAAGTTGCTGAAGCTGGCTGAAACCAAATGCAAACCACAAAGTGGTTTGTGAACAACTTTGTTGCTATTTCAGAAGGCTTTGCCCTTTGCAGTGACACAGGCTGTTGCTATTCTTGGGAGCCTATTGCAGGCGAGGGGAGGGCCGTCTGTCGGAAGTATTGCTTTTGCCTTTTAACAAATAGTTGGAGACATCAGACGTCCACGCACAGCTCAATGCACATTCCTTACCCATTAGCTTAAAGGGTCTCTCTCTCTCTTTCCCTCCGCGCTCTCGTGTTCATACGCACAGGTTTTTAACAGAGAAGGCGCACGGAAGGGGAGGATTTGAAGTGTTTGCTGAGTCAGCTAAAGTTAGGGCACCGAGCGCACACACGCGGCGTTGCTTCGTTCTTGTAAATCGTGAGCAAGTTGTGATGAGAAATAGCAGAGAGGAAAAAAAGCCATGGCAGCCCTTTGCAGTCTGCAACAGCAGGAAGCAGGATTTTTCACGGCATAGATGCACGTGCTATTTTACAAGCAAATGAAAGGAAAGCCACCCTCTCTACTGTGACAATTATTTGTGGGAAAACTGAGACTGTCTCAGTTATGTTGAGACAAAGGCTTGATTTTGAGAGCTGCTAGGAGTCACTCCGTCCCTACTAGCTTCAGTGGAAGCAGTGGTCAGAGGCTGGACCGCAGGGAAGGGAAGGCTATGGTGGATGCAGGCGAGCTGCCTACAGGGGCTGCCAGCCCCATCCTCGTCCTGGTCCCGGTCCCGGTCCCGGTCCCGGTCCCGGTCCTGGTCCTGGTCCTGGTCCTGGTCCTGATCCTGGTGTGGGAGCCTCCAAGTGCTCTCAGCAGACCCTCTGGCCTCAGTGTTGTCCAAGCTATCCCCAGTGGGAATTGCTGTTGTATAATTTGGCAGTGCTGCAGGCTTCTTGTTTGTGCTCCTTTTCTCTTTCATTACTTGCTGTTTTGTCTTGGTTGTTTTTGTTTTAATACACTAATGCCTGCAGATATCGTGGGAGGGAAGGCAGAGGTGGAAAGCTGGTAACTTTTGCAATATTTCCAGGACGGAGAATACCTAAACATTTTTTCCTTAAGTAGAGCAGGCATGATACACCCTTTATCGTGTTTGCTTAACAAGAAAATTTGACAAAAGACACTGTAACTGCCCTGTCTGACAGCTGCATCACGGTCAGCTTCAGAAGCTGGAGTGTCGGGGATGCCACGGGGGCACCGGTTCCAGCAGGGAGCTTGGTTTTGGCAGTGCCTTTGGCGTGGAGTTAAATGAGTCAGCTTAGCTCTGCTCTCATGTGTAACATATTTTCCATGTAAAATGCCCACCTGTCAGGCGATATGGGATGCTATCAGGGCTGTTAACAATTTCTTGCCACATCCAGAGAGGTGTTGTTTCCTCATAGGGTATGTGCAAAAAATAATGTCAACTTTTAAAGATATTATTCTGATGTTTTGGGAAAAAACTAGACGCTGTTCAGTCTGGAGAAGGAGAGGAAATCTTTTCAAAGATTAAACCCAGCCGTGACAAGATTCCTCTGTTAAAATGTGGTGTGTAACCAACCTCCTTTAACAGCCCACACCTCATATAACCCACAGCTCTGCTCAAGTGCCTGCTCTCTGGAAACTCAGCTAACTCCGTAGCTACACATGTGTTCCCACCTCCCAAATGCCTTTAATTGTAATGGTCCTGGAGAAGTCAGACAACGGCTGAGACACCCGCAGCAGCTCGTCGGGGAGCAAAGCCATCCTCCCTGACGTGTGGCCCTGGAGGATGCTCTGGGCTGGACTCCTCCTGCCCAGAGCTGCTGCCTGGGGAGGGCTGGCCCCGAGGCAGTGATCCCCACTGCCTTCTGAGGAGCCAGGAGGAAAAGAGAGTTCAGATCAACATTCAATTGAAGGACAGGTTCAGCTTCACGGAGAATTGGTGAGAGGCTCTCTGGGCTCCTGGCCAGGTCTGGCAGAACGGGGGGATGTTTTTAAGGGGAAATGCCCAGTGGGAAGTGAGGTGTACTGAACAGCCTGAACAGATGATGGGCTTCCCCCATCCCATGCTCTCTTTGCACCAGAGTTATTCAGATATTCTCAATTTTTAAGTTTGTACATGTTGAGTTACGGAAGGTTTCATGTAGAAAATCTGTCCCATCCTTAGGTAATCAGGTATGCAAGAATTGACTACTTAATTTTACTATTAGCTTTTGCAATCTAGCTGACGGAAGGCTGCTTTGCTGAAATAGGCACTGCTGCATGAAATTATGGAGACAAGCTTGCAGCACAGCATTGGTGGGACTGGAAGTAGCCATCACTCCATCCTGCATTTGTGAAGAACTTCTGCAGCCTGTCTTTGTCCCCTCATTCCCCCAGTTCCACCCAAAACTGATTCTGCAAATCTCTATGAAGACAGCCTGAGCAGGCATCTCCATTCCCATCACACTTGTAGTGTCCTTCTCCGGCTGTGAGCTGAATCGGACTCCTCAGCTATAGGGTATTACTAATTTTGACAGAAGTGAGAGGTGTAATGCAACTTCAGCAATTTCTGTTCAAAACCTTCCCTCTAAATTTAGTCCTTCAACTAAATATACTGATTATGTATAGCTGCTGGCACCTATATACTTTGGGAGAACTTAAAAGCTTGTTAGGAACTGCACCCTTCCCCTGAACAAGAAGCATACTACCCCCAGGAGTAAGTGATAAAAAGTAAAGGCCACTTTTCACCATGTTCCCAAATCTTGTGATGAACAGATTTTAAGTGTTGAATGTTAACAGCATACACCAGTGAATTCCATTCTTCTTTTTTAATAGAAAAAAAAGATATTTTAGACAAACAGTGGGGTTTCTTTTAACTGTATTTAAACCTGGAGTTTAGTGCTACCTACATTCCCCCCACAAGCCAGAGCCCAACCTGATTTTTAAATGTTTACCTACTTGTTTACTCAGAAATCCAGCAGACTAATCTGCTTTGAAAATAAAGGCCAAATAACCCATTTTTCCTTCCTAGTTCTGCCTTTATTTCACATTATTTGTGCCAGCTGCAACACAGCAATGGCTTAACTTTGCCCCCTGTGGTAACCGGAGGAGGTACCTAGCTTTCATGCATGGTAAAGCAGCCAGTACACAGCACAAACCATAATGGCCAGACAAAAAAATGAAGGAAGAAGTTGTTATGCTGGATGCTTGCATTTGGGCTACCCAGAGGGCGGTGCACCCTCGCCACGCTGAGCTGCGGGTCTGCAGCGGTACCAGCGAGCTTCCTGGGCTTTAACTTACTCCCTAAGTTACACCCCATGCCAAAAACACTGTATCAGGGTGATAAATATTTCTTTACATAAGGGCTTGGGGAAAAAATTCCCCATAAGTAAAAAAGTGAAATGCTGCTTGGCATGGCATTGGTACGAGGGATGTTTTGCAGTGGCATCGGTAGTCAGCTGATAGTGAAAAGCCACAGCTCAGCAGGTGTGAGAATCTGTTTTCACAATTGTGGCTGAAAAGCTGAGGCATTGATGTTATTGGTGTTAACTGGCATTAACTGGCATCCCAGAAAAGGAAGGAACTGGAAAAAGGCCAGTTCCAGCCAACGAAAGCAAACAGAGGGAGGGAAAGCAAACAGCCTGTGCTGGTTCTCCAGCCAAGGCAATCGCAAAGGGACATTGTGAAACGCAGCGACCGTGAAACACTTGCTGGTGGCCACAGGGTCCTGGTGCCAGAGCCTGTATCTGTTTCCCAGCAGAAATAAACAGGCGAGCAAACATGCAAAACTCCAGTACAACAGACGTGAACGGGATAAGGAGGGGAAAAAAGGAATGTGCTTGGCTACTTTTGAATTCTCTATTCTTTTCCTGTTACTGCCTTGCCTGCGTATGCTGTTAAAACAACCGCTTGGCTCGCGCCATGTGCCCGAGAGCGAGAGGTGCCAGTCAGAACAGGGGCAGGCGGGCTGCCGGAGGGTTTGCGGGGTGGGAAAGGATTGCACCCGCTCTGCTCCTCTCTGCCGCCTGGGAGGGGGGTCCTGCTGAAACCGAGGGGTGGGGAGAGGGGTTCCAGAACCAAAAAAATACCAAACACCAGGATAGGCAAACAACTTAATGACGCTCTGAAGAGTGCAAGTCCCAGCTCCACAACTGCGCCGTCTGAAGCTGGGCAGAAGGCCACGCGCTTCAGGAGAAAGAAGAGTGGAAAAGATAAAGAAGCCAAAAGCAGAAGAGGGTCAGGAGACAGTCAGAAGCCAGGGGTATGAGTGTGACACCATCATGAGATTCCCCTCTTGGTTTTGTCCATGTGCAGTTGGCAAGAAATCATCTTTTCTGATATTTTCTCAATTCCTTGCTTTCACAATTGACCAAACAGTTTATAATTAGAGGCATGATTAGGCTAGAAAAAGAAGATAAGATAAGATATTCACACTAAATTGCTGAATAATCTGCCTGGAAAGTCTATGAGGTGGGCATTTCTTCTAAAATCTCTGGTCATGATTTGTATTTGTCTGCATTTCCAGCAATCTAAAAACTCAAATTTGGGACTGTGGAGGGACAGGAAAGTTGGCATTAAGCCCGTAGGAATGAATCAAGAGCTGAAGGGTTTTCTGAATCAGTTTTCTTTGGCCATTTTTATCAGTGTTGGAGTAAAGAAGGTCATCTTATTTCCCTGTAGATTTTATGACTCTCAGAAAGAAGAGAGCGGAACTGTCCCATTTATTCTAAAATATAGAAATAAAGCTTTTCAGCAAAACTATGGAGAGGATTTTCTTGATATATCAGCTGAAGTTATGTTGCCTACATCTGTGATTGCTGAGCTTTGCTCTGTTCACTATTTGCAAAAGAGGTTCATAAGATAGCCAGCACGGGACAACGTGAGGTAGGCTAGACGACGAGAGAAGGAAAAATACATGGAAAGAAAAGAAAGAAACAGAGCAAAAACCCTGAGAAAAATGTACCAGTTATTCCAGAAAAAAAGTACCAATCTAAAAAAGCACAAGTAGCCTTTCCCATTAGTGTTGATGCATTGACACCACACACAAAGGGGAAAATGTGCCAAAATTCCAGTCACAGAGAAATTAAAACTAGATGAAAAAGACAGAGAGCGCTATCTCAAGAAAATGAAACGATCCATCCTGGAGAAACTGTGAATATAGAGAAGATAATTGTTACTACTGTTGTGCAGCAAATGAATTGCAATTCAGGAGTCAGCTTTGCAAGGAAGCTTTTTATAAATGTAAGATAAATTTCATAAATGCAATATTTAGGCCATGCCATTTGCCTCATTTTGCAAATGAATGAGCTCTAAATATATCAATAAATGGGTAAGACTAAGTAAGTAAATAAATAATATAGTCTGATGTCATATAGCAAGTACCTGACAGAACTGAGAACACAAGTTTTTTCATTCTGAGTCCTGTGGTTTACTTACTAAGTCATTCCCTTTGCGTTTTGTTCTTACTGATTGAGAGGCGCTGATTTATACTAATGTGTTTTTATCTGACTTTAAAAAAGTCTTTTAGGAAAGTTCTTGACCTCTTTTGATAGAACAAATAACAGATACAGTCCAGAGCTCATTGCACTTCACAATTCCTTCCAGGGCCTGAAAAACACCTGCTGATTCACTGCACAACTATTTGTTCCTGCTGCTTTTCTGTTAGCATCTTCTTTAAAAGTACTCTTTAAAAGTCCAATGTGGCCAGGGTCAGCAACTTTAAGAATTATGTTTTGGCAAAAACTTAAAATCAAACTGAAGTTAAGAATGGGAGTTTGGAAAGTACAATACAAAAAGAATTGAGCTCAGAAAACTCAATAAAAACTGAATTTTACTTCAGATTTTTACTTTCATGGCAGTGTAGCGTTTCCATCAAATAAAAGGAAAGGTCTTCTAGCTTCTAGGTACCTGAAGGATCACTTGTAATGGTTACTGAATAACATGTCTGTGTTTTGCCATCGCACACTGTTCTTTCCTGTTTGCTTCAGATATTTCACACATACCTTTTTTTACCAAACCATAGAAACAGCAGGTCCATACATTTGAAAGTAAGTTGTCCACCTGAAATAAAATCAGGAGGCAGTGATAAATGAAAGCCAGAAAGTTTAGTAAAAATGCCTGTACAAATTTTATCCAGTTCGTTATCTTGTGGGAAATGACAAAGTTTCTCTACTGAGACTGAATTTTTTATGGGCTTGATTTCTTTCTTACCTGCTTTTGATATAATTTTCTGGAATCAGTGAAGAAAATCCAGTACGAACCAGTAAGAGGTGTACCAGAGCTACATTTCAAATGTCTTTGTTAGTCCCCAATACACTGCTTTGTGTGATCGGAGTCATTTCAACCAGCTACTTCAGCAGAGGCTGAACTTAAGCCAAAACTCGGAGGAAACGTCTCAGAAAGATGGCGGAGGGGGGGAACAGCAAGTGCGTGGCCCTGATTTCTCGCTTTGCTTCCACCATCAATTTGCTGTCACCTGCGTGGTGCAGTGCCTGCCGGTGTGCAGCCCCAGGGCAAGGGCTGGGCCTGGAGCAGCCCATTAGTCATGTCACCCACTGCCCAAAATCAGGCGGTTTTTAGGAATTTCCAAACAAGGTGCCAAAAATGGAAGCCCTTTAGGTCACCGTGCAGTGGAAAAAGGGTTTTGATCTTTCCTTGTGTGATGAATTGTTAAAAATGTGTAAGCTGAAATTCCCTTTGCCTGTTCCAATTAAAGAAAGCAATGTACATTGCTAAGAAAAATGGGAGCTGCTGAAATGTTTTTTTTTGTTGCTGGGAAACATTTTCTCCTGCATGGAACATGTCAGTCACACAGGAAATGCAGTCATTTTCATGGTTTTAATTATTTCCACTGAGAAAGTGTTTTGTTTTCTCCTGAAAAACTTGTTGTTGCAAAAATAAACAACTAAATGTCATTAATGCTGTGTTTCGACTTCTTGCTGGTTTTTGACCACAGTTGGCAACCTGAAAGGAGTTTTACATGCATTCATTAATACCAAATGTCTGGGTAAAGCTTTCCAAAGTCCATCAAAATTTTCAAATAGTTGCAGGCAAGCAGGAAGCAAAATCAGCTCCCAGTGCACTGGTCATTTCGTGTTCACCCATTGGGCGCGAAGAAATAAGCAGCGTACAGTCCTGCGATGTGATGAAAGCTTTAAGTCATCCATTTGCCAGAACACGCCTCTATTTGGTTTGTTAACAGGTAGCAAAGACAGTCTTCGATGAACAGTATACGTCTGGAGGTGTCCAGGGGAAATTCGGTTTGAGACCATCATTCCCCTTCACAGCTGGCAACACTGAAAGCTCAGTAGATGGAGTGATGGGTCTGGTATCACCCAGAACAATACACAAGAGGCCATTTGGAAGAAACAGAGGGTTTCTGCCCCAGAATCCTTCCCTGCCTAGGACTTACCAAAACCCTGTCTTTTGAAATACAGGTAAGGAAAATAATATGCTGGCAGTGCTCCGACAGGGAGGTGCCAGCAAGGTTTCCTTCCCTCACTGCGCCAGCCCCGTGGGCCAGGTATGCACTTTGCTGGCCGAGACCAGCAAGGAAACTGTTTGTTCGCTTCCCACTTTAAAAAAAAAGATGTTTTCTCCCAGTCACTATGAGAAGGGAGCAAAAACCATTTGGCCACCAGCTCTCTGACCCCTTGCACTGTCTGACGTAGCTCCCGAAGGCAGGTTGTGCCTGTTGGATAACAAAAGTAGCGGCTTTGTTATCCGACACGGATTGGTTGGGTGTGCGCCCGTGGGACCCCCAGGGACCTCCTCGGGGAGGAAACCCTCAGTGGGGCTGTGGCCTCAGATCAGATCCCCAACATGCACTCTCCAAAAGCCCTTGGTGCTGGTTGCAGCCTGCTGCAGTTCAGGGGCTGGCATTTGCTCTTCAGTCGTTTGCATTTTTATTTGCTTTTTTAAAAGCCCAAGGTACATATCACCTCTGGCAAAGCTGAATTGGTGATCTCCAGGGTGGAAGCAAACCCTCTCCTGTAACTTTCTGTGTAGTTTACCAGTGTCATTTTCACAAAGGACTTCCCTGAGTGGCTGAGGACTGCAGCCTGGGGGCTGACGCCGCCTCCCTCCCGGCCGCTGGCACAGGCAGCCACAGCCTTGCGAGAAGGCAGCTGCCGCCCATCACCAAGATCCCTGCCATCCCAGCCCGGTTGCTTGTCTGAGTTACTTCTGTGAAAGAAGAGACATTAACATCAGGACTTCAACCTCTCCAAAGATTACAAAAGTCCTGGTGCACTCTTGGCTTCTCCATGGCTTGGGCTGCCAGCCTATGAGCGGCTCCATTCAGCAGACACCCTTCTCCCTCACTTCTCATTCAGATTCAGACTCTGCTGCTCAGTTTGGCTTAAACCTCTCTGTTTCAGACTGATCAATGAAGCATTAGCTGTTTAAATTCACACTGATGAAATAAGCATTGGCAAAGGCCAAGGGGCTGTCAGTGGTACAGCGTGTGCTGTGAGGGAGATACATAGCGCCCTGAAGAGCTGCCGTGCTGCCTCTGAGCAGGAATGCCCCCAAGGAAGAGACTGGGTTCACAGCAAACAGGGTGCACACAGCGCTTTAGCCTTCTGTCCTGGTTTCGGCTGGGATAGAGTTGATTTTCTTCCTAGTAGCTGATACAGTGCTGTGTTTTGGATTTAGTATGAGAATAATGTTGATAACACACTGATGTTTTAGTTGGTGCTAAGTAGTGCTTATATAGGCAAGGACTTTTCAGCTTCCTATGCTCTGCTGGGTGCACAAGAAGCTGGGAGGGGGCACCCCAGGACAGCTGACCCAAACTGGCCAATGCAGTACTCCATACCATATGGCGTCATGCTCAGTATACAAACTGGGCAGAATTGGCCAGGGGGCAGCAATCGCTGCTCAGGGACGGGCTAGGCATTGGTCAGTGGGTGATGAGCAATTGCATTGTGCATCTCTTGCTTTGTATATTCTTTTATCATTATNCTGGTATTTGTACTCAGCATTGCTGTCACCTCTGTACTTTGGGAGCTATCTATTGGAAATTATTAATAATTACACTTTTTACTTTTTCTCCTCGGAGAGCCAACCTATAGGGGAGACACCTTCCTCCATCTTCCCCCTCTCCTCTAATTACAATAGCTCTTGAGAATTTTGAATATCCTTGGAATGTTCAAACCAGCATGTTACTATTGCTATGTCTCCTGAATGTGTGTCAGGTCTTGCTTAGGGACATGGTTTCGTGGGTGGGGTGGTGTTGGGTTGATGGTTGGACTCTATGATCTTAGAGGTCTTTTCCAACCTTAATGATTCAATGATTCTATGATTCTATAACTATTTAAGAATACTGCGGCTACTCAAACCCCAGCGACAGGCACTGCAGCTGAACCAGAGAACCAACCTGTGCCGGTATCAGTTGCCCCCATACACAAGAAGAAATCTTGGAAGCCAGAGTCAGCTTGTTTAGTAAGGGATGAAAAGGCTTCTCCTAAGAGGGAGCAAGAGGAAGAAGCATACTACCCCACCAGCGAGGATGCAGACTACTCTAAAGCAGGGCCATCATGAGAACAGGAGGAAGAAGAGAAAGAATTCCTCGCTTCTCCCTGAGGAAGAATTCCGTGGGAGCATTCCTCCTCTTCCTTGGAGGAAGAGGAAGAACTCATAAATGAGACAGAAACCGTACAATGCCTATCCCTGAGTAAGCTGCGAGATATGTGAAAGGATTTCAGCCGTCATCCAGGTGAGCACATTGTCACCTGGCTGCTCCATTGCTGGGATAGCGGGGCCAGTAGCCTGGAATTAGAAGGTAGGGAAGCCAAGCAGCTGGGATCCCTTTGTAGGGAAGGGGGCATTGACAGAGCAATTGGAAAAATGGCACAAGCCTTCAGCCCTTGGAGGTGACTCCTGTCAGGCATGAAGTATGAGAGGCATGAAGGAGAGAGGTATTCAGTATCTCAGGGAATTAGCCATGCTGGAGGTGATGTATGATGACCTGGACAACATGTACTTATCCAAAGATTCAGGTGAAGTCATGTGCACGTGGCCCATGTGGCAGAATTTTGTACGGAGCACACCATCATCGTACACCAACTCATTGGCAGTAATGGCCTAGGAAGACGGAGCGGTAAATGAATTGACTGGCCAACTCCAGCAATACGAAGAAAGTCTCTCTTCCTCCCCATGCGCCTGCATCTCAGCTATGGAGAAACTGCCGGACATGCTACACGAGAAACTGTCCCAGGAGTTCTAGCAACTCAAAGAGGATATGTCCCGCTCCCCACCTGTACAAACCAGTATCTCAGCTATTAGGAGTAAGTGTTCCTCTGCTCAAGAGAGAGAATATGGTGGGTACACAGAGGGCCACCCTGTGGTTTTGCCTGCGTGACCACAGAGAGGACATGAGGAAGTGGGATGGAAAATCTACCTTGCCCCTAGAGGCACGGGTACGTGAGGTGCAAGGAAAAACAACCACAAAAGGGGGTTCTGCCAGGAAAATTGCTGCTCCAGTCTCCAGTGGACAGTTCCCCAGACAGAGTAGAAGGGCTGAGCTTACTTCTGATCTTAATGAAGGGACTCCTGACTCATATCTACAAGAAGTGAGTAACGAATGCTATGACCAGAACTACAGGGGCCCTGCCTCCAGCCAGGTGGAGGAAAGGGGCAACTGGGTTTACTGGACTGTGTGGATTCGATGGCCTGGCACATCAGACCCACAGGCTCTAGTAGGCACAGTGTACCCTGATGCCATTGAGCTATACAGGGGCAGAACCCATTTGTATTTCTGGAGTGATCGGGAGAGCCCAAGAGCTAACTGTATTGGAGGCCAAAGCGAGTCTAACTGGGAATGAGTGGCAAAAGCACCCCATTGTGACTGGCCTTCCAACACAGCTTCTAACTTCAGCAAGTATTGTCAAAGTAATGTGGGCAAAGCACAGTTTTGCAGTTAGGTGGCATAAAGTTTAGCTCTTGGTAAGGACTTTCCTACTGTGGACATAGCGCACGAGAAAGATTTTTGCACATGTGGAGTCAATAGGCAGGAGTTACTAACTCGGCTGAAGGTTATTTTCACACCACAAAACACTCCAGAGCTGTATTAGCGTGGCTGCTTAGTTGCAGCTACTTTTATGAGAGTGAGGGAACTTGCTAGTCTCTTCCTGGCTTCTCTGGGAAAGTGAAAGACCTGTTTTCCTTCTCCATCCTTATCACAGAAAGATCACACTAATCTCGCTGACTTTCGGGGAAGCTGGTGAGGAGCACTGCCTTCAACTTCTTCCACTCTAGACAGGGAACTTTGAACATTTCCCTCATGCTCCACCTTCTTCTCCAAATCTTACCCTTTCCTAGGTAGTGACCAATATGCACTCCACCACCCAAAGAAAAGGCTCTTCTTCCCTGTCCGTGACTCTCCTGAATTGCACCTTGGCTTTTTGCAGTTGGTGTTTGCCCTCTCCTGATGGACAGCTCTGAAATTTCAGTTGTACTCGGTGAACATGCCTTCACACCCCCCACCACATACACAGTCATGCTTTCTTAGTCCTGGCTCTCTGACAGTGTCTTCTCCTCTCCCTCAGCCCACCCAAGGGGGCAGAGCAGCTACAGCAGCAAGGAGGGAAACTCAGACCTTCTGTTCCCTTCTGAAGAAAGTCCCAGTTCTCTGCAAGACGTCTGACTTTTAAACAGCTCTCCCTGTGGTTTAGAGATTTTTGTGACTAACAACATATTTAGACATGTGTATCCGTATGTATCATTGTAGGGTTTGGCTCCCTTGCAAATTCCAAAAGTGAATACACTTGGGCCAGCTCTCAAACTCTTGGACACGTGCTGCTGAAATCAGAGGCAACACACTGAAGTGCCTAATTCCTGGAGTCTTATGATTATCACATCTACACAACCCACCCTCTCAGTTGTAAAAACTTGAAAGCCTGAGTTAGTTCAACCTCATTCATAGGAACTCAAGAATGAGAATATGAATGTAAATAACTCAGCATTTTTTATTTTTAAAAGACATGTTTTCTAAGCCAGTCTTTTGATTTTGATTTTCCGAAAAGCGTATGAAGTGTTTAACATTTCGTCTTCAGCTTGAACATACATGACGTTAAAATTGAGGAGGAGAAGCAATTTTATGGATAAAAGAGATTTAATCCTTCAGGATTATGACCACAGGATAGTTGGAACAGTCCAGCCCTTGCACCATTGACATGGATGGGGCAGCGGTGGGCACAGACCCCAGGGACAGTGCTCAGACATACAGTGCCTTTGCAACACTCCTCTGACAGTCCAGTTTTCGATCTGCCGGTGAGAAGGGAGGGCCTGAGCACAGCCTGAAACTGCTTCATTCATCTGAAATCCTCTCTGCCAAGTGACACCCGTGCCGGTAGCAAGCAGAGCCGTGAGGGCTGGGGGACACAGCTGCAGCGGTGTCCCCCTGAGCTGATCTCCTGCCTGTGTCAATTTGGAGGCATTGGGAGCTTGGGGCAAGAGCAGAGCCACCTTCCTCATCACAGTCTCAGCCTCT
Organism: Pelecanoides urinatrix; assembly: GCA_013400755.1. Taxonomy (NCBI): domain Eukaryota; kingdom Metazoa; phylum Chordata; class Aves; order Procellariiformes; family Procellariidae; genus Pelecanoides; species Pelecanoides urinatrix. The sequence continues at coordinate 22,342 of VZTQ01000352.1, read as the reverse complement.
TCTTTGTCAAATCCTGCTTCCTCCCAGATAACGAGTGATGTGGAGCAAGTGGGATTTGGAGGGAGCTTTTTGGAGAAAAAGTAGTGGAGCTACACTGTAGTGCGTTGCTCTGCATGGCAACTGCAGCTGGCCCGGTGCAATGCATGGGCTTGTACCCTACGCATGGGCTCTGCAGCCTGCTGGAGCTGCACAGGCTGCAACCGCAGCAGTACGGCAGTGATTTACTCTTAGATTTGGTGTGGCTGCTTTCAGAGACTTCCCGCATCATTCCATCCCTCTGGTTTCATTTCCAAGTGACTGGCTGATCAAATTGAGGTTCGATCGCTATAGGTTGCCGTGAGTTCAGAGAGGAGAGCCCTCGGGGCAGCCCGCTGGGCCAGGGGCCTGGCTCCCTGCGGACATGGGTCCTGCCGGGGCTGCACCGCTCTGGGAAAGAGGAAGGTGGGGAGCAACTCTCGGCTGTCTCAGCAACAGTTTGTGTTGTGCCCCCTTAACAGAGCAGGGAAAGGAAGCAAACAGCTTCTCCTGTTTAGGCTGAGTCTCCTAATGATAAGACAGGTTCATCGGGATGAATTTTATATATATGTTCTTCATGTTTGATTACCGCATAGGTTTATTTCATGCACAAAGGCACCTAGAAACACTATTACAAAAGGCAGTTACGTGGAAGTTGGGAAATCCCAGAAATAGAGAGTATTCATGCCTCTGTAACTCAGCTCTTTTGTGCATATGCACAATACACTGTTTAATACCTTTATTGCATACAGTTTCTTTCACATGCCCTCACCTTCTTCAGTACACAGAGCAGATAATGTTTAGTTAATAATCATTGTGAGGTCTGTGTTACAACAGAGCTCAGACTGCAAAACCAGAGCCATTGCTGCTGCCTTTATAACCTACAGTGCTAGTCAGTATTTTGATTTTGTTTGGTTTGTTCCAGCCTACGGTCCTAACCGTGGAAATGGAGATAATCCATCATGGAGATATGGTTAACAGCTTCCCTATAAAATGCTAGATGGTACTGTAATATATAAAAATTTCATAAGTCTGAATTAATCCATGTTCACAACATGCCAAGAAGATAAGTGGGTAGTATTATCTCTGCATTGGGGTTGAGGAACTGGGATGTATAATTTTAAGTCCAAAACCATCCCTTAAATTCAGATACCCAGTCTGAGAAATCTAGAATCTGTCCTTGTCATTTAGTATTAAAGAAGTCTTAATACATATAAAGGCAGTTACCATTGGCTTTGTTCACACTTGGGAGTCTTGAACACAGCTGAAAATAAAGCTTCAGGATCTCACATCATGCAAAGAGAAAAAATAAGTGTGACAGCATCCTCTGTGGGCCATCTAGTCCATCTTCCTGCCCTGAGAAGAGGTCAGCTATATCAGTCTTCTCTGGGTATCTCTATTGCTAAACTGTTCCTGTCTAACCTGTTCCTAAAAATCCCTAAAAACAGAGATTTCACTGTGTTCTGAGGCAGCTCTCTTCCAGACTAAACCCTCTGTATCACAACTAGTCCATCTTCCCTTGCTTTGTCCATGGGGATTTATTCCTCTACTCTTTGAAGACATTGGATATCTGCTGCTGGCCCCCGGAGTCCTCGCTGGCTCACACCTCTCTTTGGGGAACCCTGCTTAGAAAGGGACATGAAACACGAGCAGAGGCCTCAGGGGTGCTGAGTAAGGCAGAAAAATTTCTCCATGCCTCTTATGTGTTATTTTTTCTACTTCTATGTCCCAGATGTGATCCTCACATTTCTTCACAACAGTGTCAATATTATTGCTCATGAATAAGTTGGGGTATGTTACAACCCCAGTTTCTTTTCTGCAGAACTATTATCCATCCTGCCTGGTACCATTTCATAACTTTGTAATCAATTACCCTTACTTAAATGTAATTTTTTTTCCCTACATTTTTTCAAGTCACTACACTGATTTGTTAGTCTTTTGCCCTCCTGTGCGCCTGCAGCTCCCCTCCCAGCTGGGTGTTTTTTGTGGTGTCCCACACAAATTTAATACACACATCTCCTAATGACATGAGTGATAGAGCAAAAAGCACGAAAGAGAAGCAGACCCAGTTCAGACCACTGTGGAAGTGACAGCAGATTTTCTTCCAACTTGACAATTATTTGTTAATAATTCTTAATTAGTAAAAGTAGAGTTCCTACTGTAATTATTTTCCATGCATTTCAGAAACAAGGCGTCTACAAATGAACAAACTACCATGGAAAGTCTGGTGTAAGTGACTTCCCCAGCATCAGGTACCAACTTTGTGTCACAGGCTGGGGCTGGAGCTCAACTTTCATCTACCTGCAGGATGGGGCACATTTTTGGGCCCTGTTCAGCTCAGAGCTGCCTGGGGTGGCTGGATGGGGCGACTCTGCTGGAGAAGGGCAAGGTGCAGCCTCTTGGGCACCAAGAGCTGGGAAGGAAGGACACGCTCACTGAGGATAGCACCTTTACAGACTTCAGCTTTTAAGCTCTAGCATGCCTGTACATGTCCTAACTAGGTTTGATTTAACCAAACCTAGACAGGTTTTTGCAGGAAGAGGAAAGCATACATTCTTGGCACAAAGGTTACCCTTGCTAAATTTCAAGCAATTGGTACGAGGCAGAATGGGGGAGTAATTACAACAGTAACGTTTTTGAAAGTAAATATATTTTTGAGCACTGGCAAAAGCACATTTTTTTCCTAGCATTGTTTGTGGAAAGAAGACTGTTTGCACTGAGCTTTGCTGCAAGCAGATCTTAAACGCAGTGGACCTGCTGATCACAACAGCTGTGGCTGGAGCAAGGTTTTCGGAGCCAGGGCAAAGGGAGGTCAGGGACTGGACAAGTTGGGTGTTGTACCAGGCTGCCGTTCTGTCCAGGAAACATGAAAAGGACCTGGGCAGGCAATCAGAGAGCCCAGGACAGGATGCTCAGCTAGAAGGAAAGATGGCAAGAATTAGTCAGTGCCTCAAAAAAGCAAGGCACAGTTGTACAGTTACAGCCAAGCAGCATTCTTTATAGCCATGGGCAACTACTGAGATTGCTTCATACATTTATGAATGGAGGGAAAAAGGCAATCCCTAAGTCTTCAGTTAAGTATATTAACCAGGTTAGTATGTATTCAGTGAAAAGAAGCCCTGCCTGTTGCCAGCTGCAGCGTGGATACTTGCAGCAACTATTGACATTCACCTCAGGTTCTTACTTTTTTACAGCTTTTACTTTTCTCCCCTTAATTTCAACCAAAGCAGTTGAAGTTTAGTAAGATGACAAGTACCCCAAAACACAGTACCTAGCACAAAGCAGTGGGCAACTTCATGAATACCTAGTGCCACTTACTGGTGTCCATTGAGGGTTTGCTTTCGAGAGACCAACTGCCCTCACGTTCTCCACCCTCTGGTGATAGGGATGAACAACATCAGACCCGGGGTGGAATTCAGGAGAGGCGTGGAGGGAATTACCCATTATGGGCTCTTCCCCTTTGCTCCATGGTTAAATGTGGTACACCTCCTTTATGTTAATAAAGATATCATGATCTTCACCGTAACATAAAACCATGGAATTATGGGCTCACAGAAGCAGGTTTCGTATTGTTGGTTTGAGTTTCTGAGCATAGACAAGCAAAATAAGCTCCCACTTTATAGGGTTCAGATTAATACAGTTTGGGAAAAAAAAGTCCACCGCTTTGAACAGGGATTTTTTTGAGCTGTCTGAAAAGAATGAAAGATGTCTATCTTTATTCCACTAGAGGTCACCAGCACAATATTTTTACAAAGATAACTATGGGAAAGAGCAGGATAATTTCAGTTCAAGAAGTTCTCTTGGGACTTAACTATGTGATTAATTTGGCAAGCTAACCATTCCGGAATAACTGTTCATACCCAACTACTTCTCACACAGATTTCTGCTTTGGGAGCTGAGCATTTTTCTAAAAAAAAAAAAAAAATAATCATTTTAATTCTGGATTAGAGTGTTCACACCATAAAGGATAGCTTAGAAAAGTTAGATCATACCAAAATAAATACACTGAGCAGTTATCTTGAAGTGGTTAGGCCACAATTAAAAAGTGGAATATTCACTAATACGACAGCAAATTAAAATAAGGATTTGAAATTAGATTCTGTGCTTCTTCTTTCCTGTGACCAGTAAGGATGTTTTGGGGCAAGATACATTAACTCAGACCTCGGACTAGCCCTATGGCTACTCCGAAGTCTGTAACACTTTGCAGTATGCTGGCAGATACTCCTGCCTGTGGCACTTCTGCTGCCATTTTCACTGCAGACGTGTGGGGATCTAGTCTGTGATTGCTGCAACAACTTAACTCGTTCGGGAAACAGTCAGGCACCTCTTTTGCTGTAGTGCCATGCTGGCAGTTACCCTGCCTTTTCCATGGGGCTTGGAGGCTGTACTCAGCTAGTGGTTGTCACCTCTTGATTGTGAGTGGTATCACTAATATCAAATTTGTTGTAATATGCTATGCAACATACAGATGTTTAACGGGGTGGCAGCAGCAGTTATTGAATTGGCCCCATGTCTCTGACACATCTAATGACAGGAGTATCCCAAAGGGAGCTCCATGTTGTTGCAGCAGTGTCAGGTTGAAGCCTTACTTAACCTGTTATCCCGAGGTCTTAACATGGCCTTGCCTTGACCCCTCATCCCATGAAAGGATCGGGTCCTATAGCAAGAGCCACAGGCTATGTATATTGGCTCAGCTGCTGGAAGGTTATATTTTTCCATGAATAATGAAATTGCAGGCCTTGGTGTGCTTTTCCAGAGGGCAGTAGCGCCATCACACATCCTGCTGCTCCAGGAGATAAGGGTAGACAATAGCCCGGAGCCATGGTGCACAGCCCCTAGCACACCATGGAGGACTTCACCTTTGCTGACGGACCAGGTCAGGGGCCAGGCAATGGGAAACAAAATGAGTCTCTTCCCAGAAAATCGTGCATTGCTTATTAATCAGCTGATATCAATGGCAAATGCAGCTGCCAAACATTGTGCAGCTCCATGAGCAATGGCTTACATAAACCATTTAATGAGTTCATGTGCAGCTTTGCAGATATTTTCCTCTTTCATGTTCTGCCCCCAGCTCTTTGCAAAGCCTTACCCCAGTTATCTCCTTGTTCTTCAGTCCACTGTTGGGTCTACCCACCTTCCTAACCTCGCCCCTTCTATGGGCATCGCTTTCGCTGTGCTCTACCAAAGGAGGTCAGGAGACAAGGGGCCATCCACCTGCATGAAACTCGGAGCCACTGTAGTCCCCATCAGAGGTATCAGAGACAGCAAAACTCCCACCTGCTTAGCTGGGCCACTCACATTTGGGATGGCCGGAGCAGGAACTGAAGCAGACTCTTTCCAGTGCTCCACTATGCACCACGATTTTGGAAGGAACAGTTAAGCCACTGTATATGTGAACAATTTTATTCCTCACGGCACTTGACAAGCATCAGTTGCCTTTAACCCATGGCAGCTAGCGCCTCTCAGCAGCATTATCACTGCAACAAAGTCTGTGTAGTTTAGGAAGAGCATAAAGCTCCTCCAGTTCTCCTCTTGGTTCTTGCCAACATCACTTTTGCACCTTCTTGTTCAGGTTCAAAAAAACAATGTGCATAGCTTACGTAAGACTCTGGGATGGAATAAAATTGGCTTTTCACTAAATTGTGGATGTTCACCCCCTTGATAATTGCTTTTGCTCTCCTCTAGCTGACTGTCTTATAAATCACAAATGGCACGGAGAGGGTGAACAAGGATTAATCATTCACCGTCCCCTTAATACAATAATTCTAGGTCATCAAGGAGAAGAGAGATAGAAGAGAGATCTGGGAGAAGAGATAGTCCGTGGCAATAGTCAAGCACCACTGCTGTCCTCCCACAGCAGGAACTGACAGGCAAGACATGACCTGTGGCGTATGACCTGACACTTTTCTCTTGCATATCAGGAAAGATGGGAAGTCTGTTGCCACCAGAAGGTGTGATGATAGGACAGGGAAATGCACTCGGTTGAAACTTAATCTCGTGAGCTTGAATACAAGCAGTAGTGAAGAACATCGCACGCGTGGTTTCTGCAAAGGCTCAGGGCTGAAGTGGGCAACGTATGTCCCCTATGGGTCTGCTTAGCCTAGACTGAAAGCCCAGCTGTCACGTCTTGCTTGCTGTGGCTGTAAGAGTTAACTAGGGTAAGCATCGATCAAGCTAACGATGTTCCTGCAGCAGAATTGAGTGCAGATTGTCAAACCCAGCTAAGAAGCACAATACGTATTTGACCAGTCAAGCTCCCTGCTAGCAGACCCCGCGTAGGGCTCGGGATGTTCTCATCAGCTCCTTCAGGAGAGCAGCCTACAGGTGCCTTAAATCTAGTTGAAGAAAGCCTGTGCATTCATGCAGGCACACTCTGGTTGCAGGGTGTATGTACATCCTCCTAGGGGCAGGTTCGAGCTACGGAAATGGGATTGCTTACTTCTGAGATGCAATACCAAGCCTCCTCCTAAACTGGAAAGCATGGCAAACTGGTACTTCTGTCATGTGGTTTTGGATTAATCCAAAAGGGAAGAGCTTCTTAAATCACTTACCTGGAGGGTAGAAAACCTATCCTATTGTGCTCTCGGGGCTGTTGAGGTAAAAAGGCTGAAGATAGAAGTAGTATACGTAGAGTGAGAAAGTATCAGGGTATACCTCTGCTAATTTCAAGATGCACCTGCTATCAGTGTTTGGGTTTGTGTGTCTACAAATTCTCTTTTGTTATATTCAGGGTGTAAATTAACTTGTTATTCAAGTCATTAAGGAGATGTCATTAATTAGCTTATTTTGCGAAAATCAGTACAGAATATTTAAAACAAATGGAATCATAATGCTTTTCTGATGAAGAATTTATAGCATGAAAGATCTATAATCCTAGCTCTGGAATATATTGGCAAGCTGATACTATATTCAAATGAAGGAAGGGGAGTAGGTTTTGCATTTGATGTAATCAGCTAGCTTCTGAAGTGACTCTTCATTTTAGTAACGGCGCTTTTCCAGCTGCCTTTTCAGAGTGCAGATCTCAATAGTAAGTGAAAAAAAAAGCACATTATAGAGAACTAAGCTTCCTGGAAACACCACATTTGAACTCACAAGCTTCTTAACATCCTTTTTATAACCTGATGGTGTAATCAGTGTATTTTTGTCCTTAGCCAGCAAGTAATTTAGCATTAGTGCCTCACCTTATTTAGGGCTGTTGCAAAAGACTCCCTATTTATGGTGAACGTAAGAGGAGAATCTAAACCTGTAAAGACACACAGTCTAAATTTAGGAAGGGTAATGGAAAGCATCGTACTTAGAGCTAAGAAGGAAAACGGATAGCGTTGTGGGAACAGATTACTGCCAGGCTATTCGGTTCTTTAGTAGGACTCACCTATTTAGTAGTAATAACCATGATGGCCAAATTTTACTTTCAGTTTTAACTATGAAAACCCATATGACTCTTTGGCCTTATTGTAATTTATGCTGACATAAATAACAGCAGATTTTTCCCCAGATTTTTTTTTTAAATTATTTTTGAATTTTACCCTTTTTGAAAACTGACCAGTTTAAAAACAACTGAGACAAACTTTGCAGTCTTTCAAATAGGAATAAATTCCTGTTTGGATTTAGAGCCTCCAGGACTAATGTGGAACCTAATGATTCTGCAACAAGTATCTTTTGAGTCTATGAATTCAAAATCTCATGTTGGATGAAAGCTTTCCTGTAAATAACAAGTGGACGATTGGTGCAGGAAAATCTGGTATGACCATGGAGATGCGTGAGTCCCTACTTTTCAGATCTGACAGCATATTGTTAGAGATGTCTACAATTTAGAAAAAAAATTGTGATAGACTGTTTTGGGCTTGCTATGCCATGATCAGATTCATACCCGAATCAAAAGACTCTGAAAGAAATCTGTCAAAGGTGCACTTCAGTGCCTTATATAGGAAACTAAGGCACCATTTATGGTTGGAAAAGACAAGATGTGAGATTTCCTGGTCACAGAGAAAATACCCTCGTCTGAATCCGACAGGGACACACAGACAGGGGTGTGACAAAGGGCTGACAAACAGAGAGGGTCACGGGCAGCTGGGGCGGTGGGTTTTCAGCTGTCATCTTTGTGAAACCAAATTGCAATTACAATTTGCTACTCAGTGATGAATGTTTAAAGAGGTATAATAGATTTTTAACGACCTATTTTTAATAGGTCGTTACATAGATAGCTGCTGGATTTTAAACTATAAGCAATGTGTATTTCATCTCCACGTGTAATGGGCTTGTGTACTGCATGTGTCTGTATGACTAATACAATATACCTAAGTGTATGAGAACCATGCCAGAAGTACAAGAGCACTGAAAATTGAGTTCTTGAATTCTCATCCAGGGAAGAGTATTGATTTCTATTTTTAAATGCTCTCTTCAAAAAGGCAATTCTGGGACCCATGCAGCGTTTTTATTTTTTTACTTGAAGAGGACTTACAGGATGACATGATAATATAAAGGTGTATTTACTGCAACAGATGAAAGAGCTTAGCTGAAATGGAAGCACTGAATAGAGACCATATACTTGGCTACACGTGGGAAAAATATCCACTGCTTGGTTCATGTGCACCCATAAAGTGCCAGAGGATAGATGAAAATAACCTGTCCGCAGTTCCTCACACTGTAGATATTTGCGATTTGTCTCATTTAGAAGTGTCATATAAAACTGTCCCCAGCAGAAAAAGGTAATTTTTGACAATATACCCATTTTGCCAAAAATTATTCTAACTATAAAAACCTGCTTGTAATTTTAAAACAGTTGTGGGACTAATTTTTCTTTAATTGCACAGCAGAAGCTCAAACTAATTTCAGTAGAGTCAACCTTGCTGTTCCAAAATCAAACTGAGAGAGAGGTGAGAATCAAGCTCACTCTGTTTTTTCTTACTTCACAATCGGTGATCTTTGCAAAATAATTTTAGCAAATTATATTTATCAAATTTATCAATTTAAAATGCATGAACTGCATTCAGACACTTAAGTTGAGCATTCCTGGATTTCCAAGGAAAATCCAGGAGACTTGGCTATGTAACTGGAAGGAAAAAAACCCAGATGTGTGAACATACATAAGAGAAGATTCAGTTTATGTTTATCTGGAAGATGACACTGCTTCTCTCAGAGCCTTCATGTGAACACTATAGTTGAAACAAAGGAACCTTTTAAAAATGTTGCACAGTTCATGAACATTGCAAGTGCGTGCTGTAACATTGCTGTTGTGGTCCATAGCCCCAGGCCCTGATATGTGGGGTTATATAGAGGCAAAACAACAACGAAGGTCCTGTTGCCCACAGCTAACAACCCGCCTGCAGCCTCGAGTCACCACCTATAAGCTCCAGTTACAATCACACGACTCAAAGGGACCAATTTTCCATAGCCCAGCTGACTGACCATCAGTGGCTCTGACACGTCCATGAGAGTACTGAGCCAAATTAAAGTCTCACCTTTGTGGGGTCCTGCTCCCCCTCACAGCTTCTGGTCCTCACCTCTGCGCTGGACCCTTATACTGTGCCAACTGCAGAGCAGGACAGAAGGGAGCGGAGTTATGGGACCCTCCCATTTTGGTTAAGTGAAGTGCTATTTTGGCTCAGTGGTCTGTGAAAACACATCAGCACTATTGGACTGACCCAGCTGTGGAGTAAAACAGTCCTTAGGTAGCTTAACCCTGTCAGTTTTACTTTGCAGCCTCTAGCAAGGACAGTAGGCACCTCAGCTGATGGGCAAGGGTTCATTAAAGTGAGGTTACTCACAAGCTCTGCCATCACCAGTTCTTACCAGGCTGCTCCAAACAAGGTCACATAGAAACCCACAGGCATTGTACATCTGGCCTATCTGTTGCAACAAAAGTTGAGTAGTTGGAGTGGAGTAAAGGAAAACAGTAAATCACATGAAAAAACGTTCATCTCAATGCATCAGCAGGAGCTAGAGTACATGCAGTGGCAGAGTAAGTACTCACCGGCATTAATTTTTATTCATGTAAATAGTCCCACTGAAACCAAAGGGAGAACTGGAGTGAATACGTTGTGCGTGTTGTGTGTTGGAAGGCTCTATAATCTGTCTCAGAGCGACTAACCACGGTATTTTAGCATGAGCAGCTGGTGAATTATTTTTGACCCATATGGTAATAGGCCCTCATCAAATGTTTGGTTTGATTCATGCTAGCCGAATGGCTCCACTAACGATACTCTCATGTTGTAGGAAAAAATGGTTTACAGGTTTACGTGATTTAGTATAACTCTCTGTAGATTTTGGCACTGTTTCACACAAAAACTACTCTTCTGCAAATGATTTTCTAATGGAGTGTCCCAGTATCTTATCTATTTCCAGCTCTCTGCCATTACCTGTCACAATATTTTGCATGATGGTAACATGCCAAAAGATGCAATGTCACATTAATTATTAATATAATGTGTATATCTCAGGGCAGATAGCCAAAGTGATAGGTGCTTTAGAAATATTTTTTTTAAAATTATTTTTTTGCTTTTCATATTTCTTGTTCTTCAGCACTTTTCATTTTATAGACTGTTTGTTCTTCTCTCCTTGTTTTCAGTTGCTGAAATATTTCATTTTTGTGACCACAAAATAAGGAGCAGTATATCACTAGTCATCTGTAAACCATAATTTAAAAATCCATGCTTTGGAAGTATGTTAATCATCACATCTGATAAGCCTTCCACTGACTTGCAGTCATGTGTTAAATACGGTTTTTGTTTGCAATTTTTTTTAATTGCTTGCAGGGCTTATCAGCATCTGCAAAGGTAAAATACTTCAACTCCCTAGCGAGCTGCATGATTTCCAGTTAGTTCTACATCCTTTTGATATCAATCCCATGTGCCTGTAATGTGATCTGCTAAATACACATCGACGTTGAGCAAAATAGGCACATGCTGAATGATCACTTGGGAGGGGGTGTGAATCTTTTTTAACTGACTGCGTTTACTACTCAGTGAAAGCTCCCTTTATAGGCAACGGAAAGAACCCATCCCTTCCAGAGGGCCCACCACCGCTGTTTAAGACAAGTGAGATCAGTTGCCCTCCTTGGGTATCTGTTTTTCTCTGTAAACTGTAGTCATTGTAAAGGGAGACTAGGTGGCTGGTTCAGGTCTGACCCATACTTATAAAGCAATATAGTTTAATTAACTTAGCCATGGACTGTTAACTGAAGTGTGGCTCAATCATCTCAGTGAGATGATATTCCATATTCAGGGTTGAGTAAAATAGTACTTGGATAATCACTTATCAAGCAGGAATGGTTCTTACAAGGTTTAGTTCAAGTCTGCAAATTCGTCATTCAAAACGCATCAGTAAATTATGACTTATAACCAACCTGATGGCTGGGATTGCTTATACCCACACCACCACCACCCTCTGTTTCTTGAGTTTAAGGATGGCATCTAGCCGGGCCTATGCAGTGTGATCCCAACCCCAAAGCCGAGCAATCCTGAAGCACAGAGAAACTTCAGACCCAAATCTAGAAACATAAGTCATATCTGGGACCCTCTTTACCATTAGTAAATAAAGCATGTCCCATAGCTTGTTGTGTGGTCACCATTTAAAAGAAGCAAAAGGGTTATTTTACCCCTTCAGAAAAGCTGTATACCCACATATCATCTCTATTTCTTATTTCAGTGTACCTCAGCACAGTCAGTCATTAAGTGCAGTGCTATGGCATATATTACTTCTGTTCAAATCCACACAAAAGGCTATTTTTAGCATATATAACTGAATTGAATTGATACAGCACAGTTCTTGGCAGGAAACTTCTCTGTATGGGATATACTTTGCACTTGGGGAGACATCAGCTACACAGCTGTCTTCAGATTGTGTGCGTGTTTACCTGACCTAATGGGTTGATTTCCCCGCCAGCATATTTTTGAAGCCATATAGGACTCTGTACTAGATCTCTACTCCACTCTCCAGTATACTATAATGAAGATTACATCTTTACAAAAGTAAGATAGATTTCTATAGATTTCAAAAGTAAAAATACTAAACCACTAGGGAACAGTCATAAATATAGACTCTGAAGTGCAGAAGGAAGGATGTTTATGAGTACTGAGAAAGAAGGATAAAGTCTAAGAAGGTTTAGGCCTTATCCTATAAACCACTTATTTGTGTGCTTCATGTATTACATTCATGAAAGATAGCCTGAACTGTGGGATATCTTCTCTTCACCAATGTGTGAGAGACCATTCACAGAGTACCGAGTTCCTCACATCCTCCTGCACGGTGGGGAGAGATGATTCCATGAACAGACCCTTACCGAATAAACGGGCCAAGGCTGTGGCCCTTTTCCTAAACAGTTTGATCCTCCCAAATAAGGGACTACTGAAGGACCCCATGGACATGATGCAATGTAGTTCTTGCTTGGTGCTGCTCATCTGGTGCTGCTTATCCCTGCCTGCTGCAGGATAGGGAGGGAGGCAGCATAGCTTATAGCAGTCGACAATCTACGTACCAAAAAAATAATCTGGAGGAAACTCTTGTCTTAGCTGGGTGCATCTCAAAGGCAGGTGGATCCAGAGAGGGACGTTACAGAGGAGACCCCACCTGACAGAAGGAAGGGTTTGTCTGGGCTGATTAAGGCCTGCACAGCTTCAGGAAAAAAAAACCCTCTGCCACCGGGAGGTGACGCCTGTGTGGAAGAGGAACTGGAGCCATGAGATCGTTCCTGTCCCTGACTTCACCTGGATTGGTGTAGAAGGACATCATTTTCCAGACGCATGAGCTTCCACGCCTTCCTACTACGGAGTATTCACGGCCGCGCCAACGTCTTCCTCCCGCAGGCAGCAGCCGAGCGCTGCACGGCGCACACCGCAGGGTGTCACCCTCGGTCCTGACCACAGGGTGTCACCCCCGGTCCAGACCGGCNTGCCCCGGGGAGCCCCCGCAGCCCAGCGCGGGCACCGCCGGTGGCAGAGCCGGGGGGCTCCTCACGCCGGGCAGCGCCGCCGCCGCCGCGCTGGGTCGCTGGTACCAGGCACGAAGAGCAGAGCCCAGCCGTGCGCGGGTGTTGAGTCCCTTCTCCCAGCGCTCTGGTGTCAGGGCAAAGGCCCTGTGGCAGCGCAGCAGAAGGCACCTCGCCGTCGAGGCTCTCCATGTTTTACCTGCCCCGTCGCCACGCACAGAGGTCCCCACTCTTTTTTTCCCTCTTTTATTCCAAGAGATGGAGCAGGAGGAAACTCCTGTGTAAAGAAGAGAGCCCTGCTCTCTGCAGGGCTTGCAAACATCCAAAGTCGGAAAACTCACTTCGCACAATTGCGGGTGACCAAACAGAAACGTGTAGTGATTATATACTGTTACTGTAGTGCCCGTGCCTGTGCAGGAAAGCCACAAACTACTGAATTACAGTCTCTCAAAGAAGAGGACTTTCATTTAGAGCCCTACCTGACACTAAGGCAATCCACTGGCGAAATTGTTTCTGATTCAAAACATAAATGCAGTACATATCTGTGCTAACTGTTTAAAGTTCTCTTTTTCAAATAGCAAACCTTTTTTTTTTTCCCACCCCTCATTTTTTTGAAAGTAGTTTTGGAAGCATTTTTGCAGAAACTTTCTGTAGACAGTTCCAGCCAGCACGGAAAATTTTATCCCGATCTTTAAATATTGGTCTGGATAGCAGAAACTGTAAATGTGGGGAGTGTCAGAAACCATCTTTACTATAAGCCATCTTACTAGCTCTACTGGGGAAACTATAGCCACATGGTATCACATAAACATCTGTAGAGCTGGTACTGCAGTTAAACAGGAGAGTAATGTTGTGGAATGTTTCATTTCACTTCTTAGTACAAATGGCCCAGGATTCATCTAAAATAACTTTAGGTACCCCAGGGAAGATGCCCAGTTAGGACCACCACCCAAAGGTCTTTTCTGAGCAGTGTCCCTCATTTTTTTCAGCTATCTGTAGAAATATTTCACTGGAGGTGCGAGGCTGTACAAGAGTCTTCGTTTTCTTCATCAATTTCTACAGGCTCTTTATGAGAAGTGTACAGAAGATGGACATAGACTACTTTTTGAAAACCTTTCGGGGGAGAAACAGGCATCTCCTGCTTAACTTGCTTAAGATCCAGACCGCCCTCCCCCCCAGAAGTAACCGCCTGTTGAGTATAGAGGGAGGACAAGAAAAATACTGTCACTAAGAAGCTTCACTTATCTTTCTAAGGCTCATGAAACGGTATGTGGCTTATGGTACACAGAGATAAGTAATACAGACTAAACCACGTGAAATGTCTGAATTTATGTGTTTAAATGTTTATGTGTGTATCATCAATATACTCCATCCAAGGGACGTATGAGAGCCTAGGCACGCTCACCATACAAAATACAATATAATGAGTGTTTTAAAGTTCACTGGGTCGACCGTTCTGCTAAGTAACCAAGCTGGTGCCAAGCTGGTGGCAATTACAACACTGCCACCAGAAAAAAATTTGTACGGTTACTTCCATTTTACAAATGGGTGACATTAAACCACAGATTCAGCTCTTAGTCAAAATAACACATAACACCTATGTCAGCTGGGATTTCAGGAGTCCTAGCCTTTTGCTTCTCAGTCCAGAGACTTTTCTCTAACAGAAATACAGACCTTACAGATGGGGAATTCTGTAAAACAAACAAAACAAAAAACAAACCAACCCCAAAAACAGCCAATTGCCATACACTCCCTCCCTTCAGGCATGCCTGTAAAATACATCAAATTCAGGGAGATTAAAAACATGGACAAATATTTCACCTTTTGTACACTAAAAAATTGAGGCGGCATGTGTTGAATATTCATTGCTAGCAGTTGCAGACTTTTGCACAAAGCAGCAGCCGCATAATGAGCCTACACACAGTAGAACAGTTAAAGTTACAATCAGACACTGTTTTTTAAAAGTAACCCATGAAAATAATACCCTACATCTTGGCAAAGATGAAACGCACCCAAGGTACAGCTCTGAGTCACTGAAGTTCCATACTTCTTCATTATTAATGATTCCAGTGGGTTTTTTTCTTGAAACGATAGATAGTATTTAATGTTTTGTTACCCTAGGGCTGCAGTACTCTGCTCGCATATCTGCATGAAGCACCTTGCTAATGCCTGGGAAATGTGAGACAAAGATAATGCATATCGCAAAACTTCATCGCTTAGCAAGTGCGGTTTCATTTTCTATAGCAGCAAATTAGCACTATATAACATCTCTAGCCTACAAGTCATCAACACAAAAGATGTTTCAGGCACATTATAGCACTGGAAGACTTTGCAAGGCCTGTCAGTACACTATTCAAAGAGTTATTGAGCGCATGAATTTGGGATTGTTGGAGTTTGAGGGGGAGGTGGCTGCATCTCTTTCATATACTAACATGATTGGAAAGGAGAGGGGTTTCTTGGCTGCTATAAATTAGCATTTTCAGCTCTGAGTGTGGTCTCCCAGACACAGTTTATAGCTGAAGCCATACAGGTTTTTTTGTTCCTACATCCAGCAGATAATAAAAGATGGAAAGTTACTGCATGCTTTTATCTCAAAAACATAATGAACAGAAATACCACCCCATGAGAGCTTTGCTTACACCGCCATTTATCGCAGTGGCCCGAGCAACAGTTGACTCTGTCCAGGTTTTTCTCAGCAACTGCTCATTTTGATTCTCCAAATTGCTAAGACCACCAACTGCAATAACCAGTGGGTAATGGGAGCTGTAAATAAGGTACAGACGCTGTCCTTCATAAAAGGAAGCCATCCATCACTGTGCAGAAGAAATTGAATGAGATCACCCCAGAAGAAGTGGTTATCTTAATTCTCGGCTGAAAGTCCCTCTTGCAGGCCACCCAGTAGTACTCAGTAATAAAAGCCTGTGTTTAACAGCTCAGTTTTAGATGAATAGTCTGTTTTACCCCATCCAGGTAAGCACATGATCAGTTGGTGAAATCTGCCTCCCCAACAGATTTTGGCACACTGGTGAACTCAGGACGCATTTCACTGCCCCACCCTAGAGCAGCAATGTTTGATGCTCCAGGATGGACTCCCAGGTTGGGAGTTTCCATCAGCCTTACACCAACCTGCTCTTAGCATTTGTCTGCAGCATGGTGCTAAAAGAGCTCAAGTCTTTGTTACACAACTGACCGAAGGACTTGAATTCTTCAAGCATAGGTATGCTCTGTGCACACTAGAGAGCGGTACCTTCACTTTGCTAGAGGTAGAGAAACTCATTTTGAGGAACTGTGAGCGTTCGTACCATGTAAGAGCACCCGCGTTGATACGCACCCACTCAAACACCCACACTCAGAAGACCAAGTATTTTGCCAGGGTGAATCCATGATAAGACTTCTACGGGTGCAGTTTGGCGGAGTAACCATCACACACCTAAGCAAAATTACATGGTATCTTAGCTGATTGGCAGCTCAGTTTTGTTCTTAGTTTTTTTTTTTAAAAGCTGGGTAAAATTTTGCAGGGAGAAACCCTTTGTTTTAAAATAAAGAATGACAGAGTTTATGGAAGTATTTTTCAGGATTTTACTGCAAACCAATGGGTTTGGTCACAAAAAAATAGGATACATATAACCATGTTAATTATATTACATTACAATGATGGTATACATTACAAGTAAGTCTGTAAGTTTAAATATACATCTAGAGTTACAACTGAATGTACAGATCTTCTTTACAGTACATACAATCAGGAATGAAACCCCCCCCCCAAACCATAAATAATGCCCATTTTACAGATGACATCTTTTAAACTAAAAAAGAAAAAAAAAAGAAACCAACAGCTTTGACCGACTGCAGCTGGGGCATTTTGGTCCATAAAAACCCTTTCTAAAAATAGAAATCTTTTTTCATAGCAGCAATGCTTTCTTCAAGCATTTGGATACAAGTAATTGTGAGCCCATTTCAATAATTTTAGTTGACTGTATAGATTTACAAAAGAAATTTCAAAATTACACTTAATTTATCTTCCAAATATGGAAGAAACAAACAATGCCCCACACTGTGGTATCCTGCAAGTGTCCCGTTGATGCTTTAAACTAAGTCCATCTGTAGTACGCAGACCACACGCATACCATTTGTTCACATAGTAAACCCACATAAATGAACTGAGAAACACACTCTGCAACAGGGAAAGCTTTGGAGCTCACAAGATCTCATCAGAAAAAGGCACATTTCATAAAATCCTCATCACGTTCACATAGATCTTCAGGCAAGGCTTTTCGGAGCACGATTTCAAAACATCTTGTTCTTACTCCTACGATCTGCCGTAGCAGTCTATGGCAGCAGTCACTCTTGTTTTTTTTTTCCCAAGGAGACAGCACCACTTTGGGGGAAGAATGAATGGAAATGAAAAGCCTGTAAAGCTCATTTAGAGAGTGATGTGCTCTTCAAAAAAGCTTCCAGCAAACAGTGTAGTTGAAATTAAGGCGGCAAAGCTGCCATGGTGGAAATGTGCAAATTCTCTTTCAAGATGACTGGTCACAACTGGCAGTTCCACCAGAAGGACAAACAAAAATAAAAATAATAGTTATTATTATTAAAAAAGAAAGAAAGAAAAATGTTCACAAGAAAGAGTCCACGGGTGGGGCATACGAGAAGCCCAAAAAAGCCTCAGCGGCTTCTTTGACACTGGCGGTGATGAGGATGCTGTCCGGGGACTGGCCGATAGAGTTGGGGACTGGCTCATCTGTAAACTCCGGATCAAAGTGTCGCAGGTCACTGGGGCCACTCTGTGGAAAGGGCAGAAAAGGAAAGACGCAACATTTAGACCCAAATGTTTTCCGAGTGCACAGTTCAATTCAAAATGGGGACAAGCACC
This sequence comes from Pelecanoides urinatrix, assembly GCA_013400755.1. Taxonomy (NCBI): domain Eukaryota; kingdom Metazoa; phylum Chordata; class Aves; order Procellariiformes; family Procellariidae; genus Pelecanoides; species Pelecanoides urinatrix. The sequence goes on along the minus strand of VZTQ01000352.1, from coordinate 4,529 downwards.
CTTGTGCGGAGACTCACAGTGTTATCACCTCGGGCCCACTGCTTAACAGCCTTTGCCAGTTTTAGTTTGACCTTTTTTTGTATCCTGCTGCATATTGTCTCACTAAAAACAAGATGATTCAATTTAATACGCTACCCTCCAACTAAGCTCATGCAACAAAAGCCAAATGCAAACACGCCACTCTGCCATGCAGCAGTCTGCAGAGGAGGACTTTGATCTCTGGGCCAGTTATTAAATTTAGTTTATAAAATGTTCAGAAAGTGAACAAGAACAACCTCCACAACCAGATCCCTGTCTTTAGATGTTAGTATCTGACAAGCCAAATGTAACTCTGCCCTTGGCAAGCTACTGGCTTTCTACACCTTACCTTCCCCTTTGGCAAAACGGGGATGCTGGGGATTATTTCAAAATAGCCATGCAAATGAAGCATTTGTGAGAGGCCAAGAAACCCAGCTAAATTTAGACTGTCCATCAGCAAAAAGCCAGCTACCGCTTATTTTTAACCTTGCCTGGACAGTCACCAGGGAAGGAAAAGCTGTGTTCCCCAAACAGCCATCTGGCCAGTCCCCTCGGCTCCCGGGCACCCCACAAAGACAAGGGGGGGAAAGACACTCTCCATACATTCTATAATTAGAAGTGATACATACCACATTTGGGTTAAAAGGGGGTGTAATCTTCTTATTAATGAGATCATCCCAGTTAATTGGGGAGAAGAAGATGTGATTCTTAATCTCCATCTGTTACAGAGAGAAAAATAGATTCATTCAGACTCAAGCTAATGCAAGCAGCATGGCCTAGTCATCCTCCCGTGCCGCTCGCGGGCACCGGCCGGTTTGCACTTACAAAGTCCTCCTTGGCGCCAAGCCTCTTTGTCCTGTCCTTCTGCAAGAGGCCTTCCAGGAGATGTCTAGCTGAGTTGGTAATATTTGGCTTCAGCTGCAAGGGTTTGTTCAAGATGTTGTCGTACATTTCTGCCGTGTTCCTGCTGTAGAAGGGCGGCTGTGGGAACGGGAAAGGAGAGACCCAGGTTAATGAGGCTGACAGGCGGGCACAGGGTTTCTTGCAGGGGAAGGACAAGTAAACTAGTTTGATCTGTCATGAAGGATTCGTTGCTTACCAGGCCATAAAGCATCTCATACAGGACTGCTCCAAGGCACCACCAGTCCACAGTCCGGTCATAGGGCTGCTTATGAAGAACTTCAGGAGCAAGATACTGTGTAAGAGAAGGAAGAGAGCCACGTTAGCCAAAGGGATCTTTGTAATTAGTACAGCCTCCCCATTCTTGAATGAAAGCAGCTTACTGAATCCCAGCAATATCTAAGCTACCGGAAAGCTACAAGCTCTTTATCAACAGGGAGACGGCTCGAGAACTGTCCTTTCCTGCTCAACAAGCTCTACGTGTCCTACATGTCCTCACTGGCAGCCTGACATTACAAGACCTGTAACACTCCCTGCTTGTCTAAACAGCTGTAAATATACGCAGGAGATGCCGGTTTTCACTGACGAGGACGGCACTTGCTGCTGCTCTACGAGTGGTGGGCTGAGGGCTGGCCGTACCTCTGGTGTGCCGCAGAAGGTGGAGGTCGTGCCATTGTGCTCAATGTTTTCTTTGCAGAGTCCAAAGTCAGTCAAGACAATATGCCCCTGCGAATCGAGCAGGATATTCTCTGGCTTCAAGTCACTGTAGGAAGAGATGAAAGAAGACAAGTGTTTGTTAGAGGAGCTACAGTGAGCATATTTCAGGGGCAATTGCTTACAGAACTTCACTAAGTCACAAAAAAATATTAGAAGCAATTCTAAGCTCGTACTGAGATCAACTTTTCAATGCTTATTCAACAAAGCATGTGGTTTTTTTAGTCCAACAAACTGAACAAAGCTGCTTACCGATACACAATGTTCAGGGAGTGCAGGTAGCCCAGTGCACTGGCAATTTCAGCAGCGTAAAATCGGGCTCTCGGCTCCAGGAAGCAACGCTCCCTCTGGAGATGGTAGAACAACTACAGGAGACAGAGAGAACAAAGTTGTGTAAGCGGCGCCAAAGCCTGTTAACAATGCACTTAATTAGACTCAACATATATAGCGAGGGAGAACAATAGCAGGAAATGGCCTAACGATCCTTTGGTAGTTCAAAACTTGGCAGGCTGGAAACATTCAGTCTAGTAACTTCTCCCCCATGACTTTTCCCCTTGCAACTCTTTTTCATATAAAAGAAAGGGTGAAAAAGTCTACCCTACCACCGTGCACATGATAGGAAACACTATTTCATTTTCTTACTGCTTACCTCTCCACCATTGATGTAGTCTAGGACAAAATACAATTTGTCTGCAGTTTGGAAGGAAAAGTGAAGCCCGACCAGGAAGGGGTGTTTCACATTTTTCAGCAGGACATTGCGCTCTGACATGATGTGCTTCTCCTGAAAACACGACAAATCATCAATGGTTAGTACACTTGCTCAGCAATAGCAGTAGAAATATATTTGATGGACATTGCAATGGCATAATGAAGAAGCAGCTTACCTCCTTCTTCTTCAGGATTGCTTTTTTCTGCAGGACTTTAACAGCATAGAACTGCTCTTCTGCCTTATGCCGTGCAAGGAGAACCTGAAAGAGGACAAAATCCCTGAACTGAGCAATACTGAAATACGGAACAACTTGTAAATACAACAGGAAACAAGCTTTATGTTAACAGCTGAGCACTGCTACATCCCTCTAGTTCAATGTGCAAGCCCTTTGCTGGAAATGCCCAACGCTATTACCACTGGCAGAAAAATCTAGCCCAAAGTTTTTACGTCTGGTTCCCTTCCCCTCCAAAAGTGAAGTATATATTCTTCCCAGCACCACAGCCTCCTCACTCCCTTGCTCTTTTATGACCCTTTCAAACGCAGCATCCTACTCCCTCTCCCCCCCAGCTATGCAAGGAGCCAGGCACGGGGCAGTGGGGCATGCTCAGGTCTAGTTTAAATGACCACCATTTACCAAAGCCAGTACAAACCCAACCCTCAGGCATCACCTGCAAGAGCTGAATAGTAAATAAATTACAGCAAAAAGAAGTTAGATTTACCTTCCCAAAACTGCCTTTTCCAATCACTTTTAAGAAATGAAAGTCTGATGGTTTGGCATGTGGGTTGGATGATGGACCAAGATTGATCTGCTGTGAAGGACTGGGCTAGAAAAATAACAGACAGAAGCCACATTTATTAAAACAGCTTTGTAGTGAGAATCCCAATAATGTCTCTTTTTTTAAAAATATAAATAAAGTGACCTTGAAAGTGAAGATTAGCACTCTTATCACTAAAAATTTAATCTGGACTTCTGCCAGATATCTTAAACTGTAAGATACTGCCTAAAGAGAGTGTAACAGCCATAGTTTACTTAAAAGTTCTTGTTGATATCTTAGCCACATTCCATAACGAAACAACAACCAATAAAGCTTACTTTTAAAATTTTTTCTCCATGTCGGGAAAAACTGTCAGTCTAACTTGATAACTCTTCTTCCACAGTTACATCAGTGTGTTATGAGCTGAACTAAAGTAACACTCATGATGCTAATTTTGCTACGCTTCTATTACCGGCTGACTTGATTTTCTAAAAATGCTTCACTGAGTACGATCTACTTACCGGAGGAGAAGGATTAGCATTCATAAGTTCAGGCTCTTGAGGCTGGGAGATTTTCAAGATAGACTGAACTTCAGGGCTGCAAGGATAAGAGCATGCATGATTAGAAGTTACCAGAAGCATTGGGCAGGTCTTTCCGCCAGAGGGCATGCACGTATTGTGAAAGATGAGTTTTGGTTTGGGCTATTACAGAAGGCAACTGAAACAATCTATTCTACTTAAGAAGTAAAATTAATCTACAAAAAGTAAATTCAGTCATACAAAAAAATGTATTTATACTGTAAGTACAGTTCAAAATAGGGATGGGGCTCTAGGCATCCCATCCAACTCATTTCTCCCAAACCCAGCACATGAAGATTTGTTGCCAAATGAGTAATACCTCAAGAAGATCAATTAACTCTTCCGTAACAGTCATGCCAGAGGCATTGCAGTAAACAAACCATTTTAAGTAGACCTCGCAATACATAGTGATATTTGTGACTGAAATCCAGCCAAAATTTCTGATACTTACTGCTTGCATGCATAGGAGTTGGTGGCTATCTTCTGAATGAAGTCGTTTAGCCCCATTCTTCTCTGCTTCATGAAAGCTATAAAGTAAAAGGAGAAATAAAATCGTTAAACTATCCTGCGAGAAGTATCACAGTCTCCCGAGCATGCCCGGAGAAGCCCCCCGCCGCTCACCGATGAGGATGGCCACCATCCCCCTCATCTTCGAGTAGGTCAAGGTAGGACCAGACGCCTCAGCTGCTTTCACGGTCATTTCGGAGCGAGGCAGGGGGTGGGTAGAGATAAATAACGAGCGTACGACACTACCGGCTCCCCAGCACCGCACTGCCTCTGCGAGGCACCCGGCGGCGCTTAAGTGGCGGCGGTGATGGGCGGGACCGGGGCGGGGCGGCGACGCTCGTGTCCCCC
>VZTQ01000351.1:0-80255 GCA_013400755.1 Pelecanoides urinatrix | reverse complement strand
AAATTAACTCTATCTCAGTCAAACCAGTACTATTCCTGCACAGGTGACTTTTCCAACAATTATTTCATCTATCTCCTACATCTTTTCCTAGAGTGGCTGTCTCTGTGATTTCTGTATGTGGTGACTGTAGGCTCTGATCACTTTCACTGAGCTAAAAAAAAAACAGAGTAGAGAAAATACAATACTGAGCCTATGGTCTAGTTCCTCCTTCACATCAACTTGTGGAGAGTGTGGAGGCACAGGAACAGATAACTCTGCATACATTCTCCACTAAACAAAGAATATCCTAGGAAACAAATTTAAATTAATGACTAGACCATATCTCTGGAAAGTCTGGTTTTGTAGCTATTTACCCATCCAAGGTAAGTAGCTAAATTGGACCTTTTATTTCCAGTCACAAATTGCCTAGTTTAGCTTCCAGCTTTTTGATATTTTCTGCTTATGTGTTTGACTAAACAGTTGATTTCTTAATCACTTCATGCACACATTCCTTCTTCACAGGCACAGACTTCAACCAAAATTGAAAATCTGCGCTTCCATCTGTAAAATAATGACTCTGGAGCATGAACAAGTGAGCACTCTAAAGTATAAGTGCTAACATGTACTTCTCTTTGTGCACCTATATTGCCAGGTTGAGTATGCTACTAGGATCTTATCTCCTACTTCCTTGCTGCATGTGATGCAGCTTCAAAGCAAGAGCCTAAGCCATCTTCTCTGCCACTAAGGAATTGATTACCTTATGTCTGAAAACATATGTGGGACCTATGGTAGCCAAGGCAAGTAGAGGCACACATAGGTCTGTACTGAAGAGCTCAAGCCTTCTCATTTTCTTCCAGAGACCATCGAAGCCAGCCTCTGAATTTGGAGTGGACATGTTACAAATTTGGGTCTAAGGTCACAACTGAAATGTTGTAGCTATCAGAAGCATGGCTTTGCTTCTGGAGCACTGTGGCTTTTCATTGCTATGATACATAGATCTAGGAAGAACTAGCCCCTAAGAGTTTCTATCTAATCAACAGCCCAACCTAAAGAGCATTCCCTGTATAGGGGCAGTATCCTCTGCAGTCATCTTGGCTCATGACTCACAGTCACCCTTATGAGTGGCAGTCCCCCTTGTTGTAATCTGGGGTTGCTTTCAGGTGACAGCAAAGCCAGAACTCACACCTCCATGTGTAGCATATAATTTAAAAAAATATTTTCCAGGCCATGGTGTATTTACCGGTACTGATAGGAATCATTTCAAAGTAATATACTTCTATGCCTCTAGCTTTGCCTGTATGGAAGCTCTTTCCTGAACTGAACACTTCTAAATACGTCATTATTGATGAGTATTACTGACCAGTGCTGTGTTATTTCTTGCTGATGCTTCTGAGAAGTATCTACTGACAAAGGTGTTTCTGTGATTCACAGAGTAAATATCTTCTAATTAGCCAGTTGGTGGTTAATATCAGTCAGCTAAAAAAACCTCTATATTTGATAATATATGCAACAGTGCTTCCAAATCCCTACTTTGATTTGTTATGCATCCTGGCATTGAAAAGAGCAAAAACAATGAGCCTAGATGTACATATCTGGTTCAAGACTGAGGAAAAATGAGGATATTTGGTTGACTGGTTTGTTTGGGTTTTTCACTAATCTTTAGGACCTTTGAAACATTTGAGGAACTTGTGTTGACTTTAAAAAAATATAGTGGATGCCTGCAATTGTTTTTTCCATTTTCCATTCTTAGACAGCCCTGAAAGAAAAGATTATCTTTATTTTCCTTACCACTTAAAATACACTTAGAAATCTAATTGAATTTTTGTTAAAAATTAAAAGTTTAGAAAGGCAAAATAATGAAATAAAATGGTGCTAGGAAACTTCCTAACATTTAGTTAATCCTGCTACAGATGAAGTAACCCCTTAAAACTGAGTTAGCAGTCTGGAGAAATGACTAACTTGATTGTAGTTGTTTCAGTGTACCTAAAAATGGCATTGAACATGTGCTTAAATACAAGGACTTTGTAACAAACAGTAAATACAGCTCTTTTATCTTTTTTTTTTTTTTTTAATAGCCTTTTAAGTTTTTTTGGGGGGGTTTTCTTGTTTGTTTGTTTGTTTTTTTTGGGGGGTGGGGGTGGAGCTTTCTTTCAAATTTCACTTTAGAGAGATTTCCACAATAAAATACTTCATGATAGGACATGAAAGAGACAACAACCTAGTGTAATACACAATACTGCATCCATTTATCTCAGTGGAAATTTTCCACTAGCTTTAAAGGGAACAGTAGCAAGACCTCAAATATTAGAAAGACCTTATGTTTTAGGCAGACTTCTGTGGTGTGGTAAGATGCACTGGACAGTTAAAATACTGGTCGTAATAATCTAAGAAACTATAAATGTCTTTCTTTAATTTGTTTCCTTTCTGTTGTACAGAAAGGAACAGAAAGGAACAAAGAGAACACCTCTGAAATCCATGAGGTGATCTGACCTAACTTTTTGAAAATAATATGTTAGAGTTAAAAACAACCACTAATCAACATGTCTTTCTATTTTCTTCCATATCGATAAGGAAGAGCCTTGTGAAAATATGTGACATAATTTAGAGTTACTGTAACAGTATACTTATGTTTCATGAGTGTGACTATCTGTGAATAAGTCTAACCCTTGTACTTCTAAAGAACTGTTCTTTGCAAATAATGCTTTCGTTCTGAAAGGTGACAAGACAGAGAAAAAGTGTATTTTAAAACTTTTCAAAGACTACAAAAAGGTGGAAGAACTTCTGAGGAAATGTTTCTTTTTTTTTTTTTTTTAAGTTATTATAATCAAGCATGAAAACTAATTTGCCTCCAGTTATTATATTTCTTTTCCTTTTTTCCCCCTAAATGTGTAACAAGAAAAAATATTGTCTGTAACTGTTACCTCAGAATGGAAAATCATCTGGACAAAGTTCTTTCTTTGTTTTTTATTTAACAAGTGAAGTGGTGATATATCAGAGCACAACCATCCTACAAAACAGTCTGTGCTGCTATGTGTGAATGTGATTAGCTAGTTTTAAGCTCAGTCACCTGTGATCTTGCAAACTTTTGATGAAGACTTATATACACTTCATAAGCAAACAGACAAGAACAAATATTTTGCTGTTTGAGGTAATGTGAAGTAGGAGGTTGTAGTGCTGATGTGCTGGGAGTAGAGAAGCAAAGAGGGTACTGGACTGCCCCTTTTTTGACCCCTCTTTGCTATGCAGCGTAACATTGGAATTCCCTTCTACGGACCTGTTTTCTTTGAAGCCCTTTGCCTGTCTACAATAGCAAGAATGAGTATAACATGTAGCTGACATCATCATCTTCAGCAGAGAACTAGAGGGCAATGATTAAAAGGCGATCCAAACCAATCTGCTTATACTACATGCCCAGATTATGACCTGTTGGTTGATGAATTCTGCCCTAAATGGGCACCTCACTGAGGTGGAAGCTGCACACTCCGAAGCTAGAATTTCCCAGTGGACAGGGGTGGTCTTTAGTTCCCAGGGAAGCAAGGCGTTCTGCTATAGCTATAGTCTAGAGATGCCTGGCTCAATTCTCCATGTTTTAGCTTAGTGGCAGCCAAGATACACAGTCTTTGCAATGAACATTCAAGTGCATTTCTGATAGTTGAGCCCCTGATGTCAGCTGGTCTTTGTCATGCTATTGTAGCTATTAAACTAATCGGGTTTTTTCCTTCCTCATAGGGATGAAGAAGATACAGATAAGATTTATATGGAGCAAAAGACTCTGGAAGATATAATACAATAAAAAAGAAGACAGAAACAGTGAGAGTGAAATGGAGATGAAAAAAGGAAAAGGGAAAAACATGCCAGGAAGAAAGTAGTAAGAGAAAGTTGATTGCTCTTACAAATCTGCTGAATAAATACAAATGGGATAATAAAATAAATGACTAACATACAGGGATGAGACTAGGCTATTCACACAAATTAAAGTTCATTGTGATGCAGGTATTCACATTCCCCAATGGAGTTCATACCACTCCTATATGAGCCTGGAAAAACTTTATTTCAGCTGAAATAATAATTATACAACAGTTTTTGGAATAAATATATCAGATCATATCGAATGACCTCTCTTTCCCTGAGGAGGATCCCCTTGGTAAAGAATATAGCACTATAACCTTGAAAATGCTTACTTCATCACTTCATGATTTTGTTGACTGTCCAAAAGATATTGTGCAGTTCTCTTGCACCTGCCAGTGCAGCCCTGAGGGTGGCAAGGTGGACTGTCAGAAACCCTGCTCTGCACAGCTTCATACAGAAATGAAACAAGGTTTAAGTTTCTCAAAATGCTGTTGTGATCTTTTCCTTATTGTCTGAGCTTTGACTCTTTCATCTTATTGTTCCTAAATATCCTTTGTTCCTGAGGGAGGGGTGCTGCTGAGATGGTTCTTGTTAACTCATTTTCACGTCTCAAAGCTTTCAAAGTTTTATCCTGGAACAGTTTCATGAGCTGTGTTCCTTGCCACATACAAAGCATGATATATATTGGAAAACAGTTTTAATTAAAATCTAGCTTAATGTTTCTATTTATTTTAAGTAGCAGCTGGCATTACTTGTTAAACTGACTATGAGAGAAAGAGGTTGGAAAAAGGAAACTGGTTGCTATTCCTTCTTTTTTATTTTCCAGTTGTACTACTGAAAGCATTAATATTTTAAATCTCTATGATTCTGGCTATTAAGTAAGAACTAAATAAGAAGTAAAATGTGAATAGAATTGGTTTTCCATCATTGACATGGCCATTCATGCTAATATCACAAGACAAGCTTCTCATTAAATTGGCAGTAATGAAAACATAGGTTCTATGTGCTGAGATTTATGTGTCTGGCAGAAAATTTCACAGCATTCTTTAGGATGAGAAAAGTTTCTACTGTCATCTCTCTCAATTTCTATATAACTAATAAAAAACTAGGGACACTGATGAGCACAGCATGATATGATCTAGTTGCCATCCTTGATCTGATTGCCTTATTACAATTCAAAAATAATCTTGGCTTTTTCAGAAAAAAAAAAAAAAAGATTCAAACTCTGAGTTCTTTATATGTATGCCTATTAAATACACTGCTTCCATACCAACAACTTCAAAGGTCTAATCACACTGGGAGTGGATTAATCTTATTTAGTTGTAAGCATCTACTTCATGGACAACTACACCTGAGATAAATATCTCAGGTTGTCTTAACAGTGAGTAGAAAGAGAGAGATCCCCTTAGAGTACTTCTCATCTGACCTGCTTTAATGGGAGCGTCAAGAACGGGGTATCTGAGTACACTGTGCAATGACAGATAGGACAACGCAACCAAAACTGAGTGCGATGAGGCTTGGCATAGGCTATGGATTAATGAGTAACAGGGCAAAACCACCTGAAACTGCTGAAAAGCTATATCATGGTATCCTCAGGGACTGATTACATTGGCAGTCTGTGTCTGTAAACCCCTCCCTGTCCCGTAAGAGAGACTGGGGCAAAGTGTTGTTACAACATCCAGCACCATGCAGAGGGGAGGGTACATGTAGTGTACCAACTATGTGTTGGTACTCAGTCCCCAGCCAGAGTGTGATGCTGAGACTGGTCTGAGCCAGTGTCATGTTTCCCCTAGGCTCGGCTGTGTCAGCCCACTGGTGAGGTAACTTGTGGTCTCAGTTTGGTCTATGTGAGTCTTCGTGTAAAGCTTTTTAAGATGCAGCCTATCCCTTACCTGGTCCACTTAATAAGTTTTTTCTCAGCAGTGTCGTGTTGTCTGGTGTTCTCTTTCTTCTTGTGACACTTATTATAAATGTTTATCTTAAGATAAAATAAGTAGGCCCCTAAAGAGGTTTAGCTATGCACTCATAGTAAAAAGATAGCAAAGTGGGTATTTCAGTTACAGATATCAATATTTTAGGTATTTAAGGTTTGTGAAATGAATTCTACCTGCCAGTGTCTATTCTCCATATGCAGCCATTGTGTGAATGGCAGTGTAATTAATGAGGCAGGGACTTGACAGAGACTTTTTTTGCCCCCTTATGTTTGTTAATGCAATAGAACTTTTTCTATGCCTTTCAAAATAGCTGTATTCTTGAACAGAATCATGATGACTACTCTCTACTGCAAGCAAAAACTACAGCTCCTGAAAACTATATGGACTTCCCCTATTCTTATCCACTTCCCTGTTTTGTGTCCCTTGAACTCTTGGTATGGATATTAGACCCCCAAATAGCTATCTCTGGTATGGAAATTCCTGTACATTGGCTAGCAGCCATTGCAAATTAGCCAGAGGATACAGTTCAGGGTAGTCTTTCCATGGTGGCCTGTCATCTGTTACCTGCTTCCATTGAAAAAAAATTATTCCTGACAAAACCATCAAACAGTAATCCCTCCTCCCAAATGCCCAAACAAACAAAAATGTGTAGGCAAAGAAGCTGATTCATACTGGACCTTAAGAATACCCCTTTTCTCCAACTGATTAGTCTAGTCAGGCTGTACAAGCACTTTACCTATAATAGAGAAACCAGTCTTTTCAGATTATGAGCATAATAATATTTGATTGAAATAGTAAACGTAAAGAAACAAGATTTGAAACAAATTTGGAAAAGATTTTTTGTTTGGTTGGATTTTTTGCTTTGCTTGTTGCAGGGCTTGGGGTTTTCTTTAAAAAAAAAACAAACATAATTTGGGATTAAATTGTTTTAATTTGGAACACAATTTTGGGAAGACATTACCAGTGAATGAATAGTGTGGGAAAAATAAAACCAAAATAAATGTTTTAGTTTGTGATGAAAAAAACATTCAGTGTGTTCTGGAAAAGCTTTCAACTCTTTTTTGCTACAACACTGAATCATGCACTGAAGTAAGAACACTCGTTATTATATGTTAGGGTTACCCTTTCATGCCACGTTGTGTGCAGTACTTGCTCAACTACATGGTAAGGAGTGCAGAAAGAAGCTGCAGCTAGGAAATGGGGATCCCTCCAGAGGACGTAGAGTCTGTGGAATATGTGTGGCAACATTTTTTTTTCCAGGGAAGGCAAGGAGCAGCTGTGTTTATAGCAATGTACTTGTAGGCACAACCAGAAAGTCTTGAACATGGGTCAAATGATTAAGCTTATAGTATAGTGTGTCAGGTTTAATTCAGTGACGTTCTGATCCAGTCCTTAAGCTCCACTGTGGCCAGCTCAGCCAGCACTACGATGTATGTGGAAGGGACCTGCACAACAAAATAGGTGGCCACCAATTTGCTCTGAGTTCAGAAATGATACAAAGTTGAAGAAACTCTCCTGGTAGTTTTTTAAAGGTGAACACACAGATATATATGAAACACTGATTTTGCCATCTAGAAAAAGGTCATGCCCGTGTAAAAATAACTCTTAAATAAAAAAGGGGTGGTTTTCAAATCTACTTCTCTCCCCATTTTCCTTTCCTTTCATTCCTAAGAGAAATTGTGACTGAACATTGTGGAGATAAGTTTTAACAAAAGACAAAACAACCTCTAAAAAGACCCCAAGCTTCATTTAAAAAGCAACAATTAGACGTTCTGACTGGCATCTGAAAGAAAACTTATTGTAAACATTCCTGAAGAGGGTGCATGCATCAGAGTCAGACTCTCAGGACCACAAGCTGCTGTGCGATCATGAGACAACCGAAGAACAGTAAGAATTCCCTACAGAGAGAGAAGATACATCAGAAGCACTACAAAATATATGCAACATGATTGGCTGATTACATTTAAACTGCGAGGTAGATGAGGATACAGACAAAAGGAGAAAAAAGGAGTGTACTGCATAGTTACAGCTAGGGTTATACTGCCATTTCAGCCTATTTACTGAAATGGAATGAAGTGATTGAAGAAATTGAGTTTTAATCAGGTTTTCTTTAGCTTTTGTAAAACGAAAGCAATAATTTGGGGGATTAAGATTAACTGAAATTCCTTTTGTTGTATACCATGTATTTCAGTGATATTGTCTGTCTAAACATACATTTCAGAATGATACTTACTGAATTCCCTTCTAGGACAGGATCAGTTATGTCAGGCTGCTTCTTGAAGTTTAAATTCAAACTCCACTTGGATCAGAGGATATAATTTGGATCAGTTTATAGTTTTTATAGCATCTGAAAAGATTGAAAAGAAATCATCAAAGAGGATGCTAATTGCAATCAAATTAAATGACTGGATGGATTAGAATTAGGATGCAGAACTCTGGGAGAATGTGTGCTCTGATGCATCCTGCTGGTGACATGTTTTATTTTTGTGTATTAACCAAACATCTCTTGAGTACTTTTTCAACAAACAGAATAGTGTGGAATTCACAATGACCCAATCATAGACTGAAGAAAAAAAAATGGTTCTTGCCAGTTGTTAAGGGAGTAGTTTAACTTAAGAATAAGACACATTACTTATGCAAAGTCATGTGTATGTAAATTCCAGAATATAATATCAAATCACCCAGCTCACTACTATTGGAATAAATGAAAAAAAGATATTTTTTTTTTCTTTTTTCACCTGGGGTAGTCTTATGAGGTAGCTATGAGTTTGAAGTGTAGTCTTGGTATTGTCACGCAAATAAGCACTTCAAGAAATTCTTCTCAATATATATTGCAAGCCAGAACTGTGGAATTAATTAGTCTGTTCTTCATGGTAGATTTTTCCATAAAACTTTTGAATGTTCATATAAGGAAGGTTTTTCTTTCTTTAATATACTCTTCTGTTAAATTTTTGTACATATCCAAGGAAAATTGTACTAAATGAAATGAATGGATGCAAAGGAAAGTTAACTCAAACCAAACTAGAAAACTATTTCTAGGCAGTTCCAGAGGCAAACATATGCATATGCACAAGGATTTCAGTAAATGTCAAAAACAACAACTTTTCAAGTGTGGACACCAGATAAGCATCTTTCTTCCTTTTAGGGGTGTTTTTCCAACAATGGGGGCAATACTTCATGTACCAAACTTCAGGTAACATTTAAATATATCTACAGGCATAAGATATTTATAAATATAAACACATTATATACATTATAGAGCATATACAAACAATCTTCCTGTTAAAATCTCCAGACCATGATGACAACAGAAAGTTATGGCAGGTAACATTTAGACTGACAATGTATTTGTCTCTTCTTCCAGACATAATCAAGAAGTGAAAACATTCTTTGAAATTTGAAACATCAGCCATAGGAGATGCTTCATTTCTCAGTCCAAGCCTACATTTGCAACAGGCAGAGATTTGATTTTCTTGTGTGAATTTTATAAATTCAAATTCTTCTACAATTTCACTGAACAATGAACCTTACATATTTTTCATAAACCAATCCTCTTATTAAAAAAATTTACACAATCTGTAGTCATTTACAGGGTTTCCATAAAGTGGGTTCAAAACTGTTGCTTGGGGTAAGCCTGAACACAAGATTGCCCATGAGTCTATCTTATCTCACATAAGCTTCTGTGAGTTTTTAGCATTTTTTTAAAATTATTTTTAATATTACATAGGTCTGACAAAAGTAAAGAAAAAAAATTTGAAAAACTACAAATTGATATTCATATGTAGTCCTTCAGAAAGAGAAATTGAACAGACTGCATTGCTAGTAGCTCAAAAGTAATTTTTCAAATACCAGTATTTTACTCTGGTTTGTAACCTCACGTAGGCATGAAATTGAAATACTTACTTCCCTATCAAACTTTATGTATTCATTGCCAAGTGTTGTCTGATTTATTCTTATAAAATTTTTCTCATAAACATCGGCCTGCCAACATTAGTCTTTAAAAAACCAAACAAACAAATAAACATGCCTTTCAAAGTGAGAAAAAAGAAAAAAAAAGTATTAAGAATTACATAAACTTTGTTGACAGTGATGAGAAAAGATTGGGGAAACAGCAATTTGTTTTATCAACCTTGAATGACTCTTTAATTTTATGACAATCTCCTCTGAGCTTATCATTCATGGAAATCTTTTTGTCACATACAGCTGAGATAGTAAGACAAGTTAAAAATAATCCTTCATATATGAGAAAAAAATTCCCAGAAATATCTCAAAAAACTTAATTGTTTTTGTGAGTCTCCATAGCTGGGATGCCAGCAGACTTTTCCTGTATGGTTATAGGTATCAGGACAAGAAGGTCATAATCCATCCAGGTACTCTCCCATCTCCCTATTCTGTATTTAATTTATCTTCAGCTTACAATAAGGTTATAAATAATTTGGGAACAGGTAATTAATTTTCTTTTGTGGTTGTTTAATGACTACCACAGTAATATTCTTGCCTTCAGGTTGCCACATGATATCAAAAAATAAACAATAAATCAGAATAATGGAAAAGGATATATACTAATGACGTTAAATATAGAAGGAATTATACAACACTGCCTAGGTTGCCAGATGATTACCATGGCTTCCAGCTCACCTCCATTCTTGCTTTTTTACTCAGTACAGAATTGCATGGAGCACTGGAGACTCAGTCACAGAATAAAGCAATCTGAAGTACTATGCTTTCGATGGTAAAGAAGTAGATTGTGGTTTTGTGAGACTCCACAAAAAGATATAATTATGTTTTCATATGTTTTCTAGGTTACAGTAAGATGGGTGGTTGGTTTCACCCCCACATCCTCTGAGCTTTGTTTGTAGTGATTTTTGTCCTATTTGTGATTCCACCACAGATTAACCTTTAAGCACACTACATACATATTTGTAAGAAAAGCACTTCTGCATATGCAGCTGAGATCAGTAGAAAGGATCTAGGCAAGCTTCTTTCTTTATAAGTGAGGTAGCTGCTATGTCATCCTCTGAGAAGAGACCTGAACTCTGGCACTCTCTTCCTTCCCACCCCAAGAGAGACCAAATTTTCAGGGAACGCTGAACTTTCTGTAAGTTCTGGGAGAGAAGAAAGAATGGATTTGGGGAAGTTTTGATTAAACCTTACGTCATATATATTTTTATTGTGTCATTGTGCAGTTTCATGTCAAGGTGAGGCACTAAGTATGGGATAGCCAACTACTTTAAATTCATTTGAATAAATCAATATAACGCTAAATTTTGCTTTGCTTATTGATTTTTTCCTAACTCTTGTAGGGAAAATTGTTTTATCAGGAGACTAGCCAAAGTAAAGGAAAATAAACACACTATCTCAAGAAAATTAATTTCTTATAGATTCCTTTGGAGACTATTGTGCTGTAAAGATTTATGAAAAACTCTGTCCATATATATGACACACCCTAGTTATGATGATATAGTTAAAGAATAATATGATAGGCTTGATTATGGAGGCCTGCCAGCTCTCAGTGTGGGTTACAGTTACAGATCTGTTTTGACCATTACACAGCAAATACTAACATCTGGAAACTTGAAGTTCAAAGGTTATTTTTCTCATAAAGCTGAACAAGTATGATTCATAAAAAACCAATGTTGACCTTCAATTTAAGAAAGTCCTGCTGCTAATATTGTATTGTAAAATACAGGGTGTCTCTTTCCTTGTCTTGGTTTGATTTTGATTTTATTGAACTATTTAATCAACTAACATAGAAAGAGGCATCTGAAAATAACCCATTCTTGTGATTATAATGCAGAAAATTGTACAGATAAATTACTAGCGTTTAACACACCTGCATATGTTAACCTTTATCATAAAAAAGCAAAGTCTTTTATGATTGCCTAAGAAGCTCCTGACTTGTTACATATTGCCTGCGGATTTTTTTTCCCTTTGTTGTCATCATCTTTCTCATTCATCATGCTACTCATCATAGTATACTACTTACAGTTCTATTCTTCCTGAGTTTATAGTGCCTGAAAAACGACACTATAAAAACCTACATTAGCATAAATTAATCTCATGTTCTAGCTCATGCCTTCAGGCTATGGAGATGTGCAGTAGATTAAATGATTTCCTTTATACTCCTCACAGCTGGATTCCCTTTCTGCCCTTTTGTAGCTCTGGACTATGTCTGTGTGCTCTGACCTGACAAACAAATGTGGTGGGCATTGCATATGTACCTTTATTCAATTCTCCAGGCAGTTGCTAAGTTCTGTACAATATTTCCCCTCCACATACGTGTGATAGGGACTGTATGCTACCTGGGATGTGGTACAGCCCAACAGCTATTGCTAGAACTACATATACTGTCAGGTAATCTGGGAATGCCTAGAGTCAAATATTGACTGCCTGATCATGAGTTTCCTCCTTTCCCCATCCTTCTTGTATTCAGCAGTAAATACTTACCTAAAGTCTAACTTTATTTGTACCACTCCTCTCCTTTCTTCTGTGTGTGCCCTTCTTAGATTAAGAACCTGAGCAAGCAGACCTTCTCTTCTCGCTATTTAACAATGGCAACAGAAAATTAAGGAAAATATCCATAATCACTGGGCTAAGCCGTTCCTTACACTATGTCTGGTTTGGGAGGCAATAAAGAGCCTTGGGCTGACCAGCTGGGAATGACCAATAAGCTTGGTTTCTTATTTCCACATGCTCTCTTTCCTGTAGATTGTAAATAACCAGGAAATCCTATATTCCAGTGGGAATTCTGTGGAAATGAGAACTGTCATATACTCCATTTAATCCTCATTTTAATGAGGCATACATATAATTGAGTTGACATTAGAACGTTACATTTGCACATGGAGAAATGATAGATAGCTTGGTCATGCTAAACTTGTCTCCCTACCAAAAACAATTAAAATAAAAGGAAATAAAACCAGAGAGAGTTCACTAGCTAATATCTGTATTTATTTCTTTTGAGTAGCAAGAGAGTTTCCCATGAGTACTTTCAAAGAAAAAATATTTTGGAAAGCCAAAGTGTTAAATACAAATCTACATGAGAAATGAAAACTGTTACTTTTTAAGGATCTGAACTTGAAATTCAATTCAAAGAGCTGAACGGCATTAAAAAAAAACAGGGGTAAAAAGTGCTTGTTGGATTGAAAGGTAGAATGACATGCTTTAACCCATCTTTGACTTGTGTTTTACATTGTTGAATGACAAGTCCCTTGCAAAGAAGAATTTATAACTGTAGTGCTGACTTAACCTTCATTACATCTGTTATAATACAAATACAATCTCATTTAGTAGGTTTAACAATATGGTTTTCAGTATGTTTTGAAACCTTCTTCTTTTGACATATACTTTTCCTAGCTGAAAAGATGTGCTATGATTAATGAACAACTGTATATCTTTTTTTAACATGTACCAGGTGTCTGTCACTTACCATTTGTCAGTCTTCCATCATTACCTGTGAATAAATGTTCCTAATTCACTATAGCAGGAGGTGTGGGGACTACAAAGGGGTGAGCTGTATCTGGAACACTGTCAGCTTCTTTTGGTATAAAGCTAAATGTCTGAGGTATTTAAGATCTGAAACTTGATATTTTGTCATGGTATCTTTTGATGGTAATGCTTTATGGCTTGACCTGAGAGACTGTCATAGCTAAACATACAGGAATACTGCAAGACATCCATAGACATGTTAACTGTCTTGAGTTTTTCATGTTGGAAAGTAACATGGTAATGGTTTTATGGTTTATGGTTTATTGTCCTTCTTGTAAATCTATTCTTTCCCAGGTCAGCTGTGACTTAAATAGTCACTAACTATCCATTTGTTTGTTTGTTTTGGAAAAAAACCTAGGTAAAGTCCTATAATTCAGGGGCTTTTCAGTATAGTAAGTGAACTGCTTCTAAAAGGTACTGAAAAGGTAACTATGAAAAGCAAGCTTTTTGTAAGTAGGCTTAAATTAGCAGTATTAGGGTCTGAAAGTGTACTTGAAAATTGTTTATGTGGGAGTCTGCAAATTGGAAAAGACTGAAAAAAAATCATAGTCTTTAACCATATTCTAAGGGAAGAAATACAACAAGAGCTGTTCTTATGAAGAAAAATAAGAGAGGAATGTAAATTATGGCCCAGATCTTAATTTACTTAATTTTCCTCAACCTTTCTCTCTCTTAGTCCTTTTTTTTTCCTCTTGCTATTTGGGTGAGCATGGAGGAGTAACTGAAAGATAAGTTCCTTGGTTTTTTATTTTCCTCAGGCAGAAAAAGCGACTTTACTTATGAATTAGTTGTATTGTATATATCTTGAATCACAGAACACTTTAATTTCTTTTTTTTTTAAGTCTTTGTTCATTTCCTGGGAGTTTGTTGACTAATATAGATCATACAACTTTTGAAGCACAAAATATAATGAATGAAACATTAAAGAAATGAAAGCAAATGATCTGTCGTTTCAAAGGGGAAAGGAAAATATCTGCAGAAAGAAATACAGATGTGGTTGGAACACACAACCAATACAAAAAACTTAAAAGTTTGATGCTGCTCATTTCAATTCCTTATCATTAAAAGGGAAAATCCTGTCCTCATTTATGCTTCTGAAGTTGATCATTAGGCATGTGACTAGAAGCAGGATATAATCTATTATTTTGATGGTAAACCAGTAACCGCTAAAAATCAAGTAAAATAATTATGTTGTTTTCCTAAATAACATAATTTTAATAGCAGTAATTATAAATCCTGCTTTTATATCTCATATTATTAAGGACTACATGAGATGGATAATGGTTGAAGAAGACTTGAATGTTCTTTGAACATAAAAATTGTGTTTAAGAACAAAATCAACCAGCATCTTCTATGGTAAAAAGTTAAAAATATCCTGATTTCAAAAGCTAATAACCGTTTTTATGTCCACAAAATCTACCTTTATCATATCTAATACTGGAACCCTGATATCAGACAGGGATAACTTGACATAACTGTATTCCAAATTACATGTGATCATTATTGCGTCTGATGAGGCAAAGAAATATTTTTTCTGAGAAACATTTTTGTGTTGATTCCCATGCTTTGGAAGAGCCTCACACTACTTTTTGCAAAGTCAGTTAAATCTTGTCTTTTCAATCTTTCTACAAAACTTAATGTTTATCTCGTAACCTGTGCTGCCTATGATCCTTATATTTTTTGACAATCATTGTCAAATGCTGTCAGTATGCCTACAGCATGGGATTAATATTATTCTTTTGCAGTGTTATCAATCTTTTGTCCCTGGCCCAGCCCACTCATCTGCTTAGTATCTAGAGTGCTTCCCACATTAACTTTCTAATCTATTTCAAGATCTTCAAAACACCATAAGGATGCAAATGATAATGCTAATAAATTACTTCACTGTGAGCTATTTAGGCTGATTTTTTTCTTCAAATAAAAGCATTTATTAAGGTAAAAGTGTAATGAATTCTATTCCTTAACTTTAGATGTGACATGAAAACTGTCTTTTTTCTCTATTAAATAATATCCTAAGATATCTGTTTTAAAAGGAAATTTACCTACACTTATATGTGGCTTTTATTGGTTAAAGAATGTATCAGAATGTATCTTCACTGTCTGTCATCAGGTCTTTGATATTTATATTTACTATAGGTATATTACAGATTTTTTAAAAATAATTTATATATATTTAATATAATTCAGCTTATAATTTGTGAGGGTTTTTTTCTTCTTCCTCCATCCCTTCAAGGGAAAAAGATCTTCTGTGATCATGAGTTCTCTCAGTGTGTACTTGCAAGACATTTATGCCACTTGCCAATTTCAAGGAAACTTGATGAAAAGCTAGAAGTATCAGAGATGACTGGGTTTCTACAATCTTTTTGAAAATCAGTGCTAAGTAAAAGCAAGTGAAAGGCTGAATTCAGTCTTCAGGAATTCTTCCTGGCAGCATTTGGAGAGGCAATCAACAACTGAGTTCGACCAGTGCACACATAGCTCCAAATATCTGCAGTGTATAACTATACACTGTTCCTATCTGTAGTCAAATCCTTGGGGGGATTGTAGTAGTCACTGAGATTAGAGCCCATAAGCAAGAAAAATACTCGCAGACACCCCAATTTTCATTGGTCACAAAATACTGTCATTCCTTCAGGACACAAAATGTTACTGGTTCAGGTTTTGTAATCAGGATCATGAAATGTTTTCCAGAAGACGCTTTACAATTTTCACCATGTTTTTTTGCACTGTCATTTGTATTACAGAAGTGATCACGAGTGCATTAAAATGTAATATTTTATCCATCTTCATTGATTTAAAATTTCAGTTATCTTCTGTGTTTTTCTACCTATAGTACACAGAGGCTTGCAAGACCCTAAAATTTTACTGTCATAAATTAGATTTCTGTTGGTTAGAGTAGAATCAATGTCTTCCAAATATTGTATATTAAACCACAGATTTTGAAATATTTTATATCATTAGGAACTGTTCAGAAAATAAATCATCTTGTTGACAATCATCCCATTTCTGCAAATCAGAAATTAAATTATTTATTTAAAACCATTACCTGTTTTTCAAATCCTCTGTGACCTTATTTATCTCATTCAGCTCAGAATCACAAGAAACGCTAACCTGTTCACAATGGCAACTCCAAGGAATTACTATTTAATATTTTAACTTTTGTGTTCTTTTTGCTGCCTTACCTTCACCTGGGAAAATAAGGCCCCATACATTTTAAGTTATACCCAGAAGATTTCTGTAAGTTTCTTATAACTACTCTCACAATGAGCTTTTCACAATAGTTTGAATGTTGTCAAGAAAGCCTGTGTAATTTGCTTCCTCAAGCTTGCAAAATCACTCAGAACCATAAAGCTCGCAATCAAGAACAAATAGAAAATTCTGCCACTAAGCCACCAAGCTGTAAGTCTGCTAGTAAAACCTATGAGTTCCAAGCATGACAGGAAAGGCTGTAGAAACTATTAAGACAAAGTTAAGACGAAAAGCATTGCTTCATAGCTCCTGGTATGAGAAAACTGAGGGTGTGAGTAAGCAGACAAATGAGGAATAATGTGGATAAAGGAATATTATGATTAGACAGATTTTTTAATGTGTATATATACATACTAATATATATACATACTAATATATACACATGCATGCTAATTTATTCTTTTGTAGCTCAGAAATACTGTCTTGATGCTATACAGACAGTGCAAACATTTGTTTAACATCACAGAAAGTGGGAATATCAGAAAAAAGAAGCAGATTTTTCAGGGTATGAGATTAATGTACAATATTTAATATACTGCCATTCTAGATATTGTGATGGATTGATTCAATTTGCTGAACTAGAAATATGGGAGTCATTGTGCACAGTGCAAAACATCTTTGAAAATCCCCTAGGAATTTGTGAACTGCTACAAACTGCACTTCAGGGAACTGACTGATGACACTGTAAGTAAAAAATCAGTTATTGTTTCAGATCCTATGAGGAGACACAGGATCCCAAACATCACGTTTTCAATGTTCAGGTTCTTTGGACATTTAGTATTTCTGCAATATCTGAGCTCATTATTAGTTTAACTTGATAGGAAAAAACAAAACAAAACCAAAAACAACAAAAAAGCATAGTGAAATTGTCCACAGTTGTCCACTCATTTGTGAGTGGTAGGAGAAATATGTCTATTCAGTTCTTTCCTCCTTTTTCTTATTAAAGTAAAATATACATAAGATCTTTTATTGAACCAATGTTTCCTAAAATTTTAAATGAAATTCAGCCTACATCTGACAAAATCCTATAATTCCAATGAATTTAATGAAATTATATTAGATTTGTGTGTATGAGCCGGCTTTGGATGTTATCTTCTCTTTCTTTCCTTATTGTAATATTATCTTGTAATCACTGTTAAATCAATCAATTTTTGCCTATATTAAAGTTGTCTAGCTTTCTACAGCTTCAATTGAAGGTTGCCTAAGGTATTGAAACTTGAGTTTTCCTTTTAGATGAATATTTTAACAATACATTTTTTCCTGTGCATTAGCATTAGCTGCTACTGGAAATCCAAGACTCTATGTCATTACTTGCAATTTATAAAAAAACCCCAACCATTTTAGAAATTTCTTAGGTACTAACATAATGCAAAACTTTCAACATATATTTTGCAAAGAACTTTTTAAAATTTATCGGCAAAAATCTCCCTCAATAAAACACAAAGAAGATAACACATCAATAATAACAATGAATATTGTTTTGACAGTTGGCTTTACATAAACAATAAACCACAGAACAAGAATATAGTATTATGGAGCACCTGCATTTTGCAGAAAGCGGACACTGTGTGATGTTACCTGCCAATGTAATACGATTTACAATGAAAAATCGAATAGAACTTTGTAAGCCAATTCACCAAGAGAGTATCAAATGCAAAAACTACATAAAAATGCTATTAAGAACATGACAACAGATATAAAGAAGTCTGCTACTCTGACCTAATTTCGGCTAGTTGGACCTAGATATTGCTTCTTATTTGATAGAATCATAGAATAATAGAATCATAGAATAATAGAATAGTTTGGGTTGGAAGGGATCATTAAAGGTCACCTAGTCCAACCCCCCCTGCAATAAGCAGGGACATCTTCAACTAGATCAGGTTGCTCAGAGCTCCATCCAACCTGACCTTGAATGTTTCCAGGGATGGGGCATCTACCACCTCTCTGGGCAACCTGTGTTTCACCACCCTGATTTCCAAATATGTTGTTTTATATCAGCAGTGTAGAAGACTAACTTAAAATTTCTTGGACTGGATTGATGAATGCTTTCCTCATTTAGACTTGGACTATGTGTAAAAATAAATAAGTAACGTTTAGGAAAAAGTGGAACCTGATGCACGTAGTCCATGATTTGGTCTTATTACAATGCAGAAGCTGATGGAAAGAAATATTTTCCTTCTTGTGACAGCAGGTCAAATCTACCCACACTGCCTCTAAATTTCAATTATCCTAATCTGTACAAGGTAGAGAACTACAGACGTGTTTGTAAGCCAACTCCTCTAACATAAGTTATTCCTTCTATGTGGGCAACATTTTAATACTAGTTAGTGTATGATTCAATGAAATTTGTTTGAAATTAATGAAATACTAATATTTAAAAAAAAACATTTGAATGTTATTCCTATGTATCCATGTATTTTTGCTGTTTGTAGTCTCTCACTATAATTATTGTTGGTTTCCATCGATATGACGAATAATATGATTTTAATTTCTGATGGCATCCTATAATAGCTATGTTGAATTTCCTATGCTATATTTTTGCTCAGGTCTTTTATCCCTTTTTGAAACTTCTATTATAATGAAGGGATAGTACAAGACACACCAGTGCAAATCCTGAATGTTCCAAGTCCTTCAATAAAATGAGTATTTCAGTTTTGACCTCATATAGGAATCACACATTCTTGCAGGACCTTTACAAGGAATCGTTAGAGTTATAGTACTTGTGATGCGGTATGAATTTCATGGACATTCTAGAGTTTTTTCTGTGACATTGAATGGTTTATTTTGAAATAAAGCTATGTTATTGTCATATTAGATAGGTGCTCTCAGACCACCTCTGCAATAACCTGGAGATTTGTTATTCAGGTTTGGGGTATTTTGGATTGGATCTCTTGGTTTTAGCAATCGATTATCTCTTCCACCTGAAAAATGGATCTGATAACCATACACATCCCACTTAACTTCTTGGAAGACTTTATTACTTTATGTTACTTCAAAATTCCGTTGCATCTTCAGGAATTTGCAAAGAGAAATAGAAATGCCCCAAATTAGTTCCAGTCCTTTTCCTTTCCTTCCTTGGATTAAATGAGTCAGCATAACCAACAACTTTCAAAAGAATTGTTGGTTTACAGTTCAACAAAATCCATTTTTACTTTTGACCATTATTCAACATCTTTTGCAATTCACTGAGAAAAGAATGGAAACAATATGTTCTGAGTTACACAGATGGCACATCTCTTTCGAGTGAGTCACAGATACATCACCTGTAATTGCCCATTGCAGGTCAGTACCCAAATAAAGAGGGCCTGATCACAGCGAGAATTCATAAGAATTAGATCCTGGTAAGAAATGAAGAACACTTTACCTCACCTTTATATTAATTATTGAAAGAGTGTGCCCTTAATCTAAGCAGTGCACTCTCCCAGATCCTTTTCACTCTTCCATGGCTACTGGATATTAAATGAATGCAGCAGTTTCCATGGAACTGTGGAATTCCCTCACACTATAAGTAAAAGAACAATTTAATAACTTGATTTTGTAAAGCAACATGTGTTTTTCAATTACTGTTTGTACACCTGAAGCCTAGACAAGGCACCAAATATGAATGATAGTATCTTTGGTGAGACATTTAGTAGTTATATATGTATAAGTACTTGCCTTATTTTTAAAAGAAGAATACACACACCGTCATGGAGATGAAATACAAGAAGAATCCTTTTCCTAAAACCCTCAAACACTGAAAGTAAAAAAGCTATTCCAAAAAGCAGCTGAAAAGCTAGTTTCTGTTTAGAATGTAACTACCTCTAGAATAGCTTTCATCATATATTATAAGGCAGTTTGCATAACACAGTAGTTATCCCACCAAAATGCCTTGACTTATTCCTTCCTGTCATTGTGGTGGCATGCCTTGGATCTACTATATACAAAATTTATCTAAAAACATCTCTAGGAAGATGTTACTCTGCATAAAAGTCTTCACAATCTATACAGCATATTTGATGCTGATTGCCTGTATTACCATATCAAGGAGAATTAATAACATGAATTAATAATCTGCAGGACTTCTATCATACACATATTTTTATTTAACTCTTCAATAAAAATCATAAACACAAACTAACCAAAGTAAGGTAACAAAGAACAAAAATTGGGATTTAGGTGAAACATAGATAGAGAAATGAGAAGGTACTACAGCTTTCCTGAAAGTTTACTTGCCAGCTAAATTCCAGCCTTTGATAATTTAATTCCATTTGTTTGGGTTTTGCTTTTTTTTTTTTTTTACTGGAAGGATGACAGTTCCTTAAATACACTGGTATTATTGGTGCAGCTGCAATGAGGAAGAACAGATGATCAAGTCTTGTGGCAGCTGTGCACTTCAGATAATTTACTACAGAAATGGATGAATTAGCTCAGAACCATCAGTATAGAGAGAAAAATATGTGCTCACCCAGGAGACATTTATGTCATAAGCTTTCGTAAAACAGGAAAGAGTCTAGACAGATAGTTACACAAAAAGATCTCCTTTCAAAAAATTTACATGAATGATATTATTAGAAAATGAAGGCATCTGATACATGTCATTTAAATATGGTTCATATCATGTTATTAACAATTTTAGCGTCCTATATGTTGCGCACACAGAGTATCATCACTTTGCTATGCATATAATTTTGAGGGTATGTTGCAATCACCCAGGAAATTAATATCTTCTAGTGTTATATGAAATGCAAATACTTATAAGAGTATCTACTCTTTTTCAACATTTGCATTTTCAAAGCAATACAGATGATAACATTAACAAGCCTGCAGTTTGCAGTCCTTAAGACTACAGAAGAAAGAGATATTAAATCTTCCATGTGGTAAAACTAATCAAACAAACCCAGGGAATACCAGGGATGCCATGTTCATTTTCTGGAAAGATCCCACTTGCAAAAGTTACATCAGACTCATTCCTCAAGGGAAGTCCTTGAAATTATAGTACATTTGATCTGTTGATTTGTCAGACAAGGGGTAAACACACTCCATAGGCAAGTGGAGATGATCTGCTCTGACATTTCTGTCAGGGGGAACTCAAAACATGACTTGCGTCATGACTAAAACTGAAGCTAACCTGTCATAGATTGACTACATGGATTAACTGCAGCTGCCATGGATAAACTGCAACCGGAGCTGGTGAGTATTTATTCTGATGATGTAGCTGCTTATCAAAACTGCTGACTCATGACAACATAGCTTTTCACAAGGTTAGGTTAGGATTAATGATGTTGTTGGGGAGTTTCTCTCAGTGTTAGGACAGAATACCCAATTTAACAGCAGACTGCAAGGAGAGAGGCAGAATATATCAGTGCATCCTGTTCTTAGATGTCACTTTTATTTCTAAACCTATGTTTTTTCTGTTTCAAAGCATGGAATAAATATGAGGTCTTATTACAAGAATGTCAAAGGAATAAGACATGTCCTGAAAGGGTATCCATGGAGGTATAATAAAGAAATCAGAAATATTAAATATATGCTAAGTGTATTATGTTTAATTTTTTTATGAACAAATTTTAGGTGTGTTCCAGTGTATACAGTTCTGTTGAATTTATTGGTTAAAGTAATATTACCTGAAAGGTTAAAAATCTTAATCCCAACTATGCATTATCTGTCTCAGCTAAACTTGTATTAAACACAAAACCTTGGAAATGCAAACTTGACAAATACTTACTTATGTGAAATGTCTGAAGATTGGACATAGCAAGAAGTGAGTGAGAATGAATTGAATATTTATTGAATAAATTGGCTTTGTACCAATTGTTAGCAGTGCAATTTGCAGTGATCATAATAAATGAATGTTTACTAAGATATTAAAACTACTGGAGTACGTGGTTTCCTAGGAAAAATAATTCATTAAATCTGAGTTGTATCTAACAAAGGTTTTGTTGTTTGTGTGGGTTTGTTTTCTGTGGGTTTTTTTGTGTTTGTTTGTTTGTTTTTGTTTTTTGTTTTTTTTTTTCCTGCAGCTCTTGGGATCAGCCTTCTGTGAAAGTTGGAATTTAGTTGCAATATAGGTTGAAATTTAATACCAACTCATGTAATTTTCATGGAACAAAGGTTTATTGCTCAAATTGCCCAGTAAGCAAGGGTAAAACATCTGTTATTTGTTTGAATTAATATGCATTTATCAGATAACACTTCCTGTATGCTATCTTTTTCTGAATCCAAACTTATTTGTAGTTCTGGGACAAACACTTTAAGGGGGGACTAACTAGGTGATATTTTGGTACACCAAACAAAATACTTAAGAAATATAGCTATATTTTGTAAATAAACCCTTGTGGAGTTTGGCTGTGAAGAGAGACCAGTATAATTTCTGAAAATAATATTTATATTTGCACTCTATTTGACACCATTCACTAGACAACAGATCTGCGAGTCAGGCTGATACAATGCAATTCAGCACGTAAACTTCTTTTCAATCTGTTTGCAAGAATGTGTTTAAAGACTGATGCTGCAGCTGAGTGAAAAATTTACATGAAGTGTGGTTAATTAGTATCTCTTTATTCATATGTTCTGACAGTATTAGAATATAGCTTATATCACGTGTGAACAAAATTGAAGAACCTTCCTAAACAGGTTTGAATTTAAAAATCTAAGCTCTACTGCAGTCAAATCCTACTTGATAATGGAGGTTTTCTTGTTTTCTGAAAGTCAAATCCTACTTGATAATGGAGGTTTTCTTGTTTTCTGCCTGCTTGTATTCATTTTTAACTGAGTTATCCACCTTTAAGAGGAAACTCACCTCATTTCTGCTTAAAAAAGTTATTCTCAAAATAAAATTAAAAAAAATAATGAATGAGAGCATGGACTGTGATTGTGCTTTCTTTGATGTAAGGTGTAAAAAAAAAGAATATTCTTTCGCTGGTGATACTCAAAGAGAAAAAAAACAAGCTAAAATGAGGAAGCAGTGAGATGATTTTGGGGTTGGTCTAGTTAATAAAGGACTAAGAGAAGAAGATAACAAAACTGATACCAGTTATGTCTTCCAGCTATTCTTCCTTTCTGACTCAAAAATAAAAGTAGCATATAACAGTTCAGTCAAAATTAAATAAACCTAAAAATAATTCAGAGATTAAAATATCAAAGCAATAACAATACAAACAGCTGCTATGACCCACTTTGTCTTCAAATCCCTATGACTTTACTAGAGTGTTTATAGAAACAGCATGCCATCTACATTCATACATGGTCATAAACAACTTGTGCCTGGGTCAGGCACCATGTTTCCAGAAAGTTCTATCTCTATTAATATTAAAAGAAGAGACAGCTGTGACTGTTCAGTCTAAACTACCATGGAAAACAGAAACAGCACTATATAGGAAGAGACAGTTGAGTGAATAACTTGCTGTAAATTATGTATATGATTAAGTTACTCCTTTATTCTCCTTGTGGTCTCTCTTAAAATAGATTGTGATTTCCTCCATTTATTTTTCATTAGATTTCACCCGGTAAATATAATTATAAAGTCGTATTCAATGTATTTACACAGATTATTGCAAATGCAATCAGTGTTGCTTCTATATTCTCCTCATGACTCAAAGAGATTGTATTCTTTTCATAGTTGCTGTCTTAATTTCAAGAATCACAACTGGTAGATGATATAGCTCTCTATAAAAGTCTCTCAATCTGTATTTCCCTAAAAAGAAAGTTGGGTGGGAATACATTTCCTTTTTTAGTGAACTTAAGCTTACTGACTATGGCCTTGTTTTTCTTAGATGCTCAGCAAAGAGACCCACCAACCACCCAGAGACCCATGTATCATAAAATGAAAGTTACTGTTATTTTCCCCTTACTGTCTATATTTGGTGGCATTCATATTTATCCAGTTTCCCATTTCCTCCCTAGTGAGAAGATAAATATTTTAAATCAAGAGGCCTTGAAACTCTTGGTACAAAGTGTTCTGAAAGAGCTGGCTAAGAATACATATGGCAGGTCATGCTCATTTTTCTATAGTTCTGGGTGACTCCAAATACTGCTGGACAAATATATGGCTTATTCTTAAGAAGCACGACATCTTGGGCTGATATAAGTCCCAGCCAATAAATGAAAAAGGTGATAAAATATTCAGGTAATAAAACGTTACAGTATAGCACAATAAAGAAAACGGTCCACATTTTTTCATTTGTTTGTTTTTTGTGTTTTGTTTTCCTGGGGGTGGCAGAATGGACTTTTTTTTTTTTAATGATAAATAAGATTTGTCAAAGAGGACTGTTTTCTTAGATTGCGTGTTTTAGTGAATAGAGGTAAATATCTGTATGTATTATATTCACGCACTGTTGAGAGATTAGTTTTACTATTGCATTGCATTTAAAAGGATCAACACTCCTCAATGGTGAGTAAGACAAGCCCTCAGTCGGTTGAGGATGACTTGCTGGTTGATCTCAGACACACCTGTTGATGAAGCATTTTCAATTGAACAATAGATCTTATAGTTGTCTCCATGGAGAATGATACTAGACTAATATTAAAATTTTCATCATTATTTGGTGTGAATATAAAAACTCTAGTCAAAAAGGATGAGAAAAAACATTAAAATGGACAGAACAGTATCGGGCATCTATACACAATAGTGTAGGTGGAACACAAACATGGTAGGTAGGGATGTACAGATGGAGACAAGGCAACCATGCAGACCTGAATGGCCTAATGAGATTAGTCCAACCCCCTAAAAGTATCTGAATTTTAAAAAGCTTTTCAGATGGCAAATAAGAAATGCAGGTCAGACCAAAAGGCTGTGGACTAGAGCCTTTAAAACCTTCAAGGTTTTAAAGGATCAATAGCTGATCTTGAGCTCTGTTGTGGTTTAACCCCAGCCAGCAACTAAGCACCACACAGCCATTCACTCACTCCCCCCTGGTGGGAAGAGGGAGAGAATCGGAAGGGTAAAAGTAAGAAAACTCGTGGGTTGAGATAAAGACAGTTTAATAGGTAAAGCAAAAGATGCACACACAAACAAAGCAAAACAAGGAATTAATTCACTACTTCCCATCGGCAGGCAGGTGTTCAGCCATCTCCAGGAAAGCAGGACTCCATCATGTGTAACGGTTACTTGGGAAGACAAACGCCATCACTCCGAATGTTCCCCCCTTCCTTCTTCTTTGCCCAGCTTTATATGCTGAGCATGACGTCATATGGTATGGAATACCCTGTTGGTCAATTGGGTTAGCTATCCTGGCTGTGCTGCCTCCCAGCTTCTTGTGCACCTGGCAGAGCACAGGAAGTTGAAAAGTCCTTGACTAGTGTNTCAATAACTCCACGCAACACATCACCTCTGCTGACCTGAGCCACCACCACCAGATGGAACCCTAAGTCATGGACTAAATGAATGCAGTGTACATTTTGTGGATATTTATGGACATTTTACAGGGGTGGTCCATAGACTATGGGAATGATATCTGTATATTATATCAAAGGATGGGAGGGGGATGGTGGGTAATGAGAATGTATTGGATAGTGCGGGACCTTAGCACGATGTAAATGGTATGGAATAAGGGGTGAATACTGTCCTGGTTTTGGCTGGGATGGAGTTGATTTTCTTCCTATTAACTGGTATAGTGCTGTGTTTTGGATGTAGTGTGAGAATAATGTTGATAACACACTGACGTTTTAGTTGTTGATAAGTAATGTTTACGCTAGTCAAGGTCTTTCAATTTTCCTGTGCCCTGCCAGGTACGCATGGGGCTGGGAGAGAGCGTGGCCACGACGGCTGGCCCAGCTGGCCAATGGGCTATTCCATACCATATGACGTCATGCTCAGCATATAAAGCTGGGCGAAGAAGACGGGGTCGGGGGGGATGTTCGGAGTGATGGCGTTTGTCTTCCCAAGCAACTACTACACGTGATGGAGCCCTGCTTTCCTGGAGATGGCTGGGCACCTGCCTACTGATGGGAAGTAGTGAATGAATTCCTTGTTTTGCTTTGCTTGTGTGTGCATCTTTTGCTTTACCTATTAAACTGTCTTTATCTCACCCCACGAGTTTTCTTACTTTTACCCTTCCGATTCTCTCCCCCCTCCCACCTGGGGGGAGTGAGCAAGCAGCTGTGTGGTGCTCAGTTGCCAGCTGGGGTTAAACCACAACAAAGTCACACCAAAATCAAGAGGTAGAAAGCAAAGGTAAATAAGGAATGTATATAAGCGCAAATAAATGTGAGCAGAACAGATATCATGCAATATCGCAGGCAAAACAATGGGAACTAAGGGAAAGATTTCCAGTAATTTCAAAGGCTTCTGAAACAATTCCTTAGAAACATAAATAGATAACTACATATCTCAAACATATCTAAGTTGTAGTTTCATTTATTTGAACCCTAGCGTTTTTTGGTCCAAATTGAAAAATCTTGTTCAGGATCAGCATGTACTTTGCTTTGCATTATTGAGAGAGCTGTGAGGGAAGGGAGGTGTTCACTGGGTAACAATGATGAATATAATTAGTTGCAATAGTTACTCTGAGGTTTAATGACACTTATAAAATAATAAACAATGTCAATGTCGTGTGCCACACTTTAAATAATTGATTGCTTAATAGCGTTTTGAAGGAATTCAGTTGCCATAGAGATCAGCATGAGAGCAAAGAGGATCTTTAATTGCATTTTAGTGTTGACAAGTAATAGTGAGGGACATACCTCCAAAGACTTACATGTTCATTTCAACTCAGAGATGTATGAAATACTTGGCTAAAGCAAATTAAAAAGCTGTTTTGAAAATACCATTTTATCTGTTACGTTATTCCACCCTGTTTACTTTCAAAAGTTACTGGCCTGTGCTAAACTTAAGACTAGATATTTTTAATAAAAACCTTTACTTCAGATAGTTCAACTATACTTTCTCTACTTTGTCTATTTCAGTGTTTTGTTTCAAGAAAAAAGTAGGTATACAGAAAGAAAAGAGAGTCAAGAGGAATAGACTGTAAAATTTTTAGCAGTAGTAGAGATACTTATTTTTGTCTTATTTCTTAATTAGTACTGAGTTTTGTTTGCTTGTTTAAAGTCATGTCACTCAATCTAAGCCACCTCCAGGAGAAATTAATATTTCAGTTAATTCAATGTAAAACAGTCATCAGATTGTTCAGAAAGCTTTCATTTAGCACATCTTTTTTCTCTCATTTTTCTTCTTTTCACATGCCACAATTCCTCTAATACATTAACTTTCCATATCAGACAAAACACCTTACTCCTGAAAATTCTCTTCTTAGCAGATCTTTCATATCCTCATAATTCAATGCTATTCTTCATGAAAGAGTGGGAGATTATGAACCTGCATTTATTAAATTGTGCAATGGGCATCTGGAATATCATTAAAATGAAACTCCACAAAAGGGGTCTATTTTCTGAAAGGTTATATAATTTTACAATGTAATGCAAGTCAGTCAGAGAAAAAAAGGAAAGAAAAACAAAACCAAAAAACATACAGTTTCTGATTTTTTCCATCAAGTACTATTAATTAAACAAGTTTGAAAGCTGGCGATAAAAATACTGAAGTATTATTTTCTAATACTTTTCAACTATCACATTTTCTACGCTATTTGTGAAAGCATTTTCCCTGCATCAGTGAGGCAAATCCTGGATCTCCATGTGTAGAGGGTCTTCTCTCAGGAGACATTCAGACAGAAGCTTAGAGGGTATAAATGTTCATAAAAGTATTCTCTGAATACTCTTGCAGTATATTTTTCTTAATCTGCATTTTAACTCTTAGTTCATTAAATTTACTATCTTGGTGGTAACACATTATGCCATAATGCCTAGAGATCTGTATTTGAAATCAGTCATGAGCTTCCTGTTCCAAAATACAGTACAAGCCAAACAGAACTTGGAAATGACCCCAGGGTACCAGTGGAAGGAGAGTGGAGGAGGAAAAAGTTTCGTATGTCATCTCTAGTAGTGGTCCCTGAGGAAACTGTCTCTTAAGTCTGTAGTGAGGGGAAATAACCATTACCAACAACACTGGATGTTTGGATAGGTGACTTTGGGGAAATTTACAGGCTTTGAATAGCGATAAAGAATTGCTGTTCTCGTGAGAAATAGATGTGAAAATCCAGAAATGATTCATTGCTATATAACACCAGGATACAGCAAGTAAAGTTTGCCAGTAAAATTTTTAGAAATAACAGAATTTTATGCACAGATTCTGGACTCCAATGTGAAGTAGCATTTTTCTGTATCTCATTTAAAATTTCAAAGTTCTACTTGTTTATTTTTCCCCCTTCCCATGAAATTTCTTTCATGATTTTGTAATGAACTTTGGCACACAGTGAGAATAGAACTATTCTGAATTTGTTGCTGGTTGAAGATTGGGTGTTTATTTTTTGTCAAGGGTTTTTTCTTGTCTTCCAAGAGGGAAATAGTAATAAATAGAAATAAACCTGAAGGTATTCAAACTGAAAACTGTAGATACTGGAAGAAATAGCTGTGAAGTCATTAAGCAGTTGATAGAACCCAAGTTTTGCATGACTTATTTTGAAAATCATTATTTATCTAGAACATAAGTGAAATATTCAGACAACATTGGCAAGCCTTTCATGATGTGTTGGTGAGTTTTTGTCTACCTTACTTTTTGTATGAAAAGTGAAATGCAGTATATTTGAAGATGTAAGATCAAAACCTGCATATGTCTGAGAGGAAGTATTTTCAGTGATCATTAGTAAGGCTCCTGAATATCCTAATTCAAAGCTATTTACAAAATAACCAAATGTTGCTAAGAAATGCTCACTATTTTGCAAAGTGATTCATAAGACCATAACATGTATGTGCTTGGAAACAAACAAACAAACAAACAAACAAACAGGAAAAAACCACAATCAAACTGAATTATATTTTAAAGCTTCAAAATGGTACTTCCAGTGCCCCTACTTCAATGAGCAGTTTCCAGGAAGAGAGAGAAAGAATGCATTTTTCTGTGAACTAGATGCTTGATGCATTCCTGAAATATAAATTTGTATTCTCTTCTCAGTTAGTAATTATTCAATTATTCATTCCTTTACAATGAATAGAATCAAGACTCTATCACTCATGATGCATTCAGCTGGAGAATACAATTTTTCAAAATAGATGTGTGAAGTTAGGTTTCCAAATGTATTTTTAGACACTGACATATGGGGTTTGATACTTAGAAGTACCAAGAATTCAGCAACCTCCTGCAAGAATTTATGAGAGCTGTTTGAAGCCCAGTATTTTGGAAAATCTGGCTTACAAATTACATGTCTAAATTTAGTTCTGGATCTTAAGTCAGTGATTAAAAAAAACCACAAACTGTTGACTGATATGTTGCATTGCACAGAATATGTATTTCATCCTCCATTTCCCCAAACTAATTTTTCTTATGTTTTTGGTTCTCTTTCCCAATATTGTTGTAAAAAGAAGCTTTATTGTTACCCGTATAGTTTGAAAGTATTTGAAAGGAAAGCAAAAAATACAGCGAGCTTCCAAACCAAGAATGTCCATTCATTTGAAAAAGAATTTCAGATGCCAGATTTTGCAGTCATATTCCATTTTACCATCATCCTATATATCATTGGCTTCATCTTGTAAGAACTAACTACTTCCAGAAGTGTTGAGGACTTTTTACCCTTGTGATATCAATAGGACATAGCATTAGAAGATAGTTTTTCAAACATATCTTAAGCATGAAAAGATGTATCTATGTATTTCAACAAAAGTTTGGTTCTTTACTTCAAATCTTAAGATTTTGGCTGAAAAGTCAAAAGTCAAAATTCATTCAAAATTCATGCACAATTCATGCTGGAGTGCCTCCTAATACACTGGGGCATTGGACCACTGCCCTTGAAGATTTATTAATTGTTATTCAACTTGATTTTGTGAAAACAAACTAACATTGGAGTATTATGTTTCCAAAAAAAAAAAATATTGAGGAAAAATGGCAAGAAATTATACTGGACAGTGCACTGGAAAATTAGAAGAGGCAAAGAAAGAGCTTCATATACCAATCTTTGAAATGCAGAAGCCAGTAATACAACATTTCAAAGCTGCTGGGTGGAAGACAGTCTCATTCTTAGCAAGATATTGCCATCTACCTGTGGGATTGATAACACTGATTGATTTCTAGTGCCTTGTCACAATTACTTCAAGAGTTAGCTTACTATTGCCAGCATGAAAGCAGTGGTTCTAGTGAAGCTTAACACTGCCTGAACTGGCATTAGTACTGAACCTCTGCAAGCATGGGTTGCACCTTTCTCCTTCAAGTAATTTCTAACCCAAGTCTTTTAACACAGTTATATTGGTCTTGTGCTAATGGGAAAAACCTAAGGAGCATCACAGAGGAAGGAATATGTCTTTATTACAGTGGGAGTTCTTTTGACATATCACAGACTGAGACCTTTCTCATAACTAGGCCATCTTCATAGCCATGAAGGCAAGGAAACAAGATTTCATACCTGAATTCAAATTTTCCTTATGTCCCTGTGTATTCAGTTTAAAATTATAACTTTATAATGGGTGGTTCTTGTTAAATATGATGAACAATGAGTTTAAATGGGACTCCTATGCTAGGGTTGTGGTATGTTGTTCAGTTGGACTACATTAGCACAAGGATTTCTTAATGCATGAGAGGGCTCAACTTTAAAGTTTCAGCATAGTTTTGAAGCAAATCTCCTGACCATCTTCATTTACTGTGCTTTGGTTTGCACTTGTGAACACATTAATTGATTCTCTTTCCAAGGCAAATGAGAACACGAGATCCAATAAGCACACTTAGGAATGTAGGCAGGCAGTCCATAGGAATCAACCAGAGATAGCTTTATGACTGGTTTTGTTTCTAAAAATCCCTTAGCACTATTTCCCTCTATAGACATGCTGCAATTGCCCTGCAGTACTTGCTTCTTTTAGAGACCATCTAAAAGAGACAGACTGAGTAAGCCCTTCCGAGACTGCTCTCGCCAAGCTTTCCTTTGACACTGATGGGGAACCATTCTCATTTCCTGTGTTTCTCTTTCCATTAGCTCTCTGAGATATGAGTGTGTGTGTGTGAGAGCATGCTTTGTTGCTTTCAACCACAGATCAGGAAAGACAGCTACCTTCATCTTAATAATGTTTTTAATTTAAATTTCATGGAAAAAATAAGCAACCCAAAATTTAATAAATTATCTCTGGGACATATGAACAATTTGGGTAGTGTTTTAAACTTCTCTGCACAGTTATAAGTGTTGATTTTTGTCACCCATACGATCTCCATTGCCATAGTACAATGAGGTGTACTAAAAGCGGAAATGTTCATGTACTTTTTTTTTTAAAATAATTTTGGTAAAGGATCAAAGCCATAAACACTAAATGAATCGTGTGTGTGTGAGTGTGTTTGTGTACTTGCATGTGTGTGTGGTTTATCTAGTATTATAAAATCCCTGCTGTGAAAACTTGATCCCACATAAACAGTGAAAATTGTTGGAAACCATTGCATCTCAGGAAATAATAAAGCTAAAGAGTTAGGTTGTAATTCATGTTTTTAATATCCATTACTTAAAAAGATATACTCCGGTCAGTTCAGTACAAGGCAGACATTTTCTGATATTAAATAGAGGGTAGAATCCTCAGAAAGCTAGTTAATAAATACAAAGTGAAGAAAAAATCTCATTTGTCTGTCTCAGTGCCTGTCTTCATATAGACAGTTATTTTAGACAAAATCCTTGTCATTTTTCTATGTTATAAAGCTCTTAACATGTTGTCAGTAAAAAACCCCACACAACAAAACAAAAATCCACCAAAAAAAAGAATAAAATCTGAAGAAAATTTTGTAAACTGTTCATAGTAGGACTGAGTCCATAGGGATCGTTAGTTATTTTAGGCAAAATCCTTGTTATTTTTCCATGTTATTTAGAATTTAATGTGTTGCCAGTCTGAAAAACAACACCCAGGAATAAAATTCAGTGACATTTCTTACCAATACAGCTTATCAAATTCTAAATGGTGTGGGGGGGAAACCAAAACAACCCAATCCTTGATTCCTGTTCGTTGGTGCCAACGAATGCAACACAGGGAGGAAAATAATCCAGATCACCTAATCCTCAAAACCAGCACCCCAAAGCTGTTTTATGTTTCAGGAAAATGCATTTCTTCTGTCCTTTCTGCATGCATCAGTGTCCTCAAAGTATGTTTTACAAGATGACAGTGTGCTGCCATGTATACCCTTGGTACTTAAATAAATAACATTGATTACCGTAGTATTTTTCACTGAATGTGTGTACCAAAGACTGCTGTACAATAAATATAGATATATTTGTACTGGCTTGCAATCATTTGTTCTTTTCAAAATCCAAATCCTCTTAGATCCAGGATAGATTCCATCTACCCTGGAATCCAAATAAAAGTTAACAATTGCCATTTAACTTTGGAAACGAATGAAACTGCAAATGTATGAAGTGTCTTAAAGCAAAACTGTAATGAAACAAAGTAACAACTAAGTTTCTGAACAGTTGTTCATGGGAACCACCTGGAGTTGCACCAGATTTTAAGAACAGCCTTGATAAATAGAATCCTTTCTTTGTCTTTTTCGGTGCTATGGGGACAAAAAGGAGATTTCTGCACAAAGACAGAGAAAGTAACTTCGTAGGTAAATGCCAGTCATTGTAGTCACAAGTAGAGCATATACAAAAGCCAAGTACTCCAGAGGAGACAGACAAAGCAGGAAACATGACACTCCTTAGCAGGAGTGACAAAAAAATTACCAACAAAAAGGGTGGTAACAACAAAAATGTTTGCTGTTTGTTTTATTCATTTTATATAAATAAACAGTCTCTTTCAAAATATAAGAGAATACCACAATCTTCAAGGGGAAGATAAGACAGTCCTAACACATCTTAAGAAAACTGGACCAAAAGTAGGATTGGGGAAGATTACTCTTAACTGTGAAACTCTAAGAAGAAAGACATATTCAAATAGATCATGAAAGAGTACCCAAAAATTCCCTGATTTTTTTTTAATTAATAGAGCCTTGAATATTGTTATATTAATAGTAATATATTTACTGAATAAGGAGTTGCTTCACCGTTAATCTGATTTATCAGCTCTCTAGCTATTGATAATGAAGTCACAAAGAGTTACTGCTGCTCTGGTGAAAAAAGAAAAAAATAGTTTGGATAAGATGACCGAGAACAGTAGGATCTAACTTTTTCCCCTACCCCTGACAGGAATGAAATATAACCTACACAGGTTTGTGAGTAGGCATGGTGCTGTGTCTCTCTACAGGGAGACATTAAATTCTGTAAGTATATTGGAAAATACAAAAGGTTTCTTCTCTCCTTCAGTTCCTCAGGAAATTAATTGGCCAGTTTCCAAATGCTTTTTCATGTATTTAAAACTATGTTGCAATGGGCTGTTTTGGCACGCTGGCTTAGCTCATGAGCATTGATTCAGGATCAGGTGACATTGTTGATTTAGCTCCTTTGTGAGAATCTCCTGTTTTGCAAATGTTTTAATAAGGTACAAGAGACATTTACTGACTATGGGGTGTTGAAGCAGGGTGCCAGTTACATAACTGGAGTCTAATATCTAATTTTAAAATATTGTAAACCTGAAAACAATAAATGTAGATTAAGGTAGATCAATCTTTGGAAAACAATTTTCTTTCAATATAGTGGAGACGATTTTTGATTCTTGAAAGTTTAAGGTACAAATTGTAACAATGGGGTCAAGATTTGTTAATTGTTCTTACAAAAATGGAAATTATTATCTTGGATATAATCTTGTTATAATACAAAAGGGAACTATTTAATTTTTGATGTGCAGACTTTTTTTCCAGAATAAAATATCCTGTGCAGAGGGACTGAGAGAAATTTTCTCAAAAAATTAGGTTCTTGACATGCATATTTAACATTCTGCAGGACATTGATCTGCTATTCCATTTAAAGTCTTCTCATTGCCTTTATTTACTGTTTACATATAATCAATTTCCGTATGTTTGACTTGAATTTTTCCCTTGAACAGTTTGCATTTTGACCTTTCGACTTTTTTCCATCAAGTTATCTGTGAAAAAATTGGAAACTGTGAAAATCATCTTTGCATGCTCAAAAAATGATGACGTTCTATATATCTTTCGTCTAATCCATTTTACAACTTATGTAAAGTCCTCAATTTTTTAATTGAAAATTAGCGGGGAGGTTCTTGATGCAGAATAGGGTGTGACTGAAGATAATAAGATTTTGATTTAGTTATGAAATTTAAGACAGAACATTTTATGCCAGAAAAGATAGATTTGCCAGAACTGAAACTTGTCAAAACTGAGGTTTCATGACAAGAACAATTTCCTAGATCAAAATGACAGAGACAGGCAAATTGTATAAACTTTTAGAGTAGATTTAATGGCCACAACTCTCATAGGTAATGTAGGACACTCAGATTCAAATCTCTCTTTTGTGCCTGGTTCAGATCAGGGACTTAAAAAGAACTTTCCTTCTGGGCTATTATTTCCTATCATTTCCTTTTATTTCCCATGTTAAAATTTAATTGACATTATAACATCTGTATTAATGAAAACATGGGTGTGCCCTGAAATGAAGTTATGTGGTATTATCCCTAGACTATTGAGTTAGAGTTTTTTATTGGATCAATGAATACTAAAGAGCTAGTGAGAGTTTTCTGACCACAGTGAAATAAGATTTCAGATGAAATGTTTAATTTCACACATACAAAGTAAGGAGATGAGAACTTGAAATGTTATTTTCACGAAATATGTCCATGTGCTTAATATGTGAATAAGCAGAAATAACTACTAAGGTTAAAAACACAGGCTTTTCACAAGTTAATGCTTACTGATGTTCCTAAGTAATGCCCAAACCAGTCTACAGAATAGTTTTCATTGATCTCTGTAGACTTTTGGATCAGTTCCACTCTCAGCATTGTTTTTCACAACTTTTAAAAAATCAAAAATAAGTGTGAGGTTGAGCAGGGCTTTGGAAATATCAGACGATGTTTTACATTTTCAAAAACAAACTATCTGAAGCTTCTTAGAAAGGGTGAGGCAAAATCCAAGGAATTGTAATGATTAACAATTAATTAGCTTAAGCCATTCATTTTCAACAATTGCTTTACCTTTCCAGAATCATTTGTAGCATAAATCATGCCTGACTAATCTAGTGGCTTTCTGTGATGGAGTAACTGCATCAGTGGACAAAGGAAGAGCTACAGATGTCATCTATCTGGACTTCTGTAAAGCCTTTGATACAGTCCCCCACAACATTCCTGCCACTAAATTGGAGAGATATGGGTTTGACGGATATACTGTTATATGGATAAAGAACAGGCTGGATGGCCGTGTCCAAAGAGTCAATGGCTCAATGTCCAAGTGGAAACCAGTAACGAGTGATGTCCCACAGGGGTCCGTACTGGGATCAATACTATTTAATATCTTCATCAATGACAAGACGTATCTTCAGCAATGGGATCGAGTGCACC
This sequence comes from Pelecanoides urinatrix, assembly GCA_013400755.1. NCBI lineage: Eukaryota > Metazoa > Chordata > Aves > Procellariiformes > Procellariidae > Pelecanoides > Pelecanoides urinatrix. The sequence goes on along the minus strand of VZTQ01000351.1, from coordinate 44,322 downwards.
TTCAGTAAGTTTGCAGACGACATCAAGCTGAGTGGTATAGTTCATTCACTAGAGGGAAGGGATGCCATTCAGAGGGACCATGACAGGCCTGATGAATGGGCCTGTGCAAACCTCATGAAGTTCAACAAGGCCAAGTGCAAGGTCCTGCACCTGGGTCGGGACAATCCCCAATATCAATATAGACTGGGGAATGAATGGTTTGAGAGCCGCCCTGTGGAGAAAGACTTGGAGGTAGTGGTGGATGGAAAATTGGACATGAGCTGGCAATGTGTACTTGCAGACCAGAAAGCCAACCATATCCTGGGCTGCATCAGAAGCGTGGCCAGCAGGTCAAGGGGGGTGTTTCTGCCCCTCTACTCCCCTCTGGTGAGACCCCACCTGGAGTACTGCGTCCAGCTCTGGGGTTCCCGGTACAAGAAAGACATGACCCTGTGAGAGTGAGTCCAGAGGAGGGCCACAAAAATTATCAGAGGCCTGGAACACCTCTCCTATGAAGAAAAGCTGAGAGATTAGAGTTGTTCAGCCTGGAGAAGAGAAGGTTCCAGGGAGACCTTGTTGTGGCCTTTCAATATATAAAAGGGGCTTATAAGAAAGATGGAGAGAGACTTTTTACCAATGCCTGCAGTGATGGGACAAGGGGTAATGGTTTTAAACTAAAAGAGGGTAGATTTAGATGGGATATAAGGAAGCCATTTTTTATTATGCGGGTGGTGAGACACTGGAACAGGTCACCCAGAGAAGTTGTAGATGTCCCATCCCTGGAAACACTCAAGGTCAAGTTGGACGGGTCTTTTGGCAACCTGATCTAGTTGAAGCAGTGTTGGACTAGGTGACCTTTAAAGGTCCTTTCCAACCCAAACTATTCTATGATTCTGTGATAAGAGCTGTATTTTTTCCCCTTGTGGGTGTAGAACACATTACACCTACAAACTGTTGAATACCAGCAATCCCAGTTTGTAGGCCAAGTTGGTTGCACTCCCCTATTGCTCACGCAGTACAGATTTCTCAGTTGTATGGCAGGGTCTGTTTCAAAGCTGGTGGAAGGCAACAGAATTAGTTCATGTTGGACCACGCACTGGGTGATAAGGCCCCTTAATGTTCAGCTGGCACTGACGCTGCCTCTCTGAATTTCAATAATCCTCTTTCCATTTTATGTTTTAAAGAAGAGAGTGCAAGCAAATTGCATTAAGGAGCAGGTGAAAGAATGAAATTTGACAGACTAGTATAATCTTGTTACTTTATGGATAACACTGAAATCGCAGAACAGAGCCTGAACCACAGCTGCTTTAATAAGTCATTTCTGATTGTATCCACAGGAAGCCAAACAGCAAGCAAGGACTCTGCCAGTCTCCAGTTTCAAATTTTCTTTATTACTGTACTTAGAAATTTACACTAACAGCCAAAATTTGCCAAAACCTCTGGAAGCACTCCCATCCCAGCTGTTTCTATGGGAAAGAATTTTCAGGCTTCAGACTAATCATCGGGATTTGATTTTCTATTTGCATCACTTGCCATTTTGCCAGACACATGTATTAGAAAGGTATCCAAAGTAATACTTATTGAATGGTGTGCGTAGATTGAAAATGGGGAAAATGGAGGAGTTTATTTATGGCACCCAAGTTCTACACAATGCATAGAAAGTCATATAAACCCTACTGCACATCTTGTCATGGGCTGCTGTCCAAAGAAGTGGATGTCAACTAAAGTTACTAAAGGGAGATTTGGCAAACAGCAGTGCAGTGGCATGCCAGAATCCTCTTTGCCTAGCATTTGTGTAGGCCAGTGATGTCTGTTCGTATGAGCACAGGCAGCTTGGTGCTTGCTTACTCCAAGAAACAAATTGGCTAAAATGGAGCAGGCAGAAACAAGGGTGATTTCATCTACTACCTCTACACCAATCTTCCAGAATGGAGCAGACTTTCTATCTTCAGATATGAAACAAAAGAGTAGCTTTATTTAATGCATACTGTGTAGTTTTAGGCAAATCTGATGTCCTTAGGCTTAAGAAAAAGAACAGACTATTTCTTCACATTTTTAATTACTGGGGGCAAAATCTGAGTTCCAGTGCAATATGTTTGCATGTGTGACTGCATACACTCCTACAAGATGTTTATTCAATGGTTTTAAATCCCCAAAAAAGTTTTATAATGATGAGCTAAAGGAATAGTATTGTTGGGTAATACAAATATTTTTGCAATTTTTTTTTTGTTATGTACTTTGTGAGGTCGCAGATTTGTTTCCTCATCTAATGCCTCATTCTTTCTTTTAAGACTTCTGAACATCACAAAACGTTATTTTTCTTGTAAAGCCTCATATTATGTACTAGGTTCATTGTATGGACAGTATGCAAAAAATAAATTGCCTATATATCAGTAAAAAATAAGAAAAAAATCACCTTAAACTATTTTATTTCCCTATCTGTTTCTGAAGCATGACATTCACTGTTGTGCCAAGCATAAGATCTTGCATACTACATTAGATTTGCAGAAATCCCATTTTGGGTTTCACAAAACATGGGTAAAGCTCCTAAATACCAGGAGAATATCTTCAATATCACAACATTTTTCAGGTTTTTCTTTCTAATTATTTTCTGATTTTTTTTTTTTTAATTTTTATTGGGTTTTTTTGCATGAGGGTTCTCCACAGACTTTTTTTTTTTTTGCTGTAATGAAAGCTGGGATTCTCTTATGATCAATATCTCTTGTGATTTCTCATGATCTTGATCTCAGGCTTTAATTAACCTATAAAATTTGGTAAGATTTGCAATAAAATAACGAGATTTAGCAACTCTGGAGCTCATCTAGTTCAACCTCACATTTGAAGTGGGACTGTTGCCAACACCAGGTCAGGTCAGCAATGGCTGTGTCTAACAGAGCATTGAAAATCTCCGAGGACAGAGGTCCCTTGACCTCCCTAGGTAACAAGTTCCAATGTTGTCTTACGCTGGTAACTGCACTACCTTATTAGTGAATTTTTCTCCAGCCTAAAACTTCAAAGACATAATTTATGGCAACTTCATCTTGTTATGTTGTTTTGTGCTACTACAAAGAGTATAGTCCTGCTGTCTTTGTAGCTGCCCTTCAAATGGTCAAAGGCATTTGTTACATTTCCCCTCAGTCTTCTCTTTTCTGGATTGAACAACCCCTGTTCCCTCATCCTTTCTTTACGGCACATGTGCTCTGGGTCCCCGGTCACAATGGCAGCCCTCTGATGAACTTTTCCAGTTTCTCCATATCCTTCTGGAACCGGGTGGAAGGCAAAATTGTATGCAATATTCTGGGTGTAACCTCATCAATGCCAAAAACAGAGTGACAGCAACTTTCCTTCATGTTTTAGCCATATTTCTCTTAACATAGACCAGCATATTGTTTGGCTTCTATGCAATGACAGTGCACTGTTCCACCTGAAGTCCACTATAATCTTTAAGTTCTTACCAACAGTACTGCTATTTGGCTGTCAGTTCCTAGCCTGTACAAATGCACAGGATTTTCCATCATAGTTTCTGACTTTGAACTTTGTCTTACCAAAGACCAGGAGGTTTCTGTTGGTCGCAGTCCTCAAATTTTTCAAAATCCCTCTGGACTGAAACTCTGTGCCAACAACTCCCCTTAGTTTAGAGTCATCTACAAATTTGCCTGTGGGTACACTCTGTGCTATCATCCCAGTGGCTGATGAAGATGTTGAATACATATGGGGCACAGAATTGTTCTCTGGGTCCCTCTGATTGCTGCTGGCTGTCAGCCAAAATCAAGTCAATAATCACTACTATTTGTGCCTGGAGGCCCAGCCAATTTTCAATCCATGTAGTAGTTCATTTTTCCAAAGTGAGGTCTGTGTTTTCTCAGTTTGTAAATGGGAATGCTGTTAAAGATGGTGTTAAAAGCTTTACTAACAACAAGGTAGAGTATGTCAACCAGTCTCTTCTCATCCACATAATCACTTGTTTTATGGCACAAAGTTTTTGTGTTGGTCAACGCCTTTGTAAATGTGTGCCAAGTACTCCAGATACACTTATCCTTCACATGCTTGGAATAGAACCTAAAAGTAAATCTTCTGTGATCTTTCTAGGGGCTGAGGTGATGCTGATTAGTTCATTCTTTGGCCCTACATGGACTACTTTGCCTTTTCTAAAGACAAGATGGACATAGCATTAGTTTTTTTCCAGTTTTTACTAGTCAGGCACTTCCCCTCATTACCATAGCTTTTTGCAGATGACAGACAGTTGAATTCAAAAATCACAGCAGCCAGTTCTTTCAGCCCTCCTAGATGAATCCCATCTTGTTCCAGGGATTTGAATGTATCCAGCTTGTCTGAGTCTGTTATGCTCCTGCTGTTTATTGGCCCATGCTTTTCTATCTTTCCCAGGTCATTCTTCTATAAAAACAGATTGTTAATAATCTCAGAATCCTGAATAGCTACTACTTTCCTATTTCCCTCTGTGAATCCTTTATGGCTTTTGAGACTCCTGAATCAGAAAATGTCAGGCAAATGTCTCTAAAGAGAGTACTTAATTGGAACCAAATATATCAGACCTGCTACCACCTGCTACTGTCACATTTTCTGCTAGTTTCACTCAAAAAGGGAAATTGTAGATCACCAATGTTGTATAGGCAAGAGACAGACAAACAGGAAGGTGCCAAAAAGCCTTTCCTCAGAATAATAACAGGTTTTCATTCAAGGAATTTGCTGGTGGTGAACAGGGGAATGGTATATCTGAATATACAACAAAAGTAAGTCAGCAGTTGTTTTGATATGAGAGGGACTTCTCTCATCTTCAGAAAGTATGTACATTTGGATGAGTTTTCGTTTAAAATGAATATGTTTATTTCAAGCTTGATATCTCTGAAATTTGGCAAAGGGAAAAAAAAAAAAACCTGCACAGGCTTGAACCCTTATCAATGGTTAGAAAGACATGGGTAGCAAAGACAAATAGGATTGGTCTTTTTCAAAGATGTGACCGTTGTTTTTAGCAAAATTTCTAATAGGCATGACACATTTAAAAACATGTCAGATATTTACTGTAAGCATACAGTAAATGAGTGTTCTGGTTTTCTACTATAGATATGTGTGTTAGAACATGGAAGGAAGGCACTTTCTGTTACAGATTTCAAGAGGGAAAAATATTTGCTGAATCAATGCATTGAATTATATGGAACCGTGTATATTGTCAGCATTAGCGATGGTTTTGCGTAAACATTGAAAATCAGAAAATAACGTTTCCATTTCTTGTTACATTTAAAATTACCATTAGAGCTGTTAATTTTAATTCAGAAACTGCACGAGATACAGTTTTCAAAAAAAAAAAAAAAAGTTCATTACTAAGTTCTCCTTAATGTTGTGTCAGATGTCTTTCTGTCTTTCTATCTCTGGTAACTTCAGTTAGCCTCATTCAAGTATATGTCAAAGAAGAAAATTATTGTAAAACATGAATTCAGCAAATGAATGAACATACTGCCAATGAAAATAGAAACCAGTACAATTATAACACTGGCAAATTAGAAGTTAACAATTCAGTGGTTGTTCTCTGATCCTCATATTGAAATTGTTTTTTTTTTACTAACAAATTGGATTAATCTCTCCACCCAAATCCTCCAAATTCCCCCTCCTTCCCACTCACCGCCCCATGTAGAGGAAACAGAAGTTAATTTAACCCTGTTGTTAGGAAGTGGAGATCATTTATAAATTAAACTGTGTGGTAGATAGGGTTCAGTCTAGAGAATATGTGTCAGAAAAGTATATTTGCTGGATTTTGTTTTCTATAACTCAGCATAAATACTGAGCTTTCATTTTAAACACTGAAAATTTGCTAGAAATAAGTTGAAAGGCAACTTAGAACTTACAAATAATTACAACCAGCTGAGTAGTTTATATAATTAGTTTAGCTACTTATTTCTGAAAGAACAGGATTTCCTCCCACTTATTGGAAATTGATTATAAAATGAATTCTTATTATATTTATTATTTCATTGTAAATTTTGAACATGATATTTAAAACACAGTAATTCAGTTTCAGACCATTTTGTTAGCAGATGATGGTTGAGGTCATGAGAGAAGTTACATATTCAAACTGTTTAAGACTTGTGAAGAAAAAAAAACACTAAATAACATGATTTGCTAAAAAGTAGATAGATGCAGAAACACAAATGCTTCTTTTAAATTTTTTTACTCAATTTCCAGTTTGTAATTTCAAATTTCTCACTGCACTTATGATGTCTATGAATAACCCCATCAAGAAACGACTGAAAATCTTACAAAACTACAGAACTCCAGGAGCCAAGTCTTAAACAAAGACCTGTAAAGTTGGTAATTGTAGTCCTACAGAATTCAATGGCAAATTTTCCACTGTCTTCAGTAGGGCCATGGTTTTATCACATATAGTACAGTATTTGCAATAGTGTGAAACAGAGAGAGTTGCACATTTTGCACTGTTGTTTAATCCTGCCCAGTTGATACTGTTACTAGGAGAAGACCTTTCAGTAGTCATTGTGGCACTGAATCTTTTGCAGAGTAAAGAGGTTGAGGAGAGGTATCAGGTAAACAGCATCAGAAAATTTTATAAACTGCTACAGGTTTTCCTTTCTAGGTCACATAGGCCTTGCCCAAGGCAATGTTGATGGAAAAAAATAGACTTCTGTAAGATTTATTGGCTGGGTAGAGAGTTTAAATGTAATGTGTCAGAGTGCTGTGAAGTAATTGTGTGTGCATGCCTGGTTGTAGTTGTGAAGGATGCAGTCAGACTCTTGTCTGGCTTGCTTAATTGCCTCTGTGTCAAGAGTCTGAGGGATTTGGGATTCTTACTACCCCAAACATTATCTCATTCCACATAAATTATAACCTTTCTGGCATGAGCCATCAAGTGTGCAAACTTAATATTCACTTTCTAGTAGTATCAGTGCAACTGTTTATCCAGCTTTAGAAATTATTCAGCTCAGATTTTAATGGTATGGGTTTGGAGTAGAGAGAAAATGTTTTTTGGTTTCTTGGGAAACAAGTATATTTCAGTTCAAGGATGAATGTTAATACAATAATTTAATTACTGTGCTTCTTAGTTGAAATAGTAATTTGTTAGAGGATTAAAAAGGTTTTAGCATACTGCATGGCATGTAGCTGTATAAATGTAATGCCAGAAACTGAATCATAGGGTTGTGCAATGTAAGCCTTGTGTGTTAGCAATGAAGTGAGATTAGTTTAAATGTAATGATTCAAACTGAGGACGTAGCTATTTTATGTCACATTCGTGTACATTGTAAGCAGTAGTTCAGAGGCATATTTGTCACAAAGGTACTTTATTATTAGTGACCTAAGAGAAGATATATGTGAAATCAGATTTGGTTTAGTTCAAAGCAGTGCTTTTGCATGCTTTCAAAAGTGTTTTTAAAATGTCTAAGTCAGAGGTTCTTTCTGCATTAGAAAAGTTATGCACTTTGGACTGGAGTAGAGGAATGTTGATGAAATGATAAATTAGCAAGCATGACTTTGCAGTCAGTATAGACCAAGCAGAGTTTGTGTTGACACAAAAGTTATAAGAATACAGCCATACGAGGTCACACCAGAGGTTTATCTAGTCCAGTATTCCATCTTAGAAAAAAAATGATAGTGGATACATTTATTGTAATTCCCTAGCGATACTTCCCCAGACAAATCCTTCCAGAAATCTGCAGTTTTACTCTTTTCTGAGCTGTAGACCATATCTTTGTGTTTAACTGTATTTGATGGAATTTTCTTCCATGAATATTCCTAATCCTTTTTAAATCTATGTTTTGGCATTTACGATATCCTATGAAAAATATTCCATATTTTTATCATGTATTGCACTTCCTTTTGTTTATTTTAAATTTGCTCTTTAATAATACTCAGACGAATTTACATTCATAGAAGATTATAATGAGCATCAAGTCATCCAATCCAAATTACTTCACAGTCAAAGAACAACGAATAGCATGATTTTTTTTGCAGTAACACGTCTTGTGTAGTGCCAATTTCTGACAAGATAAAATGATGCTCTGTGTTGCTGAAAATTGTTACCCATGTGGCTGCCATTTTTGAACATCCCATTGAAACTCTTAGAAAAATAAGCATGGAGGAGGACTCTGTCCTTTAAAATCTCAAAACAGCCAAAACCAATTATTTTGACCAGAAAGAAAAAGTCCATAATTTTTAATAATAACACCACCTAAATCTGGCCTGTAAGATATTTTGATATTGCCATTGACATCAAAAATGCCTGTTCAGAGCAACAGAATGCATCATGACCTCTTTGAGATGGTAAGGAATTTGATGAACACACTAATAGGATTATGTTCAGATGGTTGTAAAGGAAGAATTAGGTGGACTTTTAAGTTTATTGCTCATCAGATACCACATACTGTCAAGCATTATTTAATGTTTAAGAACCCATCAAAGGTCCCTCAATTGGAGTTCATTTCAAGGTGACAGTGGTGCCACCCCCTGTTTGGACCACAGCCTAGTTATCAAGCATCAAATTACTCACCAGAAAAAGAACTCGAGTCATTCTTAGCCTGAGAGTGACTGAACACTGAAATTTCATACTCTTCTTTAGAATTCTGAACACTACTCTGTAGCACAATTATGATTGAGTATACTTTGCAAAGGGAGAGGCATGTTACTACTCAGCTTTACTGTAGCTGAGAAAGACAGTTCATAAGGCTGGAACATGTTAAAAAAAAGGAAATCAAACTTTGTAGTCAAGAAGATTCCCCAAGAAAGAAGTCCTGAGGTTTCATGTCTGCTGCTCATTCTATTTATACATATTATCCCAAGACTCTTAAATGGAAAAACACATACGCAATTCTTGGAGGTGGGTGCAGAATGTTTCTTCAGCAGTGAAGGACCATTTGTCACTGGATTACAGAGAGGTCCTTCTACTTGCTTGCCCTTTCTGTGTTGCAAAATAGAGGTTTTGTATTTTTAAGAATCATAGAGCCCAAGTTAGTCACCAAAAATAATTTAAACCAGGCTTATAGAAGAGGAGCATATGAATAGGACATATTAATCAGCACTCAGCAGCTGGTGCAAGACAGGACATGCAGGACGCCCAGAAGCACTGTGCAAGGGACTGTGTGAAACTGCTGGAGCTGGTGCTATAATGGCAAAGGTATATCAAGGAGTGTGGTTCCCAACAAAACCTTCAGTGACCCCCCCATGACACTGTTTGATGGAGACACGGCTTTGACCAAGACACAACTCCTGAGGAAGGACAAGGTTGCCCAGGTACTAGGTTGCCGGGAGTGCCTGTTTCTCCTGCCCCAGGGTTGAAACCTGTGGGATGTGCACCCTAGCAGAGACACGGGGCTGTCAAGTGAAGGAGCTACGGGAGAAGGTGAGTAGATGATGTAACAGGGAGGATAAGTAAGACTTTGCAGAGACCTTGCAGGGGCAAAAAAAACCCCCAAATCCCTATTACATGGAAGGACAGATGGCCTGAGGTTATTCTTAAATGACTGGATATAGATTCCCAAGATGATGGAGGCTGGACTTAAAGAGAGATTCAGAGGGAGAGAGTACATAAGTACAAGGAGAAGTGGAAGAATGGGGTGGAACATAGGAGGCTCTCAGGAAGAGCATGATGCGGGAGGCTATCACACCTCCCCAAAGAAAGCTGTGTATCTGGGTGTCCATCCCAAGTGCCTGTGCATGAATACATGCAGCATGGGATAAATTAGAAGTCCCTGTGCACTCACAAATATATAAGCTCATTGGGATCACTGAGACATAGGGGCACATTGATAGGTATGGGCTTTTTGGGAAAGGCAGGCCAGGTAGACAGGATGGAGATTTGCACTCTGTGCAGAGGAGTGCTTGACTATGTAGAGTTTTGTTCTGGCATGAGTGACAAGATAATAAAAAACTGAAAGGTTAAAGAAGAATAGAAACCAACAAGAGGGAAACTGTGGTGATCACCCCTTACAGAAGACCTCCACAAGAGGAAGAAACAGATGAAGTCTTCTTTATGGACTATAGAGGAAGAAGCCTCATGGTTGAAGGCCCTGGTACTCATGGGAAATTTTATCTTGATATCTGCTTGACATGCAGGGCACAAACAAGGACACAAGAGTTTGGCAAGCCAACTAGGGGACGTGCTCTGCAGGACCTGCTATACATAAATAAAAAGGAAGAACTAGTCAAGGAGGTGAAGATTGATGGGAGCCTCCACTATGTATATGATGGTAGAGTTTAAGATCCTGAGAGACAGGGGTAAGGACTGAACAGAGTCCTGGGCAACCTGCCCTAGCTGACGCTGCTTCAGCAGGAGAGGTTAGACCTGACAATCTCAAGACATCTCTGCAAACTTCAAATAGTCTGTGATTCTGTGAAGGTAATAGCAGAATTGCAACCCTGATCTTCAGGAGAGCTGACCTAGGCTTTTTCATGGAAATACTTGGCAGACTCCCCTGGAGGTAGCCCTGAAGAACAAAAGGGTCCAGCAGAGTTGGTTGATCCTCAAGGACCATCTCTTCAGGGCACAAGAATGGCAAGCAAACATGGCAGAAGGTCAGCATGGATGAAGAAGGAACTCTGGACTGAAGCAATATAAAAATTTTTTTTGGATGTACACAGTAAGACAGTGTTAAGACAATAGGATCTAATAGGACAATAAAGTGTATCCAAGGCTTCTGAAGAGGCTGGCTTATGTTACTAGAGGTGTTCTCCATGGGACAATAATGAGCTGATGCTACTTAATGTCTTTCATTAACAACTAGGATGACTAGATAAAAGCACCTTCAGGAAGTTTGTGGATGACACCAAACTGGGAGCAGTACTTGATATGCTGGAGGGAAAGGTGACCATCGAAAGAGATTTCAATGTGCTGGAAAAAAATGGACTAATGGAGACCTCATGAAATTTAACAATAATGGGGGTGGAATAACCCCTTGCAAGAGGACAGGCCTAACTGGCTTGAAAGCAGATTTGAGGGAAGGCCTTGGAAGTTCAGCAAGTTGATCATGAGTCAGCAGTGCGCTCTTGCGGTTATGGAGGCTAACTGCATATTCAGCAGCATTAGTAAGAACGTAGCCAGTAAGATGAGAGAAGTGATTATCCCCACCTATTTGGCACCTGAAACCACTTTTTGAGTGCTGCATTGAAATTTAGGCTCCCCGGTACAAGAAGATGTTCACAAACTGGAGCAAGATGACTGGAGGGCTACCAAGAGGGCTGGAGAATATGCCTTATGAGAAGAGTCAGAGAAAATTGGTGGTGGGTTTTTTTTCAGTCTGAGGAAGAAGAGTTAGTGAAGTCTTCACCTACCTATTGGGTTATTATAAAGAAGATGAAGCCATACTCCTCTCAGAAGTACACAGAGAAAATACAAGACTGGGCAAGATCCTGAACAATCTGATCAAATATTAAACTTAGCCCTGCTTTGAGAAGGGCCTTGGATCAGATGATCTCCAAGGATACTTTCCAATCTAATTTATTTTGTGATTTTAAGTTATAGAAAGCAATATCTATTGAACAGATCTTAAGTTTCAATGATTCCTGTTACAGCAATAAGGGCAGAAAAATTAACTTTTAAGAACACAGAGTATTTTAGGAACCTTTTCTTTCTTTATCCATGTTTTTGCTTCTAGACTTTTCCAGCTGTGTTTTTATGTGCTCATCTAGAGGTTTCAGTTCTCTTAAACCATACTATACATAAAATTCTGAGAGTTAAATTTCTCTTTCATAAAGGAAATTGTGTTCCTTAGAGGGCCAGTTCTACTGAATATCACTAAACTCACATAAAATACATTTCTTTTCTGCAAGACAGAGTGTTTTAAAGCTTCAGGTCTGTATGCATTGTCTAGCTGCACTGGGCACAGCTTACACCTCATAAAGCCATAACACTGTTATTTCATTTTTTCCTATGCAGTATGTGTGAATGTGTTCTATTCCTTGGTAAAATTCTGTTTTTCCATTCTGCTCCGTGGGACATGACTCTGGAACAAATATTAGTTTAAACTAATGTAAAGGAGAAAATGATAAAAACAGACCAGCAATAATCTATAATAATCACTGTAATGTGTTTTATGCTTTCACAGTGCTTCTGTTTTATCAGCCAGTGCAGTTATGGATAGATTAATATCTGCTGTTTTCAATGCCATATTCTGAGGGTACTGCTCAGGTGAAGAACATATACTGAAGAACAGTTACAGCGTGAGGAGCTGCACATAAGAGTAACTCAGAATACCTATTGCCAATTAACCAAATAACCATTAACAAATTAATCAATATTCAGAATATTGGTTAATATCAATGCTAACCTGAACTCTTTCTTTTTTCCAGTGAACATTAAAAGTACATTAGCAATGTAGAACTAAAAGCATGCAGTAAATATTCTCATATATAATTATGCCAATCAAGACTTCAGTTCTCAGGCATGTAATTACCTAAACACTACTTCTGAGCAATCTAAATTTGAGAAAGACAATTATGGCAATAGAGAAATCTTCATATCTTTCAGATTGTGCAACTGCCTGTGAGTGTTGCTTCTACACACAGCCCTAGAACTTCCAGGTAATCATTGTTTTGCATGTTTGAAATGGAAAGACAGACATTTGTTTGCTTCTTTCACATTTCTCTGTCCTCACATTTATGTCCTGCTTCTCCCCTTTATGGTCACTCTCCCCCCACTTCTCTTTTTGCTGGTACCAGATTATCTGGCTCAATTTGGTTTTATAGAGGAAAGCATACAATAGAATATATATTAATTCCATTAATCTCCATTTAAGTGAGGGTAAGGAGGGAAAAAAAGTGGTTGATATGTTAACATTCATTTAGTATCCAGGTCATTATTACTAAATGAGTTTTAAAAAGACACAACACAAGAGATCTACTTAAACTTTTAGGAATTAAAATGAAGAAAATATGCATAATAATATATACTGCTGTCATCTAAAAAAAAAAAAATCTAATTTAAAATGTTTTATATAGAGTCCTCACAAAAATGGAACCAGGATTTTACTGTATGCTTTTGCAAGCCTAACATATGCAAATGTTAATATATTTTGATCTTGCCAAAAGGTAATAGCTATGATTATATACTATAAATTTCACCTTGATTCAGAAAACAATTTAATGAGATACATTTTACATGGCACACAGTGACCATATTCTAAAATCTAAATAGCATCACTGAACAGTACAAATGAGTTTGGTACTGGGTAGATGGGAACACAATACTCATTAGGGATTCTGCCAGATGTATCTGTGATTACTTCATTGTGCATTGTTTGGAAAAGAAATCTTCTCATAAGACTATTTGAATTTATTCATCCAGGAAATTTGATTTCAGGGCTTTTGTCACGGCTGTTTTAATTATTGGAATGGACCCCATGCCGATAATTTCACAGCCTGGATGTGCTTTAATTTTCATTATACTAAACTTTATAAGATTGTATTGACCAAAAATGTATTTTGCATCCATACTTCCAGAATTAGTGAATAAACAGCCTTCAGAGTCTTTCTACTTCTTGTAGCTTTCCATAAAAACACAAAGTAAGATGGGGAATTATGCTGGGGATAAGAAAAATGAAGTGAGAGAGATATGTTAGACAAGTACAAAACAATGAAAGGGAGGAAAGGTCGGGGGGGTGGGGTGGGGAAAAGCAGCATTCAGCTAAACTGAAAAGTGATATAATTCTTTAAAATATATAATTAACTTCTGGAATTCATTCCTACAGGAGGAATGGCACAGACTATTAATGAGGTTGAGAATATAGCTGACTTTAAATGAATGAGACATTTATGTGAGCCATGGGACAATTGTGGTTTAAACCCAGTTGGCAATTAAGCCCCACACAGCCGCTTGCTCACTCCTCTCCCAGTAGGACGGGGAAGAGAATCAGAAGAGTAAAAGTGAGGAAACTCATGGGTTGAGATAAAGACAGTTTAATAAGTAAAGCAAAAGCGATGTGCTCAAGCAAAGCAAAACAAGGAACTCTTTCACTACTTCCCATTGGCAGGCAGGTGTTCAGCCATCTCCAGGAAAGCAGGGCTCCATCATGTGTAAAGGTTACTTGGGAAGACAAAGTGTCATAACTCCGAACGTCCCCCCTTCCTTCTTTCCCCAGCTTTTATATTGTTGAGCATGACATTATATGGTATGGAATATCCCTTTGGTCAGTTGGTGTCAGCTGTCCCAGCTGTGTCCCCTCCCAACTTCTTGTGCACCCCGAGCCTCCTCACTGGTGGGGTGGGGTGAGAAGCAGAAAAGGCCTTGACTCTGTGTAAGCACTGCTCAGCAGTAACGAAAACACCCCTGTGTTATCAACACTGTTTTCAGCACAAATCCAACACATAGCCCCATACTAGCTACTAAAAAGAAAAGAAAAGAAAATTAACTCTATCCCAGCCAAAACCAGCATATCCGCAAAATTAATCATAGGCTATTATTTTCTTTTTATTATTATTGTGACAAAGACAGAGTTTCATTGATTCTGAGCATAAGCAGTCACCCAAGAGTGAGAGTTAAAAAATGCATTTCTTCTGAGGAAAGGTTATTCTTTTTCTTCAATTTTTCTTAGACTTTCCCCTAAAGTATGTGGTAGTGGCCACTTGCAGAGAGGGGACATTGGAATTTACAGACTCACTGAATTTTTCTGTTTTGATAGTTTTTCTACTTACATTATATATTTTCCATAAATCACCCAGGAGTTACTTATCTTTGCATGACTGTGGTGAACACCGGTCACCTCAGCCACTGTATTTGCAAAAACAGTCTTCACATCTAACAGCTAAAAAGAGCTCTGCAGAGCTAATAGTTCACATACCAATACTCTGGGGATGTGCTTAGATGTGAGCAATTCCTTTAGGCTAAAAGTCACACTATGAAGGGTGAAAGGGAAAGCTAGAACTGGAAATAAGTGTGTGAATTACTTCATGAATAGTCTCCTGGCATGAGAAAAAGAAAGGTTCAGCAGCTTCCTGCAACAGATAGGAAACCAATTTGAATAATAAGCTACAAGTGAAACTGAACTCTGACAGGTGCATGTTTTGTTAAAGAATGCCTTCTCTAGTTGTTTTTATACAGCATAGTAGTAACAGGAAAATAAAAGAAAACACTTAAGATTTAAACATACAAATTTTAAGTGCTGCCATTGGAATTTTTTATTTATCAGACTGGAAGTGAGTGAAGAGAGATGGAAGCTGAATAAGAGTTTGAAGAGTCTGAAATTTAGAACAGAAATGTGCCAGAATGTCATTATTAAGTCAAATCTCATTTAATGAACATGGAAATGATTCAGTTAACTCTGTTCCATGCTCCTTAGTGGCCAGAGGTCCCTAGCACACTTGCAGCAGTGTGCAGTGCCTCTCCAGCCCATGGAATGACTGCAAGCAGACCACAGGGCAAATGAAAAGACTGTGGGGTGGAGCAGTGAAGAGGTGCTAGTCCCACTGTGTCAGGCTACAGGCTCAAACAAGCTTCCAGACAGCACTCCACAGCTTCTGCCCACTGTTTGACATTATGAGATTGTTCTCTCCCTCCTGCCCCTTCCTACAACTGCTCTTTCCAACATCTAATCCACTGAAGATGGAGGAAATACGAGATACAGGTATCTGTAGAATCAGCTGCACTGTGTGACAAGATGACGAAGATGTTTGTAAAATGAAGGTACTGTGCCAGACAGTCAATGATGGACCTTAGCTCTGGCAAACACTTTAACGGTGTACTAACTTGGGTTTTCCTTCAGCAAATGAAACTATTTCCTGAGCCCCTGTTCTGCCTTGGCAAATTACTCTTGACTGAGCTTTCAGATAACAATATGATAAAATTCTTATAGCTTTCTACTTGCAAGATTGTTGGGAGGTGGAAATTACTCTAAATTAGTCCCATTAGTCTAAAATGGGATTTAAAGTACAAATGTAAGGAAATAGTTGAATGGTGGAAAGGTCTGTGGCTCTTTGATCACCTACCAGCAGGAGGAAAACTGACAGAAAACAGTACTTCCTTCACTATAGTAGGAGGCTGAATCTCACTTATTGTGAGAGATATATGTAAGTACTGATTATATAAGTGCTATATAATGAGCAAAGGGTACCCTGAATATTTTTTTCCTTCTCTTTATAAGATCTTTTATACACATTTTCAAAAATAGCCAATTAAAATAAGTGGAAAAGTTTATTTTACTGACTTACTTGGGCTTCCTGTGCCTGCTGGTCCCATCCATGCCACAGCTGTATCGAGTAGGACCATGAAAACATTTACTTATGACACTCAGTCACTGAAGTTTGCCTTTTTTCATTAATTGCAAGAACATAAGGATGACCATACATTCCATGTAACCAGAAGCAAAGCAAAAAAGTTTCAAATGTTCTCTTTTCTCCTTTACTATCCAATAAAACTGTTGCATACAACTGTAGTAGCCAGAGATTTGTTTACTGGTTTCTGTGCTTTGGCATAAGCCTGAAGTAGACATTCATAGAAATTATTCTTCCACTTGGTTACAAAGATCTAAAAATCAGCATCAGATGAATTTTTGAATAATATCGTTTGAACATATCCTGTGCTACAGCAGTTTGCTACAGTCGCTCTGATCCATATTTTTAAGCTACAAATCCCAAAGTACAGTAAACATTTTGTTTATTTGTATCCACTCCATCCTCTGACAGTTGCAGGTAGCTGTTATTTCTGTCAGGCTATAATCTCCCATCACTTGTTGCCTTCAAGCCTCGTATTTTTCCTTTCACACCAAGCTGATGTCAGAACAGAAGAAATTAGGTTCATTCTTATTTTGAAGAGGAGACCTCTGAATTTTTCTAACACTTTATTTAGTCTTAGAAAAGATGCACTATATTGAATCCATTACTTATTGCTCTTTACTGTGATTTAAGAAGCTTTTACACAATTAACGAGAAGCAAATATCAAAGCTAGATTTAATCTCACCTACCTACACCATATATGTTTTTTGTCTGAGTTAGCCATTTGACTTCTGTTATTATCAATGGAAGGAAAGTTACTGTTAGAGTGAAATTTATTTCAGCTTAATACATAAATGTAAACTAGATCAGATGATTGACAATGCAGAAAAGCCTATTTTTCTTCACTGACTACAAAAGGATTCTAGATGGCTAACTCAGATGTAGACATTCAAAGTAAATTGAAACCAATCCCACTTGCATCTGTATTTAACTACATATTCATATATATATCCATACAGGCGTTTGCAGGTTTGCTTTTGCTCGTGCAATCCAGTGCTGATGAACATTTCATGTCTCTGCAGTTAGAACATTATATTTCTTCATGATATTTACACAGTGAAAAGTAAATCCATTTTTGGCACATGTTTTTTCCAGTTCTATTCTCAAGAAATTGTGATGGTTTAGTGGTGGAGTCAGCAGTGTTAGATTTACGGTTGGACTTGATGTTCTTAAGGGTCTTTTCCAACCTAAATGATTCTATGATTCTATGATTCTACGGCATTTATGATTTTAAAAAAAATTGTTAGAAAAAACATCACCTATCTCTTGTAAATAAATTACTAGGAATTTGGCAGCTGCCAAATGTAAACTCACATGTGTTGAAATTTGAGGTGTTTAAGATAAGAGAAATGTAAGAAATTGCACTGGACAAGTGAGAAGGATGATGCTTTTTCTGGCTGAGAACGTAGTCTACAAGATACTAGACTGATTATAGTCTAAGTGTATTCTTCCTTTTGAGAATAAGTCTTCATTTATGTAGTGAATCTAGTCACTAACATCAGTGTTCTACATACGAGTGGTCCAGTGAGACTAACTGCTCTTTCCATTTACACGTGAGGTTTCTTCTGAAAGATCTTGTCATATGAAATTATATATTTTCTCTTACCAATCTACTCCAAATGATTTATTTACAAGTCCTATGCTAATGCCTTGGTTTTCTCATCAATAAAAGAGAGATATCAATACCTCTTTTCTTAAAACACTTTGATAGCTATCGTGTTATATGGGAAAAGGATACTATAGCATAATGTGGGGATAATAAACTTTAAAAGACTCAGCAGTATAATCTATCCATCTCATTCATACTGGTGCTTCTCAAAATGAAATACTCTGTAGATGGAAAACAATTAGTAGAGGACATCAAATCATTACATCTAGTTCTTGATTACATGCTTGCCATAAGTGCTTAACTAAGCTAATTATGAAGAGGAAAAATCTCTAAAGGAGCTGAGGTCAGCTTGAGGTAATGTGCCAATTAGTGCTAGCTCTCTGACACTTAAAGAACAGCATGTTCAACATACAGGTAGTTTCCTTACATTAAATTAGTTGATATGCAGATAAATTCAACAGTAAGTGTAACAATAGGAACAATGAAAGCAAAAAAACTTTCTGCTTTTGCAAATCATTTTGTTATTGTCTTCTTTTGTTAGTCTCCAAAAAGCCTCATGACAACATCCATGAGGTATGATCACAGTCACTTTGGAAAGATATAGGCGACTGACCCCACCATCAGCTCATTAGCAAATGACTAACTTGGACTACATTACCTACTGTCTTGTTGATGGATGCTGACACATTGTTGGAAGTAGAATAGAAATAGAGCCAGTCCCATTTAGAAACTCCTCCTTAATCACAATTCTTAATAAAAGGAACGTGATAAAACCTCATAAAACCCTCAAAAGAACTCATAAAAGATTGCCTGATTTTCGTTGATATCCTATGATGGCTGCAAGCTAACCTGTTTCATATGTGAGAAGGTAAAACTCAAGCTAACAATCTTTTTGGGGGTTAAACCACAGCTGTTTTCAACTCCATGCTGCTAAGGATGTTGTCTGCTCCACTAATGGCTGCTCATCTCATCCTAGCCCTGCTACATGAACTTTTGAATTTCCACACTGCAGTGGTGCCAATTCCATCTTGAACAACTGAAGTGTATTCAGATTGGGGCTTCTTAATTTCCTATACCAGCAAAAAGGCAAGGAATAAACTGTTCCCCATAAGATAAGATTGCTTATTTTGTAGCAAGGGAGGTCTTCAAGAATGTTAAGAATAATGAAGCACTGGAGATTGTGAAGTTTCCATTAATGGAAATATTAAAAACAGGTTATAAAACTATCTGTCAGGAATAACATATATATAATCAATTTTGCCTTTGGATGGATTTGATAGCTTCACAGGCTCTTACAACAGCACTTTCTATCATTCTGCGACTGGGGAGTTGCCCGACTTTAATATCTAAGAAGGTTCTAATCTGAAATACTTTATAACATGGGATCCCAATATCTTACACTTTAACACAATGTGTACACCAGCATCGTTGCATGTAATCTTTTATTTGTCAGTCCCGGGCAAATCATCTCCAAAAATGAATAAAATTAAACCTTTTTTTTTTTCTTATCGCTGAAGAGATAGTATGTTTATTAGTACTGAGATTTGCAAACAAAGTCTCTTGGATTTATAGTGTATAAAGAACTGAGGGTTTACACATGTGCTGGCATGATATATGTGATTTTGAAAGAATTCACTGCTGTCCATGAGCACTGATCGATTTAAAACTCATCCAGACCTAATGAAGTTTGTAACTTCTATGACCTATTATGTTTTGTGACTGTAACAACAGCGGTGTGACATTAATCTGTCCATTATGCCATTGCCACATCAGCCTTTTCACAGACAAAAGCTTCTGCACTGGTATTTGACTGTGAAGCTAATAGGAATCTTTCCACTGTTGTCACTGTTCTGCATTCTCCCAGCTTTGATATAATACTAATAATCTCATTTATAAAGTTGTTTTCTTCCTTTGTCCTTTCAAAACTCTGAAGACATGACTAGCATGATAAATAATAACAAAATCAAAATTCTCAAATTTCAGGAGAAAGGGGAAGTCTGTGTGCCTGTGAGATAAACAGAATGACAATGATAACCCAGAAAATTGGGTTATCTACCTGACCAACCTAGTGGCCTTCTATGATGGAGTGACTTCATCAGTGGACATGGGAGAGGCTACAGATGTTGTCTATCTGGACCTCTGTAAGGCCTTTGACAAGCTCCCCCACAACATCATTTTCTCTAGACTGGAGAGGTATGGATTTGATGGGTGGACTGTCCAGTGGGTGAGGAATTGGTTGGATGGCTGCATCCAGAGGGTAGTGGACAATGTCTCAATGTCCAGACACAGATCAGTGACAAGTGGTGTCCTGCAGTGTTGGGACAATCCCCAATATCAATATAGACTGGGGAATGAATGGTTTGAGAGCCGCTCTGTGGAGAAAGACTTGGAGGTAGTGGTGGATGGAAAATTGGACATGAGCTGGCAATGTGTACTTGCAGACCAGAAAGCTAACCATGTCCTGGGCTGCATCAGAAGCGTGGCCAGCAGGTCAAGGGGGGTGTTTCTGCCCCTCTACTCCCCTCTGGTGAGACCCCACCTGGAGTACTGCGTCCAGCTCTGGGGTTCCCGGTACAAGAAAGACATGACCCTGTGAGAGTGAGTCCAGAGGAGGGCCACAAAAATTATCAGAGGCCTGGAACACATCTCCTATGAAGAAAAGCTGAGAGATTAGAGTTGTTCAGCCTGGAGAAGAGAAGGTTCCAGGGAGACCTTGTTGTGGCCTTTCAATATACAAAAGGGGCTTATAAGAAAGATGGAGAGAGACTTTTTACCAATGCCTGCAGTGATGGGACAAGGGGTAATGGTTTTAAACTAAAAGAGGGTAGATTTAGATGGGATATAAGGAAGACATTTTTTACGATACGGGTGGTGAGACACTGGAACAGGTTGCCCAGAGAAGTTGTAGATGCCCCATCCCTGGAAACATTCAAGGTCAAGTCTTTGAGCAACCTGATCTAGTTGAAGATGTACCTGCTTGTTGCAGTGGTGTTGGACTAGATAACATTTAAGGGTCCCTTCCAACCCAAACTATTCTATGATTCTGATTCTAAAATAGTGGGAGGAAGGACAGAGAGATGAAAGACCACATAAACTGAAATAGAAAGAGGATAAATTAGAATCTTTGTCTTAAGACAGTGAGAATCACAGAGCAGATCTTGCTCTTCCATTATGTTGTTTGTAATGTTGACTTTGTTGTTCTGTTATTTTTATAACAAGATTTTATTATACTGTATTGCAATGCTTCCATGAAGAAGTGCTAAAATATATAGTCAGTGAATCAACGTTCTCATTATTTTTCTGTATGTTGAGATATGAGGAGAAGGCTCATTCTTTAATATCTTCTGCAGTTTGGAAAATAGTAATAAATGGGGGTTTATATCTATTCACATGTAAGTGACTTTCCAAGAGACTGTAATCACAAGTCGTCACTGCTTCTCATACATAGGTATTAGGCATTATGGATCAAGATGATATCCCATACTGACTGTGATGATTGCCTTTATTCCTGTCATCCTTTTGAAGAACTTTTAACAATTTTAGTGACAACACTGACAGGTAAATTCTTTTGCCAAGTTTTAATCTTTGAAATTTTGATTGTCAAAAAAAACCCCAAACAAGAACTGTTTTTCACTGATGGAATGGAAAACAAAACAATGTCCAAGTGGCCTCTTTTTCATATGTTTTTGATTGTTAGTATTGCTATTATTTCTATTACTTTACCATCTAGAAACACAGATACATTCAAGACCTATTCTCAGAGTGAGGAATTGTCTTTTGCTCTAGAGAGCTTACTGTGTAAAGTCTTATCTTTTCCTCCATTATAATGCTTTAATTTAAATGGATTTAGGTTCTCTGTCTGGACTCTGTCACACTGCTATAAAACTGAGATGTTGTTTAGCTTATGGTTGAAAATTGTATGTAAGAACTACAATGTTGTTATATCATTACAATTTTCTGTAATTGTAGAAAGGGAGAAGGGGAAGAATTAGGCAGGAGAGTTTGCCTGATTTGCCACAGATCACTTGCTATATTTAGTCTGAAAGGGATGTGTATGTTGGGTGAATTGAGGCTGGTTGCAGTATGGCCGGAATGCAGGGCTTTCTGGTAGCTGCTGGGACCAGGGACCTCACAGGTCCCTCTTACGTCAGCTGCAGCAAATCAAAGCAATGCGAGACTAGGACATGACGATTGTTTGTCCAATGTAGATCCATGGCTTCTGGCAAAGGGACTATCTTTGCCCATCTACTGCCCATCTACTCCTCTGGCACTTCAGTGAGGGATGTTGCCATCACTCTTGACTTCTGCTTTCACTGCTGCCCAGTGATTAAGAAGTCAGCCTTGCACCAGTCTTGTGCCAAAAAGTAAGTGTGAAGATAGTGGATGTTTTAAGAATGCATTTTCTTATGATTTCTTTTGTCAATGTGTGTCTTCAAAGTTGCTGGTTTATTGGCTGTATTCCCAGCCCTCATAAATATAACAGAAGTCTCACTATATTTAGTATTTTCATAAAGACAATGCAGCTGGAATTAAGAGATTGCAGGAGATCTTTATTTTAGCTTCAAGTTTTAATGCTTTTTTATAAAACCTTGACAAAATGAAACAAGTAATCTGTAAGATCTTAGAAAGCAAAGGGCTAGTGAAAAGAAACACAAACTATTTTTTTTTTACCATTCTATTTTTAAGTCAATCCTATAATTATCTGGGGTTTTACTCATGATTTTTGATGTTTGAAAATGCCAGCGATGTCAAAATAGAAATCTTTCCAGTTTCAAAATTAATGTTCTGGTTTCCAAAGTGTTTTCCCAGACAGTCTTTTTTGATCTTTACTCAAAATGTTTATTTGTTTATGTACTTCACTGTAGTGTATAAACAGTAGTGAAATATGCCACAGATGTTTTCTCATTCCTTTATTTTTCTGTATGGTCAGATTACTAGATTTTGGTTAGGAGTAATATTATCTGTGTCCCTTTTCTTAATAGATTGTCATTACTGCTATGTGAGAATGGGAGAATTTTGAAAGATTTAGATATTCTGTTGATGTGAATGCATTTGACATCTGCACTATTGGTTGTTTAAAAGTTGTTGACACTTTTCATATGATCCCTTGGCCAACTGAACTTTATCTTTGAAATAATTATACATCCAATTATCCATCCAATAAAACTTGCCTTGTTCTTGATGCTCCCTAATTTCCTCACTTTGGTGAAAATGTGTCCTAGTTTAACCAAAACCTACACACTACACTGGGCCTCATATATATATATATATGTGAGACATCTAAATGCAAGAGCGCGAGGAGAAATGAGACATCTTTCTCTTCTCTTTCCCACGCTGTATCCGAGATGATGAAAGAATCAAGGGAGAGGTAAGTGCAACACGTAAGCAGTGGGAGGAGGGGCCTTATGGTGTTCAGCTGGCAGCGATGGTTACCGTGGTGGAGATAATATAACTGTCTCAAGAAACTAGACATTATACAGCAAAATAAAACAGATAAATTTAAATCACTTTCAGGAATGGTCTAGACATGAGGATATTCAGAGCACGCATGGAATTAGTTGCTTAGACAGAGCTTGCTCATAGCCATATGCATAAGATCGTCTTTTAAGTCAGTCTGAGACAGTTAATAGCTGACCAAAGCATAGGACTTTTGCCTTAGATTGACCTTTAATGCTTCCTTTTCTTTCAGCTTATCTTATTTTTTAACTACAGCAACAGACTGTCAATTAACTCACACAACATAGTTATAACAGACCATGCCTGGGAACAAATGGTTATTTCTAAATGCCTGTGAGGTGTCTACATTGTTAATTAGAGTCAATTGACAGTCAATTTGTTCTTTTTATGAAATCAGGAAAAACTGTTCCATGCAGGGATCTGCAGGAAGATATATCTATACATTAAGATTTTTAATACTCCATAGGTTTTAATTAATACAAATCTTATTTTGTTCAACAAAAATAGTGAAAATTACTTTTAAAAATATCTTGAAAGCATGTATGCTTAAGCAAATAACAAATGGTTCAGATCATTGACTTCTTATGCATTTCCCCTAGTAAATCATTGACAGCAGATGTTTTTTGCCAACAGATAGATTAGAGAGGACAGTTTACATTTAAAGAGAACACTATTCACAGCTACAGCTACATTTAGCTTTTTACAGAAAATGGGAATGGGAAGGTAGAAATGAAGGACAGGAACTCTGAGCTGTTTAATCTCACTTGGCTTTCTGCAGCAAGGGATTGCATCAATTAAAAAGAACGTCTCTGTTTATACTTAATTTGATTGAACTATATGTGACATTAAGTAGTTTGCACTATATGAAACCTCATGATCAATGATGTCACTTTTAAAAAAGGACCTTTACAGTACTTTCTTGATAAAAATAGCTATGAAATCTCTACTCTAAAATGGGGTTATGAAGTCAGAGGATCTTGTTTTGGAAGTATGTAATTATCAGTAGATTATTAATATTAAAAATGTGATTTGATACACTATGAAGTCAGCAATATAATGTCAAGTCTCATTCTAATGAACACTGTTAGTTTTAGTTTAAAGTGGTAATACATTAATAGGGCATGTTGTATCTTCTGTATCATTCATAATTTAACAAGCCAATAGCACCTTGCAGACAGAATCTTAAATGGCAAACAATATTCTGGTCTAGATTTTACTTCTAGATTTCATTATAAAACAAAACTGCTTTTAAAAAAATACAATGAAGGTAACTTTTGCTTGTGGTAGGCTAAAAGGCTAGACAAAAAGTAAGATGCATAGTGCAAATTAAAAAATGTTCCCAGATTTGGAATTTTTACATATCATTATGTCATAAGGAAAAGCTTCTGAGCAGAACAGCTTGAGCAGAACTAACCAGCAAGTAGACAAAAGCTGTCCGGGTTGGTATATGGGTGTGGGTTTCTATTTCTTAGATAATATTGGTAATATTCCAGAGTTTTTTGCTTTCTTTTTTTTGTGAAATACTTTTTCTTTTCAGACCCAATCTCAAGAGAAGAACATGTTGCAGCATGTGAATATTCTTTCTCTTAAAATAACACACTGGTGGTTATCTTTGCACAGGGTTTTCCTCTTGTAAATGCATTGAATTAGATCCTTATGTTCTGTTGGAATAGAGTTTCTCTAGCAGTTTCAAGTAATCAAAAGCTAATAGACCAAGGCACTGAGTATATATATATATATTGCATGTAGGTGCCCAGGTGCTGGCAGCAGGGGCTGCAGGGGCCTCTGTGAGGAGAGGCTGGGGCTGCCCCCTGTCAGACACAGCCGGATCCAGCCGGCTCCAATCAACCCCCCCCATAGGGCACAGCTGCGCCCCTCAGACAACATGGCGGCACCTCTGGGAAAAGATACTGAAATAAGGATGGTAAATGCTGAGAGAAAGGAACAGCGAGGCAAGAAGCGAAGGAGGTGCTTCATGGCAGGGCTGGGCACACCCCGAAGGGACTACTGCCAGTGGAGGACCCTGATGTGAGCAGCTGTAAAGATGGCTTGGTGAGAAGGGGAAAATTACTGAACTGAAGAAAATGCTTGCTGAAAGTACAGGCAGAGAAATTGGCTGCCACCCTGAGAGCTGTGAACCTGGGAACTAGGCCTTGGGACCAGAAACACCCTTGAAAAGTGCAGCTGGACTCTTTGAAGTACAGCTGGGGTACCTAGAAACTGGACACATCCTGAGATACCATTGATAACTGCAAAAACAAGGGACTGTAATTGCAACTTATCATCTGAGAAAGGGCAAGACAGTGTGGGAAAAGAAAATGGGTCTGAAAGAACAGAAAACAGCATCATCTAATGGCTGTTACAGGTAGAAAATAGGAATTAACAACATCGAAGTAGGCTACTTAAGTAGGACGTCTTATGCCCTCTTATGTCTCTATGTTATAAAAAGGACTTAATTTTTCTCCAAAATGGAGCCTCTCTCTCTGATAACTTCCTGTGCTACTCGTACTTTTTCTTTCCTATGCAGGTTGAATTCTGCATGACCTCTCTGTGAGACCTTGGACTCTCACTGTGGACACCTGGCTGACTCCAGACTGTGATATGGATCACCTTTGAGGTAAGACTCTGCCTGTTATCTTATTCGTCCTCCCTTGGGCTTAATTTTGGGGTCAGTTCAGTTTGTCCTTCCACCTCTGGGATGGATGGGTCTCCCTTTGTGATCAGTTTGTCCTCCCCTTTGGGATGGTTTGGCCCCTTCTGAAATCTGTCTAATTCACTTGATAGCAGTATTACATATCCATATGTCATCTATCATAAGCATATCTGCTGTTACATTGTTCATAAGTTACTTCACTAACAATAAGTTTATAGTAACCTGCAATAGTATATACCTACTTGGTTGTTGTTGTTATTGGTTGCTGCTATTATTAACTGCTGCCATACTATTAATTGATACTATATTATTGCTGATAGTAATTTGTAATAGTTTATTATATATATTCACTTTATTAATTATAGATATACTTGCTAGTGGTGATTTTTGTGGTATTTGTGGTAATCCATAATAAAGTAGAGAAATTTAGAGGATAAAACCTCTGTGTCCTTGTGTATTACAGAATCCTGCAAACCCACAGTCACAATCTCTACATGCCTGCAGGCCGGGTAACCCTTTAAATCATGATAGACCCACACCACAGCAGAGGAAATGGGTAAGCAGGAAGGAGAAGCTGGAATGAAAACAATGAGAAACAAGGAGTGGCAGAAAGAAAACACTTTGTCATGACCCCAACCTCCTGCACTGCAGGTGGCCCCACCAAAGGGGCTGAGAATAATCTGGGACAATATAAAGGGGAAGAAGACCAGGAAGGGGTAAGGAGAGGTGTCTAGATTGAAGTTGAGCCTGGGAAAGAGGAAAGGAAAGGTGTTTTCACAAAGTTTGTTAATGTTTATCTTCCTTGTTTCCTACTACCCAAATCAGTAACTACGTGTTTTAAATCAAGTCATTTCCCAAGTTGATTCTGTTTTGCCTGGGACAGCAATTGGCAAGTGATTTCCCTGTCTGTGATGGTCCTATCTCTGGATACTGCTGAGAAGTGCCTGAATCCATCTTCTTATTCACCCTCACCCTGGTGTTTATCCACATGAATAAGATCCACCTGAGTCTTTTAGTCTGGACAGTCCCAGTTCTCTTAGCCTTTCCTCATAGGAGAGATGTTCCAGTCCTTTAAACATTCTTGTGGCCCCTCATTGGACTCTCTCCAGTATGTCCTTGCCTCTCTTGTAACAGGGAGCCCAGAACTAGACACAGCATTCCAGGTGTGGCCTCACCAGTGCTGAGTAGAGGGGAAGGATCACCCCCCTGAAATTGCTGGCAAAACTTCTCCCAGTACAGCCCAGGATACCTTTACTCTTTGTCAGAAGGGCACATTGCTGGCTCGTGGTCAGCTTGGTGTCCACCAGGATCTCTAGGGCCTTCTCTGCAAAACTTCTTTCCAGCCAGCCACAGCTGTTGAGTATTACTTGTTTTCTGATTACACCTACTACTGCTGACCCGGGATCTCATGCAGTGTACTGAGTGTGGGGAGACCTTCTGTGGGGAACTGTGAAGTTTTGGTAGTGTTCTTTAAAACATTTATGACAATTCCTACAACGTCTTGCTGCAGATGTCTCTGCTTCTGCCTTAGGAGAATATGAATTTCAGTAGTCAAGTTTGAAAATGCTCTTGATTGGACCTATATTACATCATTTCAGTGAAAACATCTTTCATAGATCCAGGTAGCTAAGATAAAGGTGCATGGAGTGAGGGTTTGGAGTGAGGATTTGAATTGTTTTCAAATTCATAGTGTCGGGTGCAAGTCACTCAACTGGATATACAGTCTGTAGCCTGAGTTAGTCTCTCTCCTAGGTTCTTTTCACAGCCTGCAGAGTACTAGCCACTGCAGTCCATGGAGTCCAAGGTGTGATTCAGCTCATCTTAAATGAGACATCTATATATGGTCAGACAGTTTGCACCCTAGTGCCTATTTCTTTTCACTGATTATAAACAGAGACTAGCCTGATTTGCTTAAGTACCTACAGTAAAAAAGAAAATAAAACTAGATTAAATTATTCTAATCTATTTAGTCTTTTTCAAGGACTTGTAGCAAGTTATCCTTTTTTCCTTATTTATGCAGGGAATAACTGTTTGAACAGAGCTAAACACAGATATAGATTCAACAAGGTAAATTCTTCTACCAGATAGCAGAGAACTTAGTTCCATCATCTCAATGAATTTGTTGTTATCAAACTAATCTTTAAGATGACCATAGTCTCTGAAGGAGTTTCAGTCAGAAATGGTCTTGTATATGAGAATAAAACACACATTACTAAATGCAGGGCAATTACTTTGCTATTTCTTTGGGTGAATTATTGACTTTGAGAGTCGTAAGAAATTCCACAGGATACTTTCACATTCCTAAGAGGAACATGTGGGGAAAAAAGATGTCTCATGTCACATTTCCTCTTCAACCAGCCCTGGAGGATGTGACCTATCTGAAAGGTTGACCAACCACTCACAGCTGTGCTAATTATTCTGTGTGTAGCTCTACTTCACTTCTGCTTCACCTTGTTTGCAATGTATTTCAGAAGTGGAAGACTAGACCCAGGAGTAATCACAGTCAGAGAAAACAAAGAAAAGTTTTTATGTTTATGTTTTCCTTCTGTTTATTTCATGTGAGAAAATAGAATAATCAGAAATTTCAAGTAACTTCTTTCAAAGTGCGTGGTGTTAGTTCTCTACAAGGAACAAGTATAATAAAAAGGCTTTGTTTAAGAAAGGTTAATTAGTACCAGTTTAACCAGTATATCTATATACCATCTTTGCACCTAATGCTGCAAAGAACAGAAAACCAGAAGCAGAAAAAGCAGAAGTATGGCAGGAGTTTGAGAAACAGTAACTCGTGACAGGAAGTGAAATTTTTTTGACTCATGACAAGTGATCAGCCAAGATTAGAGTTTGGACAGTAATTAATTAAAGAAAGCAAGAAGATCAGAAACCAAAACATCAAACATAGATGTACTGCTTAACTGAAATGCTTCTTATCTAGTATTTTAGTACATCCAGGGTTCAATAAATTGTTTGAACCCTTTAAAACTTCCCCTATGCAGGATAAAGGCAGTTCAAATAGAGGAGAGAGCATTCTGTTACCACACAGATCATCAGACAGCAGTGGGTAAGTTTATGCAACCTCAGTTTCAAATTTCTAGGGAGAATAAATGATAAATAAAAAACCCCACCAAGTTTCCATGACTATCTCAATCAGAAAGACAATTCATTGCTGGGTTTCAACTATTGTTTTCTTCTTCTGGGTAAATTTCAGGAAATCTTGCTATTTTCCCCCTTAAGAGGTGAAGTAATTTCCTGACTTTTGGAAAAACTATTCCTCCTGATTTATCACCAAAGTGCTGTTGTGTGGCCGTCAGAAATTTAACCATATGTGTTCAACTGCAATTTCCAAGTGATATCTTTGCTACTTGTAATTTAACTGCGTTCCCAAATGGATCCAAATATGCTCATATGTGCATGGAACTGGGTGATCCAGGTGGCAAGTCATCTTATTATTTACCATATGATGTTTCTGCAGAAACCCCTCAACGTTACTCAGATTCTGGAGCTGCTGGAAATATTTTATACATGATGCTTGTCACTCTGAACATTGAAAGAAAATTCTTTACTAGTCATGAATATGGAATTTGATTATTTTTGATTATCTCTTTTTTATGTTTGTTTCATCTTTTAGTACATGATAACTCAAGCTTAAAATGTCACTTGAGAAATGAATAGAATTAATTCATGGAATACATTAATAAAAAATCAAATAAGGGCAACTTGAAAACTGAGGAGAAGGCTAGACTTCAGTTTAGAATTTTACAGATTTAACATGGAATCTGCTCTCTCATAACGAGTTTTACCCTCCCCCTGGTGTATATAGGCTGTGTGTTTGGGTTTATAATGGAAAAGAATGATCAATATCAACTGAATAGCGTGTATTGTTGTACTGCCTTTAAATATTACTTATGACATATGTAAAGAATTAAAACTCCTGTGTTGTAGACATGACTATAAAATAGAAATGGCAATAATGAAAAAGAGAGATAACCAACACAGTCCCTCAAACTGTGATTATAGCTCAATCATTTTACTTAGATTTTTTTTCTAAATACAGCAGTTTCTCTCTGTAGATTGAGACTTCATATATGCACATAAAAATCACTCATAGATACGGATTCAAGTTCATAGAAAATAGAATGTCAAAACTTCAGAAACTACAAGTCACAATACTTTCACAGTGAAGTGTGATTAAGAATTATTAAATTGTTATTATTTATTAAAGTATGACAAGGGATCATCTTCTATGATAGATTTAATGATTATGAAAATGACCCTGGCATGTATACATATCAAGCCATGTTCCATAAAAAACCTCATAAACCCCAGCAGCAATGAAAAAACAAACAAACAAACCAACCCCAAACCCACAAACTCAGAACTGAAAACTAAAACAATGCTATCCAAGGTTGATCACTCAGGCATTGATTAACATTTGAAAGTTTTAAGCAGGCAGCAAAACTAGCTTCCTTAACAATGATATAATAAAAATATTTTCTTAACCTACAATTTTGCCTAGATTTTTAAATGTATGTCATAGAAAGGAAATAAAGGCAAAATATAGGTTGGGATTTTCAAATATATTTTTGGTCAAGGAAACTTACTTTCCATTCAGTCAAGTGAAGTAAAAATGAAAAAAAAAAAAACCATCATCACAGTAATTTGTTCCATAGCATTCAATACTCTAGATGAAAGATAAAATGCCAGCATTTTTAGAGACATGGATGTAGGAAACAATAAAAACATTTCCTTTCAGCTGCATATCAGTATTTAAGCAACAGCTTAGAAGTTACAATGAGCTGAATTCAATCAAGCTCCCTTGACCTAGCAGGAGAGGTATCAAAACAAAATTGAGACCCTCTGCTGAAGTAAAAGAAATGTTAAGTCATAGCACTGCAGTTAAAAACCCATAATAGGCTCCCAAGCCTATATCCGAGAAACTTCAGACTGGCACTTACTTATTTGAGATGAGAATCTGAGACACTTAGTTGATTGCAGGTGCAAAATATAAAAGTATTAGCTCAAAAGTTAAATGTCTTGAATGTTAAATTGCTTCTTAGATCTTTAGTAATGTTACAAAACATTAGGATTCTTTGTATGTTAGTGAAACTGATCCTAGGTGTTAGGTTTTGCTTGGATCTAATTTAAATTCCTCTACATCTTAGCATAAAATACAAACCATATCTGACAGAAAAAATCTGTTGGCCTTTCTTTCTTTCTTTCTTTCTGCCACTGCTTTTTGTATTGACTGGATACAAAAATAGGAAGTTCCACTAAGAAAAAATAATTGTTTCATAATGTAAAAAATACAGTATAACATGATAATATATTTTGTTACCATTACGTTAAATCATGCAACACTTGTGATATTTCTAGTTCAAATCAAACCAAAAGAGGTGTCTAAAGGTTGTTTATCTCAAACTATATTCTGAGCTGGTTTTACACGTATACAGAAAATTCCATTAATCTTGAAATTGATCACTGGTGACTTTAGAAGTCAAGATTTCTATACTTTCCTATATACCATTAATCAGGTAAAAGGGTGTGGATCTCAGGCTTAAAATCTCATATCATATGCAAATGATCTACTTCGTTCTGCACAGCTACAATGTTTTTTCTGTCTGCAGCTTCAGTTTAAAGTCATCCTTAACAATAAGAAAGAACATTTAACCAAAATGAAGATCCACAAAACTCCTGTGTGTTTTATAAGTTCACACACTGGTTTGACAGCTAAAGCAAAAGGTGTTTAAAGAAGGTAACCATATTAAAACCAGTAAGTATTAACTAGTCACCTTATTAATGACTGTATGAGACAGTGAATGTTCTAACAATTTCAAAAGTGTTGTGTTATTCAGTGTTAAGATCAACATTTCTTTGCCTGGTCTCTGAAAATGCATTTAATTTCACAGAATATTACATATTAGTTTTGGTTTTGACCGTATGTCAGTTTTTTGAGTCAGTTTCCTTC
The DNA here is from genome assembly GCA_013400755.1 of Pelecanoides urinatrix. Taxonomy (NCBI): domain Eukaryota; kingdom Metazoa; phylum Chordata; class Aves; order Procellariiformes; family Procellariidae; genus Pelecanoides; species Pelecanoides urinatrix. The sequence goes on along the minus strand of VZTQ01000351.1, from coordinate 12,440 downwards.
AAATCTATTAACTGTAGGTTCAGTGAACTGTATATGAAAATCTCTGCCTGCCCACTGTATTTATTAAAAAAAGAAGAGCAGAGCCAGAATGAAGGTACTGGAGGTTCTTACAGCCCAGCTTTACTGGACCTTACTCTAATAGGCGAGAAAATGATGTTTACACCAACATTAATGAAAAGCATTGCCCAACAGGAAGAGATTCATGGAGCCACATAGTTGGTGCTGAGGGCCTGACATTCACACTATATGCATAGGGGGGACACAGGGATGGGGGGACAGAGGGTATATACTGAACCACTTTTTCTGGGTTAGCTGTGTGTCGTGGTTTAACCCCAGCCAGCGGGAAATAGGCACCACGCAGCCGGTCCCGTCCTCCCCCCGCCCCCGGTGGAATGAGGGGGAGAATCGGGGAAGATACAAGTAGGAAAGCTCCCGCGTTGAGATAAGAACAGTTTAATAATGGAAATGAAACAGAAGTAGAACAGCAATAAGCAAATGGGAACAACAACAATAATATACAAAGCAGACGATGCACAGTGCAACTGCTCACCGCCCGGCGACCGCGTGTCCCGAACCGCTCCAGCCCCACCCCACACACACACCTGGTTTTTATACTGAGCATGATGTCACATGGTATAGAATACCCCATTGGCCAGCTGGGCCCACTAGCCCGGCCCTGCTCGCTGCCCAGCAACAGCCAAAGCCCAATGGGCCATTAACGCTCCTTTCATACCAAACCAAAACACAGCACAGCACACCCCCAAGCTATGGGGAGGAAAGTTAACCCTGTCCCAGCCAGAACCAGGACACTGTGGTAGGCAGCCAAGCCCACACAGCTGCTCACTCACTCCCCTGCAGCAAGATGGGGAAGAGAATCAGAAGGGTAAAAGTGAGAAAACTCATGTGTTGAGATAAAGACAGTTTAATAGGTAAAGCAAAAGCTGCGCACGCAAGCAAAGTAAACTAAGGAATTGATTCACTACTTCCCATCGGCAGGCAGGTGTTCAGCCATCTCCAGGAAAGCAGGGCCTCATCACATGTAATGGTTACCTGGGAGGACAGATGCCATCACTCTGAATATCCCCCCTTCGTCCTTCCTCCTTCTTCCCCACAACTTTTATGGCTGAGCATGACATCACATGGTATGGAATATCCCTTTGGTCAGTTTGGGTCATCTGCCTGATTGTGTCCCCTCCCAACCTATTGTGTACCCCCAATTTACTCAGTGGAGGGCCAGGGTGAGAAGCAGAGAAGGCTGTGCAAACACTGTTCAGCAATAGCTAGAACTTCAGCATGTCCTCAGTATTGTTTTGATCACAAATCTAAAAAACAGCACCATATGAGCTGCTACGAAGAATATTAACTCTATCCTAGCCAGTACAACTACACATCTGGTCCTGGGGACTGAGTGTCCGCAATGCATCTTCAGGTTTAACTTCACTGAACAGAAATACAGTTTGTGCACCCTGAGACCACTCTGCAGTGTAAGCCAAAGTGTAGCTAAAGGGTTTGTTTCAAGAGCAAAAGTTTCAAACTAAATTACTAAATGGATGTACCTGATGTGGTCACACAGGAACAAATTACTAAGGAAGAACAGAGCCATACAGAGCTTTGAAAGCTGCAATAAATATTTTTAATTTAATGCATGGAGAAAACAGTGGAGGAATTCAGAGATCAACTAAGTGGCACATTTAAATCTGTGGCAAGGGAGAATTGATGTGTGGTGAATACAATGATGATTAATGAGACTTGTCATAAGCTCACAAAGTTAGAGGGATCAAGCCACAGGATCCAGACAAAAAAAACAGGCATGTCCGGTAGACACAAGAAAAGCATTGGCACATCATCATTGAGAATACCCTATTCCAGACGTCTATTCTGTTCCCTATAATTTAAGCAAAATTCTAACAGGCATCGCAGAAGATACTGCAAGACCTTGGCCTGTTTAGAATAACAGGTGGGTGCTAAGAAAATTATTGCTTCCTGTATGTTAAAGATAAACTGCAGGAAGGGAAACAAACAATTAAAGATGAAGAGTAACAGCACTTAAATGTAATCCCTAATAAGAATATTAACATACTTGTAAATTTGACTTTATTTCTAGTAGGATTTTTGCTACCTGTTGTTGCAGAAATTAAGCCAATTCTTAAACTGAGACTGAGAGAGTATATATTTCTTCTATATCTCTCCTAACCTGAAAATAATAACAATTGAATACCTATGTCAAAGACGTTCAGGCAAGTGACAAAGGCAAAGTTGTTATCATTACTGGAGGATCAGAAAATCATCATTCAAGGTCCATTAACACAGGAAAGGAAATCTTTCCAAAGATCTCTTGGCAATAATTTGCAAAAACATCTGTGTTCTACCAAGTAGGGATTTTTTCCTAAATACAATATATTTAAAGTAGCTCCTTTTATTCGTAACTTCTCTTGAAGTTATTAATCTTGTGATTACAACAATTCAGATGATAAGAAGATACATAAGACACTACAGACCTAGGTTCAGTTCAGATGCTGAATAAGTAGTAGACACATATGAACTCCTAAAAAACATCCATTTTGCATCTGAAGAGGCTACAAAAAGTCTAAAACATAGGACATACGTACATTTCTTTCCAGACAAAACTTCTCTTTTGTCTCACAGTAAACCTCCATGGCCTTTTAGAGAACTCTATCTTAATTTCATACATTCTTATTGTCATTTACATCAAGCGAATTATATTAAATAAAGCCAGAGAAATCTGATAAAGTAACAAAAGAATCAGAATATGGAACAAAACATAATTTACCTGGCTATATAACAAAATTTTCAATATCATGATGTGCAAGAGATTAATAGGCAGCCAAGTACCAGTGCTGAGCTACTTCAGAGGATTAATGGCTGTCTGGTATATTATACTGCTGTTAGGAAGTACTACAGTACTTGAGAATGGAATAAATTTGGGAATGAAGGGAAATAACTAATGGAATACTGAAAAAGGCTTCTACTAGATAAAGATAGGCAAATTCATTTTTAATTTTTAACCCGCTTGAAATGTCAGCTCAGGCTTTAGTGATTGGGTATGTGATCTTCTAAGGGAAGACTGAGATAAAAGGAGGAATGACAGATAAAAAGCTAGGGAAAAATATGCAGTGAGAGCTCAAAAAGATAGTAGGCACAGTAAAGTAATGATATGGATGAGTTTTAGAGGTATGTAAAAGAAAAAATTCTGCACAGAATAGTATTTGTAGTGAAAGCATTAGGTTCCTCCTAAACTGAGATTGAAGGTTCCTCCTAAACTGAGATTGAAGTTAATTCATTTACTTGCTTACCTCTGTCTCACTTTTCCTCCAATTAAATCAAGCCACTTTTCCAGGCATTTTTGAAGGCAGCCTATGGGAGATGTATTTAAACAGAGTTTCACACAAAGCAAGCATCCTTCATTGTAAAGCTCTTCCACTATTGAGTAAGGACATCTGAGTAGTTACTGTTGACTGATACAACTTATTCTCTTTTCATAACTTTTTTTTGTGTTCACATCTTGGCATTTATTTTCTTAATTAAAAAAGAAATTGTACTGTTATGACCTAACCATCTTATGCACATGAAGTGGACTAAGCAATAGCATCTTCGTCTATGTTTGGGGGAAAAGTCACTGAGATAGTAATTAAGTCTGTAATTCTTGCCCATAAGTGGCAAAGGACAAGGGGTACATAGGGTCACAGTCCACCCCACATGTGCATCCTGCTTTGTGTTGCTTGCTCTCAGGTGACAGCAAGAGCAATCTGTTCCCCAAGAGAAGGAGGAGTGGGAGCCAAGGGTGAGAGCAAGGCATTCAGGGCAGACAGCTCCTTGACAGGACTGCCATCAAAGTATGCCTAAGCAAGAAGAGTAGAGGAGGCCCAGTGACAAAAATCAGCTTCAGCCAAGAGTCCAGTGAGTGCTGGACAAATCCTTGAGAATGAGACAGGGATAAGGTTGAGCCAGGATGTCAAGTGAGCAGTCAGGATCAGCGAAGCCAAGCATGGGCATACCTAAAGCATACCTCATGCTGTAGGTATGGATCAAGTGCAAGGACCTGAACTTAAAATGCAGTTCTCAAATGAAGAGGGTAAAACCCTAATGAGCTGCAGCTCATTCTCACAGCTCTTTCTCACAAATCAGTCTGATGTAGGGTTTCACTGCTGCACCACCATAGGGAGCTGGCAGGGAAGACATTGTGGAAACTGATGGTGGGGTTGGCTCTCTGGTGCTTGCTTGTATGGTTGGAAGTGTGAGTAAAAGCCCAAGGTTTATTTTCACTCCTTTTTACAGTCAGGTAGGAAGGTAAATCTCTTGAAAGTTAATAATTGTCAGAAATTATGGGACAGAATTTCTGATAAGAGGTAGACAGGTTCTTCCACATTCCTTACATTTATACGGAAAATACTTCTTAGAACATTTTATAGAAAAGAAGCTGGATAGAGAACAGCATAGGAAGGTGGGCTACAGCTACAGTTCAGGTTGTTCTTACATTACAGTTTTGTAACTTCTAACATATTCCAGGCTTTGTACCTACTTTGATTTTCCAGTCTCTCTGTTTCTAGTACAGCATGAGGATTTTATAAAATTGTTCACAGCTTGCTTTTTTTTTTCTTTCTCTTTTTTCCTTCCCCAAAAAGAGGTGGTTTCGCTATTTTTATTTTGCTATTTTTCCTTTATATGAGTTGTTTATACATTTCTTATGTAGTTGGGGTTAGATAGACCCATAGCTGCAGCTCCTGTATATCAGCTCTTCATATTTGCAGGAATTAGAATCTGACTAACACTGTATATAGGAATATACACTAACAGTATATTCCTATTTCTAAATTTAAAAATCAGTTTCTATCTATACAGGTTTCTATTTATAAACATATAGACATGTTTTATATACATGAACATATAAAATCCGTAAAATTATTTCATTCATTATAAACTGGAGATAGGAGTGTTTTGAGATACATCTGTTAAGTAAAAGCCAGTTTATCTGAGCTGCCACCTATCAAATTTATGGAAAATATTTCCTTTCCTCACTTTGAGTAACAGACCTATGATGATGTGGCTCTAAAAAAGAACCAAAAACATTGCTATTTTGATGATAATAGTTAACTGAACTTGCCAGCTATTGTTACCAGACTATTTTAACTCTGTTTTTGTATTGAAACAATGCTTATGCAGTCATGCTATTGTTAATGTGTGCATCTAGTAAAGTGTGAACCTGTTTGCCAGTTTCAGTTCACATGTAGCAGAGTGGTGAGAACCTCAAACATAAAGAAACTCTTGCAAGATTTGGGAAACTGGATAAGTAGATAAAGGAAAGAAACGTTATTAAGGACCCTGCAGTGGGGAAAAACTGTAGCATAAGCCAACGTGGGGAGTTCAGATACAATAGATTTATGTGGGACAAGTTTTAACTAAAGTTCATACTTTATTAAAAACTTATAAAAATAATTCATCCCAAGATAATTAAATAATTTATCTAAGGAAATAAGTCTTCATTCATTGATGGAATGATTTGTTAAGGCAAGTTTTGGACTCAGAAAGTATTACTTTGATTTTTTGTACTGTACTTGTATCAGTTTATTATTTGAATATATTTAATTGTTAACATTTAAAGATTTTTTTGTTTTCCTTCATTATTCTCCATTTCTGTCCCACATCTTTTCTTGTTTCTGCTGAATATGTCTGAGGAGGCTTTATCTACCCTACATATGAAAATTCCCTCCTGGGCTACAAGGAGCCATTTTCAAGTTCAGTGACTACTATAACTTCCTTGAAGCTGCTCTGACCTATTCAGTGGCTTTCTGTAGAGTCAAATGACTGGAGGGACAGCAGGAGGAAGCAGGACAGGAAAAGTGGCTTATCAAGTTTTCGCTAGTTGGGGTTAGACAGGGTCAGCCACACAGAAAGCCTTTTCAGAAGTGCTTAGCTTCCCTTTCTGCCTGGTGTAGTGCCCCAGATGTTACCCCTTCCCCAACCCTGAAGAAATCCACACTTGAAAGAATAATACCATTGAGATACTTTTCATGGGGGTTCAAAGACATGGGATCTGCTTGTTATTTCAGTATATTGGAATGAAAACTATTAGGTCCCAGGGAGCACCAAAAGGCCATACTTGAGCTGACCAGCCTTACCTGGGACCTGCCTGCGGATCAGGGGGCTCCATTTGAGCTAAGGTCTGGGGACCCCCACTTTGCCTGAGTGACACAGTAAGTACACATGCGTCTAGTCCTGCTACCTACTGTTCTGCCCTCCTGGTGGGGCTTCTTGAATGGGCCTTGGATTAAGCTTATGTGTAGCCTTATCTCTACTCCTGCCTCTAGCTCAGACTCCTGCCATTTTTGACTGATTTTCATGGCTAGACTGTGGACCTGACTTGTTGCCTTGCCTTGTCTGGGATGGTCACTTGGACCTGTTGCTACCACCACCCCTGATCAGGTAACATGGCACTGCAGCCTGTGGGAGCATCACTGCCCAGCCTGGGGTGCTGGGGTCATTGTGGCTCCCAGTCCATCTCCATCCCAGAGCAGCCCCACGCCTGCTGCTCCTTGACAGCCAGGATAGTTTTTCTGGTAAAATTATTTTAAAATGAAACATATATAAATTAAATACACAAACATACTTTTTTTATCTGTTAATGCCAGTAGCAGTTTCACCGAAATATTTAATATAAGAAGAACTTAGGTATTAAAAGAAGTAATTAGTGGGGATGTATTGTGGGATTTCAGTTTCTTATGTTATTGAAATACTCTAATTGATGGCAATGGAGCAAAATGCAGCTGTTCTAACTATGAACTTTTTCTATATTTGTAATGAAGCTTTAAAACAGCCAGCCAGATTGCTTGCGTAAGTGTTTTGAACAAAATCATCAGTACCTGCTAGGGTAAGCCTCAGATTAAGTTTCTCATAACATCTGGCCAAGAAACACAGTACAACATCGTTTAGAAAGAGAGTGTTAATCTAGTGCAGTGTTTACTTTCACAGGGCATCTGATGCTGTTCTGTCATCAAGAAAAATGGACATTAAAATATCAGAATTTAGATATGACTAAGTTTGGCTTAATTAAACTTCAGGTTGATTAACATGGGTATGTAAAAATGAGATATGCAAAGTGAACAGTGGGTTCTATCAAAAATTCAACAGCTGTTCCCTAAGGAGCCACATTATTTTCCAATAGCTGGAGTAATATAATCCTTAATAAGAAAGGTGATTAAAGTTTCAGCATTCTGCTCTTTTAGTTTCAGGGAAACTAAGATGAAATCAAGACTGGGTCTCATTTCTGTCATGGTTATGGCATCATTAGGAGTCTGTCCGTTAGTTCCAGGATCACTGACTCAGACGTCCTGCTGTCTGTATCAGACTAAAGTGTTTGGTTGAGATCTAAATCCACCACCTAGGTTAGAAATGAGTATTCTATGGCTGTTGTAAGGGAGAAAACAAATGAAGTGTTATATGGTCTGGGGCCAGGGTCACTGGAATACCCCCTTTAAGAACAGAATTTTACTGGAATCTCAGATTAACAGGTAAATATTTGAAAATGTAGTTTATATTTAATTCTTGCCATGGTCTTGTTTTCATGTCTTCCCTCCCCTTTCAAATTTAAACTATCTCCACTTGGCTAGGATGGGAAGCAGAAGTGCTGAAATATCTAATCTTGTAGGATTTCCAGCCCAGCTGTGGAGAATCAAGTGGCTTTAGACAGTTGGAATAGAGTTCAAAAGAGCATCCACAGTTTTTGGTGTTTGTCCAAGTGTTGAGACACTTTGTGGTTTACCCATCACTCTTTGTAATGTATTAGAAAGTAAACATACTCTGTCAATGCGTAAAAATGATATGAAAGTAAATCTGCTCCTGACCTTGCTGTCCACTTGCAGGCATGACTCTGACTGACTTCAATGGGAGTTTCACACAGGGAATGGCTTCATGATTAGACAACTGTACTGCAAATGAGATGATATGTATTAATGTGTGTAATTTCTCTCTGGAATCAATTACAAGTGAGAAAAGAAAACTGTGAATGTAATAACTTTCCCATGGACTGAGATTGTACAGCTACTACCATTCATCTATGCAATGCAATTCTAGAATTAAGCATAGAAGAAAAAAAGCAAAATTAAAAGGTATGGGAAAACGAAGCATGCCCTTTTTCATATGATATTTGAAACTAGAGGAAGGAGCAAGGGATACAAAAAGCTTTTTCTTCCTTCAATCACAGAACCTGTTAGAGGGGCTGAGAACAATATTCTTAGACTGCCCTAGAAACAACTGTAAGAAAAACTACACAGCTTGTGAAAAACAGTGAGACAGGCTTTGCCTGTCTGGTGCAGTGGAAGACAAATGACCTCTTTCATCCTCAAATCATGCATATAATGAAAACTTAGCACCAAGAAAGGTCATTGTTATGGGCGTTATTGCTCTCTGATGCTATGCAAAAGTGNTTAACCCTGTCCCAGCCAGAACCAGGACACCCCAAAATAATGTTAAAAGATTGTTTGCCATTAAGGATCCGGAGTGACCAGCTACTACGTTTGGAATGACCAAATTGTTACTCCCGGAGAGGAAACTCCTGAATTATTGTAGACTTTACAGAACACTGAATGGTGCAATTCCATGCAGTGTGCCTCCCCAGCACTCTGTGCAGAGTGTCTCTCTCCCTCTGTCGTTCCCAGTCTGAAGGAGGTGCGTGCCTTCCTTGGTAAGCTGGGGAGAGTAGAACTGCGTGCTGGAGGGGGCTGAAAAGCAGGGAGGCAACTCTAAGTCACCCAGTGCTAGCTTCCCTTTAAAACTCCATAAATCCTGCTGGCTCTAGAGCAGCAGGGGGAACTGGTGGAGACTTCCTCTTATCTTGCTCTTTCTAATCCTTGGTTGAACTGAGATCTTTGAGCAGAGGAATGCAGTGAAAATGGCTAATCAGCCTGTGAAGAGAGAAGTGTGCTGTTCTCGATGCTTCTGGTTGCTCCTAGGTATAACAGGATTAGTCAGGTACAAGATGAATGATTCTATGATTCTATGATTCTATGAAAACAGCCTATTTTTTCCTGAATGAATTTCTTATCTGAGAAGGACAACTATGAGTTGGAGTAGTGAGGTATGGCCATTTTAACTAATTTGTCATGTTCAGGAAGTCCTGATTTGCTCCCCACTCCCCAACAGAGAGTAAAATCCTTGTTCTTCATTGAACTTCCAAAATGTCAGATGTTTCTTTGAACTTTACTGGAAAAAGTGATGCAGATATAGGATTGGAAGTGAGCCTAAAAGCTGAGTTGGATACTCAAGTCAGTGAGAAGACAGAATAAGTGGTAGATGACCATTTAGACATAGTAGGTGGAAAGTGCCACTTTAGAATGATATACGTTTGATAAACATCGGAAATACTGTAATTACACAGAACTAGAAACAGTTTCAGAAAGGTGAATTTAAACTCAGGATGGATAGAAAGGTGTTTTAGTTTCTTGCTTATGTCATCATAAGTAGGCATGTGCTGCTTTTCATTCCCTTGATAAAAATTGTGCCTTTGATAAAAAACATTGCCATTAAGGAACTTCGTAAACATCCCCCGCCCCCTACCCAGATACCATAGCGAACAGATTGTCTGGAAATCCTGGAGATCTTTCAGAATAGGTTAAATCTGCCAAGAATGTTACAGGTATAGTCAGTCCTTTGCTGGGATCTTTTACCTTTTGTTGTTGTTGTTGTTGTTGTTGTGATTTTTTTGTGTTACTCCTTAAATCCCTCCCAGCTCATGAGCAGCCATAAAACCTGCGTCCAGAAAGGATAGTTCATGTGTAACAGTTTCATGTAATGAGAGACTTAATATATTTGTTCACTCACTTGCATGTTTACAAACCCCAGGAACTAGTGTATTGTAGCTTTCAACAGCTTTAGGATGACATGGAGCTATGGGAGGATTGGCGTAACAGTATTTGAAGACTAAGTAGCAAGTGTCTCCTTCCAAGTCTGCTGGAGAAGTGCTGTGGCTCTGACGAGGCCTCATTTCAGAGTTACATGATCACTGCCGTAGTAAAAGGACAATCTTCCACCTCTCTTATGCACACAGAGGCAGTGAAGTACTTCCTTGCATACATTTTCTCCAATTTCATATATACTGTCTCATCTTAATCATGTCACCTTGCTGCAGGCTTGTATTCTGAAAGCAGTCTTGATCCTCTCTGCACTCCATGATTTGCCTGCACATGGAAACTGAAGAGGGAATTACAAGTAGGTTTTAATGAGAGATTCTGTTCTTAAGTGTTTCTTTTCAAAACTAATTTAGAATGTCATCACTTTGAAGCACCAGTAACTATGTTGTCATAGAAGGCATAAAGTAGAATTCTAGAAATGGTCTTTTCTTGCTATTACGTTTATTTTTCTTTCTATTCAAAATATGTTCATAATTGATAGATTTCTTATCCATGAGGAGATTAAAAGAACTTTTTCCTTTATTAGAGCTAAAATGTGATTCGGTTCAGAATCTAAATTCATATAACATAGCTCTTTGCAGTAGTTTATATTAAAATCAAACTCCAATGCAGTAACAAAGAACGCTTACTTCTCCTTAAAAATGAAATCATGTATACACACTAGATAGCTGATACTTGGATCAAAGGGTGGAAAAATTTTAATACTGTTCACAAGGTTATTTCAGTGTTATGAGTGCAAATGTAACTGTTATTTCAATTTTTTTATCCTCAACTTTTTAGATTACACTTACTGTTAAAGACATGCCGGTAGGTAAAAATAATAGTAAATATAAAATATGTTTTACAAAGATGCTTGGATTGCCAGACTTCCATAATATATTACTACTGAACTGAAACAAGATCATTAAACGGATCAGGGAACTAAGCCTGCGGGGAAGAAGGGAGGTTGGTACAGAGTAATATTTTAATTTAATTCCGTTGAACTATTTTATAGAATCTGCAAGCAACATTTATAAACAAGAAATTTACAAACTGAGTGTCTTATTTTTGAATGTATTTATTACCTTTCATTTGAATATAGATGAAGTATTTACAGTTTGAGCATTATCTGTTAATGTGGAGTATTGGTTAAAATGATGAGACACTTCAAAGTGATCCATCTTATTTACATAGTTGAAAGATTTATAGAATATCATGACATAATGATGACTTGACTGGTCTGTGGTTAATGCTTTGATGTAGTTAACCAGCTGTAGAGGACAATACTATTCAATGACGTCACTTATGACGACACCCTTTTTTGGGTGTCCATTTAGGAGTCAATTTTGTTGTTGCTGTTGTTCTATTCTTCATCCAGATCAGCTTAACACTTCTGTGTTGCATAACCTAAAGCATGTTTGAATCTGAAAGTGTAGTTTGTTTTCATGTTGCATTCTTATTTTGAATTCCTCCTATGTACTGCCAGAAAAATAAGACTGTGAACACTCTGTTTTTTTTCTGCTCTGCTCCCTGTGTGTACACTTGTCAATGTGATTACTTACCTTAGATTCAATGAAGAAGAAACATCCAGAACTGTTAACTTCAGATTTGTAATCCTTAATTAGATATACTACAGTAATTTGTCAAGGAAAACGGAGAGTCTAGCCTGTGTAATTGAGTTGCATATTGTTCATTTTTTATTTTATTGTGTATCATTTCATATTTTACATTAATTTCAGGTTTATCATGTATATATATATGAATATATAAGATGGGATGGACATTTTCAAGCTAATATTAAAAGATGTGCAGATGCTAAGCAAATATTCTAATAAAAACTGAGAATATATTGATTAAAAAAGTAATCAGTTTTGCAATGTATTTTGTTCATTTTGGTGATTAAAACTGGCCTTTAAATGCTGCTAGCAATGAATAGCAACAAATAACTAAGTAAGACAGTCTATGAACTCCTCATTACTGCACTGCCTAATGGTCGTAATTTTTATCTCATAATAGCTTATGAAAGAGACCAGGATTCTTTTTTCATAGGACAAGATTATGGTACATCGATTATGATCTGGCACAAAGTAACACAAATTCCTATGATGATAGACTGAATCTTCCTTCATCTAAAATCAAAATAAAATCAAATCCCCCTCTATTTGTGTATGATATATAACTTTGAACGGTTCTTCAGAATAATCCTTATGGATTTGAAAGTGAATGTATCAAGGCGCAGAAATATTACCAGTGCTATATTTTTCAAGAGCCAATTGCAAATACAGAATGATACAAATATCAGTGGAGGTGAATAACTTACAAGTCACTTCCAAGAAGAAAAAATTCAGACAGTTGGGACTCTTCAATGAAAAATATCAGTCCATCAATATTGAACAATTACCTGGAAACATAGCTGTCATGTTTATGCTTTCACTTAAGAGAGTTAGGTTCCAGTATGAGGGAGACACCTTAGGATGGTCAGTAATCTACTGATCAGGATGCTGCCTGGACATATACAGATGTCGTGGTTTAACCTGG
>VZTQ01000350.1:206434-218406 GCA_013400755.1 Pelecanoides urinatrix | reverse complement strand
AAAAGAAAAAGAAAAAAGGAAAGTGCTAACTACATTTAAGGCCTAGCAAGAAAACTCATCTTTAATCTCTGCTTAGTTTCATAATGCTCCCCGCTATAACTAATAGGGCTCTTCTTATCACAACCCTCTTCATTTGGGTTGGACTCTTCCAGGCTGCCAGCTTTCTGGGAAGACCAGGTATCAGCATGAAGTGCTGGGCTATATCAGGTTGAATATGAGAGTCCTTTCTAACAGAGGGAGCCCAGCTTCAGAATAACAAGCATCAAGCTCTGCTGTGCTGCATCCTTGTGTCAGAAATAGGTGAATCTGCTGCTGGGGTTTTGATGTTTAAGAGTGACAGAAACTGATAAATATATGAAGTCTTTACATTCAGAAAAAACATGCTTCTTTTCCTTGCAGAATAGACATTCAGTAATATCTGTGCAACAGGATTTTATAGGAAATGCACATTGCTGTGTTGGGACAGGGCGAGCCTCTTCATTCCACTGCTGAAATTACTATGCATGTTAATCTGCATGCCAATGCATAGTATGGTGAGGCTGTAGATGTGGAAATAGATGGCTAAAGTCTACTTTAAAATATTATTCTTTCATTCATACCTGGAACATGTTGCACCCCAGAGTGGATTCAAAACACTGATGAAACTTGGACTGGTTTTGTTCACAGCTGGTGCAGGCTCTCTGTACCATTTTTCATGTTCCCTGTTGCCCCCTGTTTGGACCTGCCTATTCTGCAGTTAAGGGCATCCATAGCTAAATTATCCTCATCCACACCTAAGCTTTTCATTTATCAGAGGTTGCTGTTCTTGCCTCATTGGTAGAAAAGAATAAATCCCATGAGCAGTCTGTGCATTGTGACTTGCAATAACTATACTGATGCATGTAATTCCAATGCAGTGCCTTAATGCAGATGTTCCAGATGGATGCATGGCAGTGATTTCATCAGAATAACTGATAAAAGAACTATAACTCAATGCATGGAAAGAAGCTATTCCCAAAAGAATGGGGATATTAGGATTTGAGTAAAAGAACTAATGTGCCATGGAGAGGTCTACACTACCAAAAGTGTCTTGAAATCAGAAATCTTCCTAATTTCCTGCACTTCATTTTGAGTCCATAGCAACCCCAAAGGCTGTAGCGGGGTTGTAATTGGGTAATCGGCATAGTAGAGCCAGATTGACTAACTCTTGCTTTATGCCTCTACCCAGACTTCTGAGTATGTAGGCCACTGCTAAGATTGGCTCCTTCTTCATGCAAAATTTCAAAATTGTGGTTTAATTCTGAACTGTGAATAAAGCAGGTTTTGAAATGCTGAAATCCTTGACCGAATGGCTTGTTCCTCCCTTTGCCCTGATAAATGTTTCTTACTAGTCAATCTCTGTTTATATCTGGGGTTATACTAGTTTAAGTGTATTAAATTTTCCCCCAATTTTGTTGTTATAGTAAAACGTGCATATATATGCCCTAAATAGCACCAGCCATGTTAACCACATTTTACAGAATGGAAGAATCTGTTACAAGGCTTGCAAAACTGTATGGAAATACAAATGTAAACTCCTCTGAACAGAGAGATTTTCTTCTCATTATTTGCCATCAGAGTGCATTAGCCTCCTTAACTAGACTGTGTGTGAAAAGCCTGTTGAAAGGTCACCTTTTTCCCTGCTTATGACTGGTTACAGAATTGAAATCTGGTATTTTGCTAACTAACAGACAGATGAGCATGACTGCCAGCTGTCATATATTCAGCAGAGCTGTGCTGCAGCAAGCTGGGGTTGAATTTGAACTGTTACTTCTGTTTGGCCTGACTTGCAGAGTGTTGGTCAAATCAGGCCCTTAGTGCTCACTGCTTTCCCTGCGGCCTCTTCTTCTTTGCACAGGTCTGGGTCAGGGGTCTAGAGTGGTTAGAGTCCAAGGCTTCACTTGTGCACCAGGTGATGGGACTGCTTCCACACCTGGGTGTAGATGGAACATGTAAATAGCAAAGTAAGAGAAAGAAAGGGTACAAACACTTGTAGATATTTTTGTTCTTCCCTGGTGAACAACTCTGGTGAGCATTCAAATAACAGCACTTACAAGTATTTTGTGCCCTTGGAAAGACTATCCCCACTGGCTAATTCTGTGCTGCTTCCTATTAAAACTGGGCTGGTGTTGGCTTAACATGTCAAGAATGCTTACAATCCACATCAGACAAAAAAAAAAAAAAAAAAAAAAAGTGTGATTTGCTTTGAATTCTGCCACTAGAGGATTTAATATTAGTAAATATCACAGCTTTTACATGACCCTAAATACGCTGTATAAAGAATGCTTTTTACATGCTTTTTTTCTGTTTTCTCTGCCAGGTCAGTGAATGCTAATATGCAATCTGGAAAAAAGTTATTAGCATTATGGCAATAAAGAAAATGAAAAGCCTCCCATGATTTTATTTATTTTAAATAAACTTTGAGCAACTTCATCTTAAGGTAAAATAACATTAAAGGACTAACTTATCTGCCCTTTTTTCACATCTGATATTTTCATAGGTCACTTTGGCTCATCAGTAGCATCTTATTTCATATTCTTGCGATGGATGTATGGAATAAACATGATTCTCTTTGGACTGACCTTTGGACTTGTAATGGTGCCTGAGGTGGGAATCTTTTAAGTTATCATTGAGAATTGTTATGTGAATTTCTTTCTTTGCAGTGAGCTTTCATGGGACTGGACCGTTAAATAAATTTGTAATCTCTTTATGCTCCATTTAAAAGTATTAAGGTCTACTAAGGCTGTTAAGATATAGTTTCTTTGTGGACAATTGCCTCTACAGAGAGATGTCTTGAAATAGACATGACAGGAAAATATATATAGGGTTGTGTCCTGAAAGTGTTTTTGCATGATCTGGGATGGTGGTAAACTTCTCTTTTTTTTCTATGGAGAACTAAGGAGAGGAACTGAGACTAAGAAGCAGCCAAGTGGGGTATCTTGACTAAAATGTGCATATAGAAAGATACATTCCAGTCCTCTGAGGCACCATGGGTCCTTTCCAATTGCCTTAACACTCACATACTGATAAGGCCCAACAGACTGTAATGTCATGTGAGAGACCCTTCATGTTCTGTGCTGTGTGCAGCATCACTGCTAGTAATGTTGCTCAGAGCAGATGTAATTCAGGCAGAAATAATTTCTGTGAAATGTAATATTTTTCTAGTTCCTTTGAGCCACCATATTGTCTTCCTAAAAAGTGGGCTTATACAGAATTAGAAGTATTGTGCCATCTCCCTGATTTCACTATTCCACATCCTCTTGTTTATCTTCTCATAAGCAGATGGGAAAGAGTCAGATAGGAATTTCCAGCAGCTTCCTTGTACAGCATTTCAATAGCATGATCCATCTCCCATTGAAGCCAAAAAAGAGAAAATGCCCAACAGTTTTCAGGGTAAAGCCTGGAAAGGACCCTGTGAGCACATATACTGTGGCTGAGCAAGCACCTCACCAGCAGCAGAATCCAAACCCTGACTCCTTAGCATCTTCCCATACATTTCAATTAAAAAATCAAAAAAATCCATAATGCAAGAAAAATGAACCTTCTGATCTTGTCTGTAAGACAGACACCACTTGGCAGAATTTGGACTTCTGTGTTGCCTTTGAATGTAAGAGGCATAGTTTGACAATCCATTGATACTAATGGAACATCACTTTTAAATTTAGAAAACACCATTAATGCATACTTTAAACATTATTTCAATCATTAATGTGAGGAGCAATGAAAAGAATTTAAGTAGGTCATCCTTACTGAGGAGTTTAGGAGCATAAAACAAGTCTTCCTACGAAATGATAGAACATTGTCCATTTCCTTTGTTGGTATTTTGCTTTAAAATGTAAATTGCTCTAACTTTTTGGTTCCAGGCTTTGATGGGGAAGCCATATGGCTCTTTACCTAGAAAAACTGTCCCAAGAGCTGAAGAAGCAAGTGCTATGAACTTTGCTACTCTCTGGGATTTTAGTGTAAGTGCATAAACTTGCAATACTGCATATTCCCATGACTTTTTGATTATTATGGGCTTTTACTTCATTATTTAATAATCAGAGATTTAATATGAAATATTTCAGGAGAAAATGGCAATAGAACTAATTTACAAATTTTTTTTCACAAGTTATGAGTATAGATGTTTCCTTCTGACAAAACATATAATGAAGCTCCATGTCCACACGCACATTTCAGTATATATAGCAATCCAAAGACACATGGGAAAAAGTCTCAAAGCTGGATTCACATCCCTGGGTACTGACTTTCCATTTCTTTAGGGGTGAATTTGGTCCTCTGTTTTTATATGATTAAGGTTCCAAATTTGAGGATGCAGTGTGAATTAGAAAAAAGAAAAGAAATTCCAATAATGTGCTCTGTAGGCTTTTTCTAAAACAAAAATTGCTATTTTTAGTTTTTCTCAGTCTTATAGAATATGCAGATATTTTAGCTGAATTGAGAAGCATGTCTTAAGTCTTCACTGTTGATGCGATGCCCAGTCTAGCCTGCAGATCTATAGCTCCTGTATTGACAAGCTAATGGTATATTCCTAAATAAGTCATACTGCTTTTTCTTCCTGAAAAAAACCAGTTTTATCTAATTTTGCACGTGACATGTCTCTGTAGTCATCCTCTTCATATAAAGATGATACAACTTTGTATAAAGTCAGCTGATGATAAATTGGTATTACAATATGTTGCTTAAAAGGCAGTTAGGTTTCTCTATGGAGTGCAGTCAACGTCATTGAAAGATACTCTTTACCCGTGAAAGTGTACAGCCGTCTAGTTAAGGTGTTCCTTCGGATTAATGGAAGCAGCATCCATTGAACTAAGTGTGATTTCTCCCTCAATCTGCTGCACTCTTTCCCTTCTTAAGAAGTACCAAGACTTTTAAAGAGTTATGCATATACATATCTTTTAACACTTGAGTTGTTTTAGCAATAGCAAGCATGAATATGATGTTGACAGCAGAGCCATTTCTTGGAAAAATAAACTCAGGTGCAGGTTCCTCCAGTTTACAGCTCAGTCTCTCCAGCTGTCTGCAGAACGACTCATCTAAAAGTGGCCTCTCCATGTAGGTTTGGCTCATGTGAGGTCCCGTTCCACCCGTGCCAGTGGGGACAACTGTGCAGGCTGCAGAGCTCTACACAGGAAATCCCAGGAGAGGCACAGGCAGATTTTCATACCTGTCCCCTTTCCAATAGGAGGCCAGTTCTGATCTCTCCTGAAAAAAACATAAAAAGGGTGTGGTGTCTGTGCTTCTCATTAATATTGCTGGTTTTTAGTACTGTTAAGGTGTGGAGAGATCCCTAATTTTGTGACATGCAGATCTCAGGACTCAGATGACACCATATTTTGGTCCTTTATTTAGCTTCCTTGGCTCTATTTTCAATCTTCAACTATCACTGGAGGAAGAATCAGGTTGTAAGACAACAGAACATTGGAAAAAACTTGACTGGATATACTGATTTTCTCATTTACAAGCAAATCTTTCAAGCTTATTAATTGTAGACAAATGAATTTAAAGAAAATAATATAATAGGAGGTAGAAATTACAATGTTTGTCTGTCATTTGACTATAAAGGTAAGTGAACAGATTACTTCTGCTTTATTTTGCCATATAAAGTGATGGACCCTCTTTGGATAAAAAAGGGTAGAAAGATCTTTCTAAAAAACCATGTATGTAACAGTTTGCAATGACTGCTGCATAAAATGACATTGCGTATGGTTCACTGTACATTTGAGTGGCAGGAATAATACATCTAGACATGCAGCTGGGAAGTTAGATAATGACGACAATGTTATAAAATGAGAAATTAAAACATCAGGGAGATATTGGATAAAAAGGAATCATAGTAACTTGGAGATTTTGTAAAGAGAATAGAGACTAGAAAAACTTTAAACAGTAAACAGGAACAAAGTTTTTAAAAGAAATTTATTTGAGAAAAGATGAATGAAGACAAATAGTGGAAAGAGAGGTGAAGTTTATAATAACTGTCAAAAACAGGATCTGACAGCTCTGAAGAAGAAGGTATAGTAAATAACAGAGTGGCAGTTAGCACAAGGAGCAAATGCAAAGGTAATAAACACAGAACAATGCAGTGAAAGATTTGGATCCCCTGAAATATTGAGGGGAAAAAAGAATTTTCTTGAGGTATGTCAGATTGATAAACACTCCCTGAAGACAATGACATTTTTAATTAAACAGCACAGGAAATAGTACCTTTCATCTGCTAGCAGTTTTTGTATGCTACCAAGTAAGTTAGAAATAAATGAACACACATCAGCAAACATTATTTCATCCTAAAAAAACTCCAAACCCCCAACAATCTTTAAGACAGTAAAGAGACGAGCTCAACATATCTTTTGCTTTTTTGTGCTTGAAATTGTACTCATTTTACTGACATGGCAAAGAAAAACAGTTTTGGATTTTGATATATTTTACTTGGAATTCAGTTTTAACATTGTATATTTTACAGTTTAGATAATAATCCAAACTTAAAAAAATCAGACTCGCAAGGCTCATTATAATAAATCTTTTGACCAATATTCTTATCTCACCCCTCTTTTATATTAGGCTCAGAAAGGAGTGGAAGAGATCTTCCATGCATGCCTACCTTTACACAGCTAAAGATATTTCAAGTCTCATGGTGGTGAAATACAGTAGTCAAAGCCCAGGAAACAACATACTGAATGGCATGCAGTGGAGGAATTACCTCTGACTTTTTAAATTCACAAAACCCTCAGCTTGCTGTATTAGTGGCAAAATAATGCATGGTCTATCCACCAATTACATGGTCAAATACTCTGTATTTGACTTGAAATCATTACATCTGGCTGGAGCTGTGCATGTGCTGAGCTGTCCTTGTAAAAGCTCTGGATACAGTCTTCTTCTAAGAGGTGAGTTCTTGCTCTCACCTGAGGATTATCAGGAAGCTTTAGCTATCTGGATCATTATAGATACCAGCAATTGCTTACAGTTAATAAGGTACTAGTAAATTATTTTGAAAAATCAGCTATCCAACCGGTAGAAGAGAGGGTAATTCTCATTAAGATTTTTAGAATAGGAGATACACTTTGAATTGCTGAGAAAGAAGGTACACTTACATTGTACCTTTTGTAGCCTTGGAGTCTAAGTGTTCAAAAACCCTGCATACTGAATAATCATCCATAAAATGCAACTAACTATTAGTTAACATGTATTGAATGACCTCACAATTAACAGCAGACAACATTGCTAGACAGAGAAGTCATGTGAGAATTTTATATCAAATAAGCTATGCAAGCAAATTTTAGAAATGTGAAAATTAAGTTAAAAATTTGGCATTTTATCTGCAAGTTTTTAAAAAAAAATTTGTAAACTGAAATGGTTTTGTCTTTACAGCTTGTATTTGTCATCCACAAATCCAATATTCATTAAATTGTAGATGGATTGCCCATGAAGAGTTTTAAAGATAAAAGATTTGAAATTTGACATGAAATATTCTAAGTCTTTCTAAATGAAAGGAGAGATTTTCCACTCTGTAGGATTTATTATAGTCATGCTTACAACTGTTTTGAATGCATTGAAATGAATGTTTCAGTACATTGCTATTGGTACAATTTCTGATTACGTGCATGTTTAACAAACGTGACACTATAATTTTTGCTGGCTTTTCAGGGCTTTGCACAGTATTCTGTACTCTTTTATGGTTATTACAATAACCAGAGGACAATTGGATGGCTCAAGTTCAGAATGCCTCTTTCGTATTTCCTTGTTGGAGTTGGGACTATTGGCTACAGCTTTATGATTGTCATTCGAACGTAAGTTCTCCTTAGCTCTGGAATAAAGTACATTCAAAAAGGCAGATAATTCCACTGTTGACCACTGAGACTACTTTTTAAAAAATATGATAATTGTAAAGGCAGGAAAATGCAAGTGCAGGTGCAAGGTCAAGGTCATGTAAGATTCTTTCAGCCTGTATTTACTTATCTATTGTTCTGCACCAGCAGCTGTGTTGCAGTGTTGTGGAAGTGGGAAAAAATCTTTACTGAAATAACATAACACTTCCCTCCTGCAACTTCAAAATGAAAAATGAACGCATAAAGTAAGGAACTAAGCTTTCAGCCCATCTTTTCATAGTACTCTGCATCTAGCAGAATGTGAGCTAACATCCAGGAAATTTAATTGTTCTACCTTTAATTATAGCTTATGTGAGTTACATTCTTTTACGAAGGAAGAACATAAGAAAGAAAGAAACATATGGCAAATAATTCTGTGTGTAACTCACAGCAGCAAATGATTCTCAGTAAGACTATAGTGATTAGGTCACATTTGCCCAGTGATGTAGAAGAGTTAATGCTACTGGCCATGGTAAGGGTTTAATGTTCTGTGGAATGCAAAATAATCTCCAGCAGTGTGAAAATGATGCTTAATATAATATTAAGAATATAACGTTAAAACAGTAGAAAGCATAGGGTTAAGTGAAACAGGGCCTAGGCAGTACAATTGGCTCAGAATCAGAATTTAAATTAAATAAANCTTCTAGCATAAAATCCTTGTGGTCCAAACAAAGGAATATCCTTGAGGAAAAAATACACTGTACGTGCTATCTTCCCATCTGGCCACGTGACACTAGTGCTGATGAATATTTAGGTAATTTTATGTCAGTTCTTGCAGTCTTCTGCTCTTTGCTGTTTCTGCAGAAAGCAACAGAGTGGGCACAGAAACTAAAAGCAGTGTAACAGGAGATGCTACCATTTTTCTGCTGTTGACGGAGATCTGGGAAAGGGAATGTCTACATGAAAGAGATAGTGAGGATTGTAAGCACTATTAGTCTATTTAGGGGAAATATTTAGATTTAGGGCTGCTCTCTGCAGCTCTTCCAGTACCTCACATAAAATGGAAAAATTTCTGGTCTCAAAGAAATTATACCCCAACCACAAGACTGTTCACTATTTCATTAGGAACTCTTGAGAAGGAATTATCTGAGTCTAGAAACCAGCAGCAGGGCAGATCCTAACAAAAATCTTTCATGATCTCTGTCCATTCTGTATGTGAGCAGTAAAAGAAACAAACCCAAACCTGGTATTGGTTTATGACAGCTCAGAAGGGTTTTCTGTATTATTTACTTACTATTCTCTTCCTGGATTTGAGAGTATGTCTTTTACTGGACTGTTAAAAATGTGGTATGTACACTGTATTGATATTAATAACATAACTCTGCTGCATTACTGAGCTTTAAAATAGACATTGCCTTTTCCTGACCAAGAAATCAATACAATACTGAAGGCTAAAGATCCTCGTGCTTAATAGTTTGAATTAAGTGATAACGTATGCAGAAGCCAGACCACTATTATTACATGAATGACTACACTTTGAAATAGAGAAGTTAGCTGTCAAGATTAAGTCTAATCACTGAAGAAATAATTTGAAGTTTCTGGATACTGTTCTAAATGTTGCTTATAAGTGCATGGGAGATGAAAGGGAAGATAGAAAGTTGTATTAGTGATACTTTTGTATAGTATAATCAGGTTTTGTTCTGGCTTGTTATTTTAGAATTATTTTTTTCTCTTTGTGAAGTCTCTAATAAAATCTATTGCAGTTCAGGATGTTCTGCAGCTTTCTATTTGAGACATCTTCTTGATATTGTTTTCCAATTGAGTTTCTGATCCAGCAGAGTTTCTCTGAGGTGTTAAGAATTCATTTTTTCTCATCAAAATGTGTGTTGTGAGCTCATAAATTGTCTAAATATGAAAATCTTCATCCTTCTCTCTTGTTTCAGGCTGGACTTTCCAGATTTAGTATAACATGACTGACTGTAATAATAATAAAGTTTTTTTCAGAACAATGTTAGAATTTAGGAACAATTTAAAAATCATGCTTACATAGCAGAACTAGTTCTAACAAGATCTTCCTGTGTATTTCTGGCTTTTGTAGAATGGCAAGGAATGCAAATGAAGAAGGTGGTGGGGATGATACTAGTTTTAATTTCAGCTGGAAAATGTTCACAAGCTGGGACTACCTGATTGGCAATCCTGAGACAGCAGATAATAAGTTTGCCTCCATCACAACAAGCTTTAAGGTAAAATAGAGCTCACTAAGGAGAGGTAACCTTATTTGTCTTTCACACTGTTGTGAATCAGATGGAACTAAGGTCAAGTATTATCTGTGCCTTGGGACCTAGAAGCTTAAACTAGAATTGGTAGCTCTATAAAACGTTTTGCTCTTTTCTCACAAATGCACATTTTAAAAGTGTGACAGTTCCTTTTCTGGCAGCTAATCACACATTTATCCTAATGGGTCACCCAGCTTCATAGCACCTCAAAAGCTGACAGAACATGCTGGTTTCCTTTTGGTGCATGAGTGCAGGTGTAACAAGACTCAGTGGGGACACACTCAACAGAAGCAAGGTGAACTCTGGGGAGCCAAAACCCGAGGGTCTGCCAGGGTCCAAAACAGATTTTGTGAGACAATATAAGCTCATCTCAAAACATGATGCCCAGGTGTGCATTCGCATCTTCGTAATTTATTTAACTGACTTCTAACAACTGGGGAAGCCATGCGGATTCTTGACCATTAAAGTACTCATAATATTCTTTTCTTTCTAACAAGTGCAGGAAGCTATTGTGGAGGAGCAAGAGAGCCGAAAAGAGGAAAATATTCACTTGACTAGATTTCTGAGAGTTCTTGCTAACTTCTTAGCCCTATGTACACTTGCTGGGAGTGGCTACCTCATCTTTTTTGTTGTGAGAAGATCCCAGAAATTTGCCCTGGAAGGTCTGGAGAACTACGGGTGGTGGGAAAGAAATGAAGTTCGTGCTAGCACATTTCTAAAATAGATGTGGTTTGAAACTGTGTTCCTCTGCTCTGCATGTTGCCTTTTTTCCCTGAAAATTTAAATGCTCTGAGTGTGTGTGGTAAATGTCTAACCAAAGAATTGTTCTTGTCTCTCTGCTTCCTGCTTCATTAAAATGATTACTCCTTGGCTGGTTCTTTCAAGTGTCGCTTTGAATTTACTTTTCATTTGAGGCCTTTACCTTTCCTTCTCTGTGCTCTTAAGATTGTTTTCCATCCACTCTATGGACTCACAAGATCTCTTCAAGGAGCCCACTCTCCTGTTGCTTTCCTCCTGAGACTAGCCCAAGCAAAGTGACTGGTGTGTGCACATATCTAAGGTTACTTGGAGCCTCATGGATACAACTCTGCAGTGTAGCAACAGGATGAAACTCATGCCTTCCAGCTCCAGCTGCCCAGTCCAAGAGTGCAGTACCATTTTGTTGTGCTTAATCTGCTTTCTTCTAGAGCAGATGCAGCCTTGCCTGATAGAGGTGTATAGTGATAGAGATTGTGTTTGCTATAACAGTATGCAGTAAGCACCTGAAGTCAGTGTTGCTATATGAAAACCTGGGTAGGTTTTACTTTCTTAGCAAAGACACTGCTGTGTATATTGTAAAACTAGCTGTTTGTTATTTAAAGCTCATCTTCTGAGCTGGAGTGTAAAGTAGATACCTGATTTAAGGTAAGGCAAAAAGATGCTAGCCTCACAAAGATGTTGGGATGGGGGCCAATGGAATGAGGAAAGTCAATGCTTAATTTTCAACACCAAAACCTGACTAAGTAAGTAACATAAAAAACTTCAGCAATCCACCTTTGGAATCCAGAGAAATGGGGTTGTTGAAACTGGGTTAAGTTATTTAATAAAAGTTATTACGTTTGATCTGATGGGAAAGAAAAACTTTCTTGTACAAAACTGCTTGGCTTAAAGCAACACGAGCTCTAAGTGTGGCAAAAGACTAGCAGATGAAGACATTTCAGGAGGAATTCAGCTTTCTCTCAGTTGAAAGATGTGGTAACGGATTTGTCCTAAGAAGAACTGTGATACTGAAACCTGTTATATTAGCTTATGCTGCAATCTGGAAAGTAGTTAAGCATATGCATGTTTACATTCATTGTTTTACTTTTGTTTGCTTTAGAAAAAAAAATACTTCTAA
>VZTQ01000350.1:163114-206410 GCA_013400755.1 Pelecanoides urinatrix | reverse complement strand
CAGGTGTGTCTCTAAAGGAAAGTGGATAAGGCAACATTGCCGTTATTTGGCTGAAGAATGGTAATTAACATATTTCTGAGGTATAAATATTGCCCTTGATTGGATATTAATATTTAATTACATAAATATATTTGGTTTCTATGTAAAAGCCATTTAAACATTTTTCTTATTTTCTAGATCAAGCTTTTTTATGTTTGTATCATTAATAAATGAACTGAGATTTTGATCAGAAAAAAAACCCAGAAACTCTTCATGTACTATTTAGAGCAAATGAAAGTACAGCTTTTACATACAATTCAAGCAACAGTATGTAAAAGTTGACATTCTTCATAAAAATACTAAGATCCTTTGGTAATAAATTTCTTTTCATCACACTGGATGTATTAAGGGATTAAAAAATATTTACATGTAATTATGGTGTCGTTGGAGCAACCCGAGGTAAATACATTTTATATCATCTGTTCCTGAAGCTCACAGCCTAATAAAGTGCCACTGGTGACTTTGTAGACAAGACCTTTTTCTCTCTGACTATCCTGCTCTGTCATAATGTTGTATATTTTTAAACTCTCTCTCCATATCGGCAGTACCTAGTTCTGTCAGATGGCAGTTCAGATAAAATTGTCTAGTGTGTCATGGGGAGCAGGAAATTAGTGGAAGCAGGTAGACTAGGACTGTTAAGCCCTAGCCTTTGCATTGCTCCTCATACATGGCTGTGGCCTGATGGTTGGTCATGGATGAATGATGGTTCTGCTCCATGTGACAATTTCCCCATGACTGTGGAAATTTTAGTAAAATGGAGAATAACGCCACTGATTCCCTTGTGTTCTGAAATTGGATGAAAATTGCTGAACAAAATTGACTTTTCTCATTTGATAGAAGGTCGTTTGCAGAGCTAGAAGGTATATGAGCATCTCTCTGGTTCTGAGGTACTCTGTTTTCTCAAATATACTCCTGTACTCTTTAAAAATAAAGCTACTTAAAAGCAGAGAAAACTTACGAGGAGACAGACTGATTTCTCTGAATCAGAATCATTAACAACATCTGGGCAAAGAGGAGATAAGTTTTACACATAAATTTTTTTTCCAGCCACAAAAAAGTATAGCTTTAACAATTCAGATCTTGCAAGCTGAAACAACCCCATAGATCTTTTACCAAAACTATCCTGTTATTTACTTTAATGTTCCTAGTAGTGGATATGGAGTACATTTATATTGAAGTTGTTAAGCCATGTTGTCAATGCTCTGTTTAATTCTAGAAATCATCAGGCAGCTTTTATTAGTATGATATATAATTTCTAATTCTAATTTCGTTTTTAAAAATGAAAGTGTATTTACTAGAAAAATAGGCTTTTATTAGTTCTTTCTGCAGCAGATGCTAGACAAATCTATGACTACTGCAATCATTGTTAGTGGAAAATGAAATTTATTTTAGCTAGACTACTTACTCTGAGTGAACTTATCATTTAACAAACAAGCAGTCAGTATTCAATATTTAATGTTGTGTTGGCACAGTTTGATATGCCGGGGGGCTGGTGTTTAGATGTGATTGCAGTCACAGGATTTCTTACCAGATTCACAGCAGCTGGAAAAGCTTGTGTAAGCAGTAATTTTCTAGCTTTTAGAGTATAATGTGGGGACTTGGTATCTGGAGTAGTTAATGTCAGAGAGAGATAAAAAACTGTGTTTTTAACCAGATTTTTAATAATTACTGGGTACCTCTTGGTTGTTGTTCCTTTCTTAGGGAAAATTCTATCTCAGTAGGGCAGAGAGGGCTTTTGAAATTCACTCAGCAGATAGTGATTATAAGACCACGTTGACCATCAACCGCAACTCTACCATGTATGCACACTGGCATGTTGCCCCTCTTCTGGCATATCATGCCACAATTTTTAAGTCACACAGAGCAGTGAAACTGTCACTGATAAAAACAGGGGAAGGAAATCTGCTCCAGCACCTGAGCTTCAAGATAGGAAGAAGTCCAGAATATACATCAGCTCCTTTCTGAAATCAAACTAGATTAAAGTGGCTAAAATTCAATGGATGATTCAATGGATAATTTCTTTGTCCAGCAAAATCCTTCACAAGAAACTAAAAAGTATAGTGAAAATATATCTATGAAACTATAGGAGAAATGTTTATGCTTTTGAAATATAGAACCCATCATAGTTTTTGGATTTTGAAAACTCAGTGTACTACATTTTGCCTCAGTAAAACATTACATTTTTGGTTGTAATAATTTCTCACTTTTCAGCTTTGCAAGTTTCTGTGCCTTATTTCACCTCTTACCTTAATAACTTTTTTTTCAGAATTAGAAAAGCTTTTGAAATGGGGAGCATGAATAGTCAAGGCATGGACAAATGCAGATAGAAAGCAAATGAGAAAGAATATGCTTGCTTCACATAAGCGGTGAAAAAGGCAGAATGTGACAAAAATATAGAAAATATTGAATGTTCAAGAGAAAGAAATGCAGTGACTTCTGTCCTGCCTCTCCCATGCAGCAACAAGGAAACTTTTGATAAAGTTAGCAGGTACTATATTTAAAACTGCCCAAAGGACATACCTTTTCTTCCAAACTACATATTCACTACATCTTCCAGTATGAGAACTGAGGGACATCAAATGAACTGAGTAGAAACCAGGTTCAGAAAAAGCAAAAGGGAAGGAATGGTAGATATTGGGTGCCAGTGCTATGAATGCCAAAATTTACATCCATCTGAAGGAAGACTGATCTAAGGCATGAAAGAGAAATCCTCTGGGGGTTACTAAATAAATAAAAAACACGCCTGACTGAACAAGTACCTAAACTGAATATAGCTGGAGTCTAGGACTTATTATTCACATGTGTTTGCCCCTGTTCTTGCCCCTGGAACTTGTTGCCACAGGAGGATATGATACACCAGAGTCAGTGAGGATTCTGGTGTGAGGTTCAGCAGTATCATAACGGAACTGAATAGTTCTATTGATAAACAGGATATACAACTTGTTACAATAAGTTTGAATTTTAAGAATCCATGATTGGTTGTGTTGGCTATAGTTGACTCCTGCAGCTTTGCCGTCTCGTGCTATATTGGGTATAATTCTTTGGTTTAATGGTGACTGAGACAATATGTGTTATAAACTATGTCAGGTACTCTGAAGACTTATCTTAAAAAAAAGTTCATTATGAAGAAAAAATAACCAATATTTTGATCACCAACATCTCATCACCTTCTAGAAGTACCAAAAAATAGGAATATCCACAATTATCATAAAAGAAAATTTATTCAAAGCATTAACATATGAAACTCAAAACAGCTGTTAATATAATAAGGTAAAAGATGGCAGGAGATTCAAATATAAATTCTGCCTTTTTCAGTTATAAATGCAAGTGCTGCAAGAGATGATAGCTACAAGTTTTTGGTTGGTTGTTTCTTTTTTCAGTGTTATAAGGTGACAGTGACTTCTTGTTATTTCAACAAGATAATCCTAGTTACAAATAACACTATCTAAATGCATAGGAAACATCAGTGAATTCCTGTAATCATTAAAAAAAATCTACATACTTCTTACAGGGTGCCACAAGCCATGCACAGAATGCACTACTGATTGCCTACAAATGCAAAAATCCATTAGCTCTAGAACTCATTAAAAATCAAGAGCAGAAAAACAGCAAAAAGAAAGCCATTTATTTATTTTCATTAAGAACACCAGTCTTATGGATTAAATGTTTTTACATATTTGTAAGTGAGTGAATTTATTTGTTGGTGTAGTGCCTTTCTGCTGCCATATTATTTCTGTGAAGCAAGAGCAAGCCTAACTCTCTTGGTAGCACAAAGTTAGAAATTTATTAAAATTTATAATAGTTCTAGCAAAATGGATTCCAGCATGGCTGAGAAATGTTATTTCAGAGCAACTGGAAGACTAGAGTTTTGTGAACAATTATGGTTTTTTGTGACTATATCAATTATTTGTACTTAATTAATCTCAAATAAACATCCTGTGTTTTCCAACAAACTTTGTGACTTAGATTGAGACGTTTTCTGTTTCTTATTTGTTGTTTTTAGTTCCTTAAAGACACCCTTTTTGTAATGAAATTTTATTTTAAATTGAAATTGAATAACTACACTCTTAAACTTTTTCAATTATTTTCATTTTTGGCTGACACAATGAATTAGAACCAAAAGGTTCAAGTAGACTTGAAATAATTTTCAGCAATCACTTAGGAATGTTACATTACCAGAATGTCTCACTTGTCTGTAGAATTTGTAACTTATGTTGTATTTCAAACTTTCTATAAAAGTTAGTTAAGCTAGTTATCTGTTTTTCTCAGTCTGCTTTCAGTAAACTTGTTCCATTTCCATACTGCTATGGTGATAATTTTATTAGAGGTTTCTAATAAAACCAGAAATCAGGCAGAAAAGAGTAGGGTTGATTTGAATTTGCTTATGCAGTGAGAACATTAGATCTGAGAGAGACTAGAGAGCTGGGCAATCACAAACTGTATGAAATTTAACAAGAGCAAGTGCTGGATTCTCCACCCGGGATGGAGTAATCCTGTTTATATGTACAAATTGGGGTATGAGAGGCTGGAGAGCAGTCACGCAGAAAGAGATGTGGGGTTTTGGGTTGGTGGCAAGTTGAATATGAGTCAACAGTGTGCCCTGGCAGCCAAAAAGGTCATCCGTGTCCTGGAGTGCATCAAGCACAGCATAGCTAGCCAGTCAAGGGAGGTGATTGTCCCAATCTACACTGCAGTAGCGTGGCCCCACCTCGAGTACTGTGTGCCGTTTTGGGCACCTCAATATAAGAAGGACATCAAACTACTAGAGTGTGTCCAGAGAAGGATATCCAAGATGGTGAAAGGCCTTGAGGGCAATATTTAAGAGGAGTGGCAGAGGTCACTTGGCTTGTTCAACTTGGAGAAGAGAAGGTGGAGGGGTGACCCCAGCAGAGATGGATGTGCTGATCTCCTCTTTCGGGTGACCAGCAATAGGACATGAGGAAATGGAATGAAGTTGCATCAGGGGAAGTTCAGACTGGATATTAAGAAAAGGTTCTTCACTGAGAGGGTGGTTGGTCACTGGGGCAGGCTCCGCAGGGAAGTGGTCATGACACCAAGCCTGTCAGAGTTCAGGGAGTGACGGGATGATGCTCTTAGTCATATGGTTTAGTGTTAGGTAGTCCTGTGAGGAGCATGGAGTTGGACTTGATGATCCTTATGGATCCTTTCCAACTTGAGATATTCTATGATTCTATGATTCTATGATCTGTGACATACAGAATTAACTTCAGGTGAGATCTCAGATAAATTTAATTTAGTGCAGTATTTTTGTAGGAATGTATTTCATAGAACATCTATGTGTCTATTGGGAAGATGTGGTAGAGACGTAGCATAAAACAATACTGGAAAAAGGTTTTGCTAAGTTCTCAGTGGAATTTTGGTTAAAACGTAGGTTCTAGTCAGGATAACTAACATTTCATGATTTCAGAGGTTCAAGTGAAATGTAAAATGAAAAAAAGATCTCATATATCCATCTGCAGTAGTTTGCAACTGCCTTTTCATCCCTTTCTTCCTTTGTGAAAACATCTTGTGACTCCTAGAGTGGATTTTGTTCTTCATTAAATCAAAAACCAAACAAAAATGGAAATACACCCTCCACCCAAATCAATAATAATAAAAGAACTTGCCTCTAACATTTCACTGTAAACTTGTTTTTTTTCCCTTCTCAGGTGAACATGGTTATGTCACTTTTAGGAATGTTCTGCCCAACTTTATTTGATGTAATCAGTTCTCTGGAAAACTACCACCCTCGAATAGCTCTAAGATGGCAGCTGGGAAGAATCTTTGCTCTTTTTCTTGGCAATCTCTACACTTTCATTATTGCCCTAATGGATGAAATCAATCTCAAGGCAAGCTGTTTACTTCCCTTCACTATTTTTAACATGTAGCTGGGCAAGAGTGAAGATTTCCAGCCAGACATGTCAGCAAAAGACGTTCTTTTCTTTCTGTACTATAAATCACATCATGTCTGAGCTGGTAATGGAGTCCTGCAGTAGAAAAGGTTGAGAATTGGTAACAAGCTCATGTTGTTTTTTTTTCCCAATTTATTTCTTAGTTGGAAGAAGAAAAGATAGTCAAGTATAACATGTCAATATGGGAAGCCAGTCTGTACAATGGTACTATTCCAGAAAATTCGACTGCTCCTCCAATACAGGTGGACCCTGCAGATGTCCCCAGAGGACCATGCTGGGAAACAATGGTAGGACAGGTAATGTAACTGCTTTGAGTTTGTATTTGAAAATAGATCATAGTCTGTTACAAGAGATGATATCTAAACCCTTTTTAATTCTGCTAATAAGAGGTATTAAGTTGGGAAAATGTGAGGAAAAGCAGATGTGGGACTTTTTCTTAAGCTAAAAAGTTGAGAAAAAAATTATTTGAGCTTCTTTGGACCCTGTCTAGTAGGGAATTCTTTCTTCTAGCAGCTGACAGCATGGAAAGCATTTCGTCCCCCCTACCCCTCCACCCCCGCTTACACTATTCTCTTAGAATCATAGAATCATTAAGGTTGGAAAAAACCTTTAAGATCGAGTCCAATCATCAACCCAACACCACCATGCCCGCTGAATCATGTCCCTAAACGCTTCATCTACACATATTTTAAACACTTCCAGGGATAGTGACTCAACCACTTCCCTGGGCAGCCTGTTCCAAGGCTTGATCACTCTTCCAGTAAAGAAATTTTTCCTAATGTCCAACCAAAACCTCCCTGGCGCAACCTGAGACCATTTCCTCTCATCCTATCGCTCCCTTACTTGGCAGAAGAGACTAACACCCACCTTGCTACAACCTCCTTTCAGGCAGTTGTAGAGCGTGATGAGGTCTCCCCTCAGCCTCCTCTTCTCCAGGGTAAATAGTCCCAGTTCCCTCAGCCGCTCCTCATAAGACTTGTGCTCCAGGTCCTTCACCAGCTTCGTTGCCCTTCTCCGGCCACCCTCCAGCACCTCAATGTCCTTCTTGTAGTGAGGGGCCCAAAACTTAACACAGTATTCAAGGTGTGAATTTATTTTCATTTACCTTCCTCTTCTTCATCGCATCTTGTCTTGCAAAACCTGTTTAACAATTTTGAAAAGCTGGATTCATCACAACCCCTAATAAATGTGGTAATACTGATTAGAATTTTGATCAGGCAATATCAGTTTCTAACTACAACAGACCTATAGAAAAGATAAAAGAAAGCAGTAGCTCAATGAGGAAATATACGTAAGATAGCTTTTACAGCAGTGTGCTTTTGAGAAGGCATCTCTCTCTTTAGCCAAGTAACATAATGCAAAAGAAGTATAGTGGTTTAAAGGTAAATCTGCTCAGTCATTTTATTTGATTCAGTTGAACATTTATTTTTATTGACCTATTAATATAAAAATCATTTTCAAATAATTTTCTGACATCCCCCTTCCCTCTATTTGATCATACCCCATTGTTTTGTGCATGAGAATGAATTCACCACTGAATCACAGCTTTCACTGTTGCTCCATCACTTTGACAATCTCATCTCCTGACTGAATAAATCACCAGCAGGGAGCAGGTAGGCAGGAAAAACAGCACCTCTATTCATTTTGCGAATGCTGAATAATAAACTAAGAACACCAAGAGCTCATCACTGCACTAATTTTCTCCTTAATTTCAGCTAAGGGAGAGTAATAGCCTTTTGGGCTACTGGGGTAAGACCTGTTACAGCAGGGTTTAGTGGGACTTGCTAAAATGAAATTAGAGGATTGAGGATTTCCATTAAGATTTTCTTCTTTCCTCTCCATATTTGCTGGGAGTTGGTGCTCCTTGAGAAAGCAAGCCATTCACTTTTTTTTTTTTTTTATTTTAATCTTCCCAAAATCAAAAGGATCAAAAGCAGTTTAAGATTTCTGTTATAATGGTGATCTTGGTTGGAAGCCTTTCCCAATCTAATCATACCCTGGAAGTCTCATCTGACACTATGAGCACAAATGAGAGCAAAGGATACCTCTAGCAAACAAGGGGTAGTTTTTCTGCTGTCATTTTTCAGAATCAGTGAATGTAGAGGAGGAGCAGAGTCTTTTCCAAGTTTAAGCAGGGAAAGCATAATTAGGGATATAGTCCAGTATTTCATTATTATTGTAATTATTAATTTCTTAAATATATTCTTAAAAGAAAATATTGCTCTAACAGGAATTTGTGCGGCTGACAGTCTCTGATACAATGACAACATACATCACAATTCTAATTGGTGATTTCTTGAGAGCTGTCTTCGTTAGATTTTTCAATTACTGCTGGTGCTGGGACTTGGAGTATGGATTTGTAAGTATTTGAGTTTCTATTTTAAATGTCTTTATCAAATTATCACTTCACATTTTTGTAGTAAGTTACATTTTCCTTTCAATCCTACAGAGTTAACAGTTGGCTAGACACATGACCTTCAAATTCCCTGAACAATATTGTGTTAGTTTTTCTCAGAATTTGTTTGTGCCTTAATATTTGTCTTGTTCTTTTGACTTCCATAACTTTAGGAAATGTTTTTTTTTTTTTCATTTGACTGTGTAAGAAAACTGGGTACACATTTTTCACACATTTCCAGTTTAAAGACTCATTCCCTGTTCCACAGAAATTGATCTCATTGATTTCTCTGAGATTTTGGATAAGTTCTTCTAGCACACATTGTTTGTGGAGAAAAATATTGTTCTAGAAATATTATTATGTATATTTTTTGCTAGAATTAGCTTAGCTGAAATAAAGTTAGTAAATTCCATAACCTAAGCAGGTGTAGAGCTCTTCACTTTGGAGTTGAGACTTTCACTCTTTTATACAGATCTGAGGTTAGGTTAACTTAGCTAGCTAATATACCTACACGGTAAGGTCTGATGCTGTTTTTTCACCTGTTAAGTAGTAGTCAGGGTACTGGTAAAGCTTGTGAAGCTCCTGAAGCCTCTTTTATACTTACTGAGAGGTATGGAAAAGAGGTAAGTCATTTAAAGCTGTCTTGGGTACATCTGCATGAGTACCCATTAAAGCTGTTATGCCATCCTTTTGTCCTCCTTTCCTCAAAGTTTTACCTTCAAAGTGTACAAATTTCTTGTTTTACTGAAAGCAGTCTCTCAGGAAATAATAATTTTTGAGAGTAAAAGAAAGTTTTGGTGTTTTCTATACAAAAACCAGTTTTCTGGTATATCTCATTGCTATTGTCTGACTCCTATGAAATTTTGGCCTTTATAGCGAGGTTCAGATTTCTCCCTGTTAATTCTACAATGTGTCTCAAACAGGACTGGTGTAGGGCTGGAGACAAAGACTACCAGCTGGCCAGGTTGTAGAATATGCAATATGAAAATGAAATGCAGGAATTTGAATACAGCATGGGCAGAGAGCCAGCACAACATGTGGAACCGTGTATTTTCATATACTTAAATTGCATCCAGGGCTTTCTTACATTTTCAGATGTTTCACAGGCAATGCAATAGCTAAGGCTGGATGTGGGGAACACATGAATCATTGTAGCCAGTGCTACATCTGACAGGATATAATAGCTCAGACATCGTATTTTCCAAAGATGTTGAAATGATAGCCTGGATCTTTTCCTTCTCAGGATATCCATGATCAATGAAAGGGCCTGAATGAATGCAAGTCTGAAAGCCATTCTGAAGACTGTAGGACAGACTCTTTACCTGGGATGTTTTGGCTTCCATTTGGGCTTCCTGAAGCCTCTTCCACCTTGCTATTTACTCTGAATAAGCTGCCTTTTATGCAGGGATGTTTTGTTTCATGACTGCCCAACTACAGGAGCCTAGTGCTATTTGAGATGACCCTGGGTATGCAGAACAGCTGGATGGGGCTACTAGATGTATTTTTTGTGAGATACCTGCAGTCTCCCAGTGTTGGGAGCCACACAGTGAACTGTAGGACAGCTTGGTTGGAACTGGGAGTGCCAGTTGTCAAGTGAAGACGCATACATTCATCCAATTAACAATTCAAATTTTTGCTTTGTTTTTTGTTACCATTAGGGATGTTAATGGAATATAATACAGTAATCAATCAATATAGCAGAGCCTATAAAGGAAAGAGCTTTAATTAAAGATCTGGACTGAAAAGCTGCACAGATACAATCCTTCTTTCTAGCCATTCATCCATATACAAAGTAAAGAACGTAGACAATAAGCAGTGAGAGTGAACCTCACAGCCCACACAAGGTCTTCAACACTGTTAATGGAAGCTGTGGCATGTTTATCCAGCAATGAGGGGACACTTATTTCCAAGATATATATGTTCTCAAAGTGTCAACAACACATCTGCTGGTAAGAGATGCTGAAACCAATTTATTATTGACATTTTTATTTGGCAGTATATAAGAATGGCTATAATGGTCTGTCAATTATGGTCCTCAGGTCCAGTAAGCTGCTTGAAACAACAGCCAGAAGTGGAAGTGCAAACTCGAAATCATTGAATTTATGGAAATATCTGAGCTTAAAATCTTCCCTAGGAAGTAGCTATACCTGTGTCTCTGTGGTTAGTGGCCATGATGCACCTATCATCCATTAATTTTTAGACTTTTTTTATACCCTAATTATTTTTGACAACCAAAATGTTGTTTGGCAAAGAATTCCAGAAATTAACTTGCATGTTGTGTGGAAAAACACTTCCTTTTTTTCATTTAAAAATTAAATCTCAAGTTATTTTATTTGTTAATGTAACCCCTTATGTTATGAAGAACAGTCACACATTATTTGATTCTGTATAATCCCATTTATTGCTCCATGTCACTTATGATAATCTATCCCTCTACACATCTCTCCTTAGTCAACTGCTTTCCAGGTTGAATACTACTAATCTATTTAATCTTTACTCTTATGGAAGCAGATTCATAAATACATGCAACATAAATATAGCAGTTTGCTGTAAACATACACATATGTATCTGTACATATACACAAAACTAGACAGAAAGAGTTTAAGGGCTCCAAATATTCCAACAATATAACATAGTGCAATGCAAAATTCTGACTTTAATTTGTGATTTTAATAGAATAACTTTCTCTTGGCTCAGCCATAAGGGCATAGTTATTTTTGTATGTCATGCCCCTTCCTCCCTCTATCAGTCATCCATGTAATTAATTCCTGGAAGATACAAATTATGCATGACCTTTTTGTCCACCCACTATGGTGAATCATGCAAGTCACCAGCCATGATGTAGCAAAACTCTCTTTTATGAGAAAGCTGATTAAACAAAATCTTGTGACAATGCAAAACCATATGAATAATACGCTTGAATCGGACATTTAAGTGTAAACCAAAAGTTTATAGCAATAATTTCTTACCAGAAGGTTTTGTTCTGGTGCATATACACACAAACAAATATGTATGTGTGTATTTCAATTGTCGCTGAAATTCAGTGTATTCAATGTTTGCAGATGGAAGTGCTCATGAATTAGAGACTAATAAACAGGGTAAAAGAAGAGATGTGGAAATGATTAAAGCTTTGGAAAAACAGAATTAAAGTGTCAGATTAATAGTTCAGAAATACAATACTAAAGAATTATTTGTTTACGGTATTTATTTGTCTATACTGGAAACAAAAATGTATGATACAGTGCTTTCTTCAGCGGACAAAGCAATAATGAGACCCCATGGCTGAATCTTGAAGTAAAAATTAGAATCAAACACACTCAAATTAGAAATAAGATATTTATATTAAACAGGGAAGACAAAGATTGGCAACATCTATCAATGTTTAAAAAGAATTCTTCAACAGTGTAACTGTTAAACTCAAAATATGAAAGATAGTGTTCTAGTTCAAACAGGAATTAAATCACAGCAGCCTCATGGCTGGTACTGTATTGGAGGACACATTACATGACCACCATTAACCACTCCAATGGAAAATTTATTCAGTACCCAGAACTATTTTTAATTTTCCATTAGCACTTTCTTCTGAACATATCTCAGAAAGATTTTCAATAAAATACCACAAGCTGCATTAAAGTCTGCCTGTTGGCCTTGAGTCATATTAATTCATTTCATGATTCACTGATAAGATGCAACAAGGGGCCTTACAACACAATGCAGTATGCTGCTGCTGTTGGAAGTGACAATTTTAATATATTATAAGTCATCCTAAAACCCTTTGTGCAAGCCTACTGAAAGCATCTGTATTATTTCTTTCAGCCATCATATTCTGAGTTCGATATAAGTGGAAATGTGCTGGGACTGATCTTCAACCAAGGCATGATCTGGTAGGTATGGCAAAGCATGTTGCATCTGCAGAACTGCAGAATTTAGCTGTATCTGTGAAAGATTCTTCAGAAATGCTGACCCTGTCCCATTGCTTTGGTTTCATGGAAGTGTAATGCAATATATATCAAACTCTGCTACACTGCAATCAGTGGGACCGCTTCAAAACTAGTTCTGGGCTGAGATTATGGGACCAGATGCATCAGGATTTTGCAATGAGCTGGTAAGACCAACCAGTAAAAAGCTGTGTAGATGAATCTTGTCTTTTTGTTGACTGCTTACTAGAGCAAACAGCTGACCTGTACTGTTTTGCTTTGAATTTCAGCTTTTCAAAATACTTTACCACTCTTTTCCCATGCGTCCTGTGAAAAAAGGCCTTAAAACAAATGTATGTACACTTATCTGTGCAGGCATGTGAATACGCACAAAATGCTACTGCTGCAGTATTAGTCCTTAGCTCTAGAGGAGAAGAGGTTTATGTTTCATCCCATTTTTTTCACTTTTTTTTCATTTTTTTCATAAATGGTAAAGAATACCAGCATGTAGAGTCCTCATGCAAGATGCTCAGTCTTCCTCAGGAACTGTCCTCCTCAAGCACTGTTGACTTCTCAAAGTTAATTCTTGCTAAGACCTAATTTTTCACCCTTAATAAGACTTTGCTGATCAGACTTTTTGCTTGGTGAGAGCTCTTACCTCTGTAAAGCCCAAAGGTTGTGTGTTGTGTGCATGTCAAAGAAATGCCACAGAAATATGGCAAAGAAATATAGCCCCCACACACAATCCCTACTGGAGGGACGCACTGAGGGCCCCGACAGCAGGACTGTGGGCTTGCTCAGAAGGAGGGTACATTGCTGGGGATGCGCATGGCACCACCTATGGCCTCATAGTGATGGCATGCCATAAGACAGTGGCTGGAGGGAGTCCAGGCCTGCTGCTGGCATATAAGGCACCTAAATTGTGTCCTGCACCTTAGAAAAGTGGCTTAGCTTTGCAATTGGCATCTTGCTATCTGCCTTGGGACTGGCATTCTAATTTCTGATAGGTAATATTTCTTGGACTGCTGTTCATCAAAATGGGGAGGCTGCAGCATAAAATCTGCTTGCAATTTTATACACAATTGATGGCACTAGTACTTTCTACTGCTGTAACTAACACTTTGGAAGATAGGTTGGAAATCATTCTCCACCTGATAGACATTGAGGACTGGGTGAGGGGTTGATTCCTGATTATTCTCTAACAAAACTTCTATACATACCTATAATTTTTATACTTCATTACATGTACAGACTCTGTGCACTTCTAAGCTGCCATGCCCCAATATACACATTCTGGCACAGAAACTGTGACTTGTGCTTTTGTGATGCTATTTAGATACAGCATTCCTCAGCTTACTGCTTATTGCAGGTTTGGGACCACATTTACGTGCTAATTGATATTTGCAGGGCCAAGTAAGGCACTAGAGTTGTAGTGTTTTTCAAAATAATGTCTGATGATTTAAACTGAACCAAATACATCAGTTGAATAAAAAAAAGGTTGACTGAATTATAATAAACATACACTGCCAAAACCATGTTATCATTAATACATAGTTAGGATAAATTGGTTTCTGTTTTATGTGAGCTTTACAAATTCTATTGCACGTGCTTGTGCTCATCTGAAATAGAATACAAAAGAGTTTCAGGTGCAGCTGGTGAGATGGCACTATCACAGAGCTAAAAAGGATACAAGAGACATGTATGTGCATTTATTTTTTTGTACAAGAGAGAGACTATGCAATTAGGAAAACTCCTCTCTTCTCTTTGTGTTTTCACAAAGCAAGAGGGATGCAAATAACTTGCAAGTCTTCTCCATTTTAATAAGCTTTGGCAAGAATTTGTCTACCGTATAATAAATGTATACAGAAATATTATGATAAGGGCCATAAATTACCCAGATTCTGAACTTGTTGAAATTGAGGAGTATTTTGCAACTGATTTCCATGAGGGTAAGGAACAGGGCCATGAAGTGCTCTTTTCCTTCAACCGTAGACTAGCAAGCCCTTTATCATTTCATTGAAGCTATATGAAAAGAGGAAGGAGCGATATTAATATAATAGAGTCTGTCACAATATTTCTGTACTCAGAAAGTCTTTCAAACCATGTAGATCTATTTCCTATTTTTTAGGCCAGGAAAATGAAAGTAATTGCTCTTCAGTCAGCATCACACAAGAAACAAGGTGTGATAAAAGTAAAATGGTCCCAACCATGCAACAGTATCTAGCAGAATCAATAAGCGGTTTGTTGGAATGAAGCACTAAATAATCATGGTAATAGAAGTAAAATAAATGTCAACTAATGAAAAATATCCTTCCTAAAATGGTGCTAGTATATTAAGAAAAACAATGAAGAATAAATCAGATTAATTTGATAATACTTTGCTTTAGGGCTATCCTTTTTTACACCACACAAATGAGATGCTACCTAAACTAAAGGGACAAAATAAGAGTGGATAACATTTCATCAGGTAACCATTTAATTTGCAGAGAGAGAGGGCTTTATAACTTTGAAACAAAAAGTTCTCCATAAACTTGCAGTTCTTAAAGAAAGACTGAAGAGACAAAACCAGTAAAAAAATAGAAAGATGGTTTTATATGCTTGATTTATAAGTGCACAATGTTTATGGTTGCAAAGCACATTGATATAGGGAACGGGTGGCACATCTAGGAAGACAGAAGTCCTACAACAAAATGGTTATGTTTTTCTTTGCTTCTTTTATAGGATGGGATCTTTTTATGCTCCATGTCTCCCAGCAATCAACGTGTTCCGCCTCCACACGTCAATGTACCTGCAGTGCTGGGCAGTGATGTGCTGCAACGTCCCCCAAGAGAGGGTCTTCAAGGCTTCCAGATCTAATAACTTCTACATGGCCATGTTGCTTTTCATCCTCTTTCTTTCCACACTGCCTGCTGTGTACACCATTGTCTCCATCCCACCATCTTTTGACTGTGGTCCTTTCAGGTTTTTTGCATTTTCCTTCCTTCTTTTGTTATTGATGTAATGAACTGCCTCATCACATCACAGTGAATGATGCAGTAATGAAAAAGAGGTTCTATAGTAAGTGTTAGCACCTGATAAGCTGAGTGTTTAATTGTGTCACATTTCTCATTGTGGATAATGCCTGAAGCTGGAATCCTAGAAAACTGCGTAATTCTTCAGAAAGTTTTATCTGAAGTGTAGAACAGAAAATCCTTTCTTTTAGTTACTTGTAATGTAAGAAACTGTCATTACTGTTGTAATTAAGCCAGAAATTATTCTTAAGGAGTAGAGCAGTGACCTGTTATGCATCTCTAGTCTGCTGGCTTGAGAGTGATGGCTTTTAGGAAATGTCTGCTCATGCTCTGTAGGATGGGCATATCAGAATGTATGGTGGTGTGCTAAATGTATGGTGGTGCAGTCTTGCTTGACTGCTGTGATTCTCTCCAGCTAACACAGTATTTCGTGTATCTGTATTACCACTGTGAAGCTGGTTCTGTTTCTGAAGTCTTCAAGACCTCCACGTTCATTAGTCCCTTCCAAAAACTGAGGCCTGCCTTGCCTGTGCAAACATGTGCCTTGCATTCAAGCTAGCTTAGATGTTGCCACGCTTTCTCCTTTTGTGCACACTTCCTGGAAAGTCCAGGACTATTTTCATCATCTTTATTTGCCAGGTAGCATGACATACAACTATAATTAGTACACAACAACAGTCAATATATGAAACTAAAATTTTTGAAAGACTTTAGTCTTTGGTTTTGATTAAAGTGTTAGCAAAGCAAGAATAGGACAATAGTAAAAGAGACATCTTGACTCCAATGAAATGTTTGAATAAGTTTCATAATAGATGGGACACTGAGTTACCAACAGGAAAATATTTTCTTTTTTTAATATAGAGCCATGCACTACCAATATTTATCCACTGGC
Organism: Pelecanoides urinatrix; assembly: GCA_013400755.1. NCBI lineage: Eukaryota > Metazoa > Chordata > Aves > Procellariiformes > Procellariidae > Pelecanoides > Pelecanoides urinatrix. Next base: position 190,243 of record VZTQ01000350.1, on the reverse strand, counting down.
TACTCAAGAAGAGTACAGGGATCTCGTTGGGTCATGCAGAGAAGAAATTAGAAAGGCAAAAGCCCAGCTAGAACTCAACTTGGCCACTGTCGTGAGAGACAACAAAAAATGTTTTTACAAATACATTAATGANAGCTGGTGAAGGGCCTGGAGCACAAGTCTTGTGAGGAGCAGCTGAGGGAACTGGGGTTGTTTAGCCTGGAGAAGAGGAGGCTGACGGGAGACCTCATCGCGCTCTACAACTACCTGAAAGGAGGTTGTAGCGAGGTGGGTGTTGGTCTCTTCTGCCAAGTAACTAGCGATAGGATGAGAGGAAAGAGCCTCAAGTTGCGCCAAGGGAGGTTTAGATGGGACATTAGGAAAGATTTCTTTACTGGAAGAGTGATCAAGCCTTGGACCAGGCTGCCCAGGGAAGTGTTTGAGTCACTATCCTTGGAAGTATTTAAAAGACGTGTAGATGAAGCACTTAGGGACATGATTTAGTGGGCATGGTGGTGTTGGGTTGATGGTTGGACTCGATGATCTTAGAGATCTTTTCCTACCTTAATGATTCTATGATTCTATGATTACTGTTGTGAGTAAAATGATATCTGCATAATCCCCAGTGCACTTTGTAAAGGAGCAGAAGTCTTGCCACTTTGGTCAAACGCAAAGTATCTGAGAGATTGTTTCTAGCCACCTGCAATAGTCACAGTCACCTAAGTGGGAGAATTGCATGACATGCCAAAAATTCTGAGACAGAAAATTACTTGAATTTATAGAAGCAATGATAACAAAGCAAGTAATGCAAAGTGAGGTTTTTTATTTAAATCATAGCAAAGAAAGTACAGAGGGAGACATCTGGAGTCTGATCTGAGTAGCTGCAGTTATTAAATTGGATATGACTGAAATGGTAAGATTACTGTTCAAAATGAGAAAGATAATAGTGCCTGTAACTTTTTCTCTGTCAAATGCAGAGATACTTTTTTCTTCATAAAAAATGTGAAATCTTAAATGTAACTTTTAATGGGGGAGGACTTGAAACTAATGAAGGTCCATTCAACCTGGGTGTAGGTAATGCTACGGTTGAGCAGCCAGTGGATAAATATTGGTAGTGCATGGCTCTATATCAAAAAAAGAAAATATTTTCCTATGGGTAACTCAGTGTGCCATCTATTATGAAACTTCTGAATCTTTTGGGTTTTTTTCTGTTTTGTTTTCATTTGTTTTTTTAATCCATCATTAAAGGCAACATATATAACTGAACAGAGACCTGCCAGAAGTAGGGAAGCCAGGATAAAATTAGCAAAGTTGCAATAGAAAAAGCTTTGTGCATCCTGGGGAAAAGACAAGGAGAGCACAGAGTGGAATTTCTCATCTACCATGGGTGGGTGGGGGAAGTGGAGAGAAAGAAATGGTCTGAAGAAGAATTCTACCTGCAACCTTTCTACATTACTGGGGAGAAAGTAAACGTTGAGAACAATGAGTTAAGAAAAAGACCTGATTTTCAGAAATACTTTACAAGAACTGAAAAGAGGTGACAGGATACCTCAATGTCTGGAATATCAGGTGGCAATTTGGTGACAATTCCTTTAACTAATTAAAACTACCAATTAGTCTCAATACATATAAAGACCTACATTGTGAGGCACAGCCAAAAGTAAAATAAACAGAAAGGGACTTCAGGAACATCTGTTAAAATGTTTCTGCAAGAAATACTTATTGTTAATGGTCAAGGGAGAAAATACTTTCTAGATAAGCTGGCTATGGAACAATTATGTATGAAGGTTATTAGATTGCTGTAACAATAACAAAAATCTCCTAAAACACAGTCACTGACTTCTATAGCATTGGTACACAGCAAAGAGAGAGGGTAATTAGGCTGAACATTGCTGAACAGAAACCAGTTGCAAGCAGATCATTGTTTGCTTATCAACCATACAAAAATGGGATTTGAATTTTTCACCAGGACTTCATAGAGCAGAAATTGCACTTCAGTTTTGGTTTGGTGGTATTGAGGTCACAGCTCAGTACACTGTTTGAGGAGTAATCTTGGTGACAACTGCAAGCAAAATCTATTAGCATACAATAAAAATATTGGTAACTATTTTCCCCCTTAAAATACATAAATACTATTTTAAATAACATTTGTTTCAGAGTGTCAAGTTTTAAATAATGTTAACATATGGTTTATTGTCCTTTTCCCAGGTTTGATGTGGTGTGATTGATCTATATATTCATACTAGTGCATTGACATTGCCATAATATTTGTATGTGATATATTGTCGACTTTTCTGTTTAATAGTGGGAAGACTAGAATGTTTGAAGTCATATCAGAAACTCTGGAGCATGACTTCCCTTCCTGGTTCGGGAAGGTATTTGGTTATGCCTCTAACCCTGGACTCATCCTACCTTTTATATTGCTGATGGTGTACGTATAGAATATTAACTCAAGGCTTGCTTAATCTAAGGCCCGTTAAGTTTCTTTCACTCTGAATCTTCACCGCCTGAATATCTAATTAAATACAGTGCTGATTGGCCTGCGGTAAGGGACTTGAAGAATTCATAAACCTTTTATTTGATCATGATTAATGTGCCTTTGCACAAAGGGTAATACCCCTTTCTCGTTCAACAGCTTTCTTTTTGTTTTTGTTATTGCTTTTCAAAAATGATGTTGTTGCCACAATAATGGCAAAGCTATTAAAATGCAAAAGTCTAAGGGGATATGAAGTGCTGTGACTTTGATCAGCTTGTCCAGTAGGCAGAACAGCACATCATAAATCCTTAGCAAGTTCAACAGGAACATGAACACCACGAAGCAGAGTTATTTCTCAGTAATTTTCAGTGAGTCTCATCTTCAGTGCCTTGGCCTTTCCTTGATAAACAATGATGTACTCTATGCTGTTGGGACAGGAGTGTGAGACAGGGTGATGGAGACTTTATGAAATAGGGCTAGTAGAGATTTTTTGTAAGTCAGTACCTGGTAAAGAATAATGACCCCAGAATAGTGTTTCTCAGAGACTGTATTGAGTCCTGCTGTATAAAGGCATTTTAGACTGCTGTACACATATACTGGATTATTTAGCATACTGCTGAACTAAAAGTTAATTCTATGTAAAGATGAGCTGGGATTTAACCCTGTATTGCAGAATTGCCAATAAACATAGGGAAGATTACAGAATACAATGGAAATTACAGAAGGATTTTACATGAGCAAAATGAAATTCTGAGATGAAATTTTGCCAGGGTTCACTTAACATAATATTCTGTTTTAACCCTTGGGTAGAAAAACAAAGAATCCAGACTGTCCTCTGAAATACATGATCATCTCCTACTAATTTTTTTTTGAGTGCTATTCCTTTCTTGGAATGGTCCAAGGCAAAGGTACTAAAAATAAATAAAAACAAAAGAAAAAAAAAAAGAAGGAAAATACAAAGCAAAATCAGGCAAAGCAGAGAAAACAACATATGCAGATTAATTATTTACTGCTTACATCAATAAAAGACTTCATATCAGAATTTCTCTAATTAAATCGGGATGGTGAAAAATACTAATTTCATAGAGTTATCACAAAAGTAATACAATACACTGAAAAATGAAAATCGCGTTATGCAGTCATGTTTTTGTTGAGTAGAAGGAGGAGCTCGTAACTTAAAACGAAAGCGAAAACCTATGCTTTTGGCTGTTTTCTGGGCAGTACCTAAGTTTGCCTATTTTATTAATTCAAAAGCATTTATAAATATGATTTTCTCATTTTTAAAGTATGTCACAGAAGTTAATTAGCTTTTATAAGTTATTCTTTAGAACACACTCCATAGTGAGGCATAGCTTTATGGAACATCTTTAACTACTATAAGATTGATGTAAAGTATTAATAGACGGAATAATTTCTTTCAGCTTTTTTCCCCCCTGAAATAACAGTGCCTTCTTCATAATCTAAGGAAGCACATTGTTTGTTGTCAAAATACTACTATTGATTAGGCACGATAAATGAGGAAAAGATACAGACTTTATATTAGCACATCTGTAGTCATTGCTATAGGAATGTTTTAAGAGTCTTTATATTTAAATCATTACCTAACGAGAAATTATTTTTCTTTAAATTTAGCCTGAGTATTTATTATCTCAACGCTACATCCAAATCATACAAGGAAGCGAACTTGGAACTTAAAAAGAAGCTACAAAGTGTAAGGAATAGGGAATTATTGATTTTCGGTTTTACTAAATATTAGAGAAGCAATTCAGGTTACTGAAAGATGCCCTCTCTCTCTCTCCATCATTAGCAAGCAGAAGAAAATAAAAGAAGAAATAAACAAAAGGCACAAAAATCAAATGAACAAGAGGAAAATCCATTTGAGACAGAATCACCACAGCCAAAGCAAAAAGGAGGCAAGCAAGACGAATCCACTCCAAACCAAGGTAAGGACTGCTTTGAACTCCTCAGGATGAGGAATTCATGTATGTCAGACCATAGACTTCCTCCCTGCCTTGACTGTTTCCTTTGCTATAATCTCCTGAAGGATATTCACAATACTGAATCACAAGTGTTAACTTAATCTTCAGTCCATTTTTATTTCTTCAGCTCATTTAAGAAATACTGTAAAATTATTCTACACCAGGCAACACCAAAGGAAAAAAACCTGTAATAGAGCTATAATGAATCGCAAAATCCCAGCCCCGTAAAAAACCCACTTAAAGCCTGGTCTGTATGTCAGTGATTCCTATTACCTATCACAAACGAGTCGGGTCCAAATCTTGCACCCTCCTATCATATTTTGTTGATCCAGGACTGCTTAGGACAGCGTTTGTCCTCTGTGAGGTTCACCAGGAGAAGGTATAGTGAAAACACAGTATGGTAGCAATCCTCATCAGAAAGCCTAGCTTGGTCAGGCTAGTTTCAGTCTGTCCTGAAGGTTTTCACAGGCTATTTCCTTTCTCCTGGACACTGCTAGACTTTCCCCATCATGCATGTATGCCATATGGCCTGTATAGGCTCGAGCCTAGCAGAGAAACCCAGATTAGAGAAGACTGTCTTTGGAAGAACCACGTGCAAGGCATGTCTGCAGCCTCAAGACCTGCTGGCTTAACTTAGAAATTGCTACCTTTATTGTCATTTACAGATGATGTCTAAATGCATTTAGTTACTTGGGAAAAGCCTCCACTTTCCTCCACTGGGACCTTGCAGAAAGGACTGGAGGGAAAATATGGTGCAAAGAACATGAAGGTGCATTACCCCAGACTTCAGGCTGTTGGCAGGGGAGACCCCAGATTTTCCACCACACTCTGGAGTGGACAGGCGGCGGCAGGATTTCCCTGTTAGGGAATTTCCAGTTTGCATGTTAATTTTTTAATTCTGTTCTCCAAACACGCTTCAGACAACAAGAAAGGACGGGGTGGCAATGAAGCGAAGAAGACAGTCCAGCCACAAGAAGCCAGCTCCTCTCAGGCACTCCAACATCCAGGCCCTGCCCTGAACAGCCACTATGCCCTGCAGAGCAGAAGAGGACACCTTCCCCCGTCAGCCACAGCTGTGACGAGGCCACCGGGGCCCAGGGTGTATGGAGTGCCAGGCTATCCACCCGGAAACCCACGCTTCCCGGGGGCGCAGCCAGGAATGCCAAGGGGCCCTCCCAACTACAGATAAGGAGCCTCAAGCACATTGTGATATGATGAAGGATGCTGAGGAACACAAGAGTGGTCCTAAATCCAAACACACTCCTGCAAATGTAGAACGCTGCTGTGTTCATTGTAAATACTCATTTGCATAGAAATTACCTATGCACTTGAGTTTTTGCAGGATAGTAGGCTTCAGAAGAAAACATTGCATATGTCTTCTTGCATTTGAAGGCATTGCAAAAATGCATTATCTGTGTCAATAGGTTATTAAACTTAGGGATATTTATTGTAAGATATTTATTAGAAGAATGAAAAACATTTTGTATTCACTTGATTATTTTCTTAAAAGCGTGAATATTGGTCACTAACATCTTTTCCTTTTTCTTGGAAGCACAGTTCACTGAAAACATAGCTTTGTACAAAGTGTATGAGAGTCAGTTATATTTAAACACTGCATATAGCTTGTCTTCTGCAGGTCAGATATGCTTACCCAAAGATTTAAGATTGCGCATGAGAAAACTAGTATCTTTTTAAAAGCTGGATGATTACCTCTAAAGTCTTTAGGAAAGTATTAAAAAGGTAAAAGAAAAGCAATATTCTGCCAGTTGTTATAAAAAATATTTAACTCCTATTAGAGTACCACTTTTAGCTAATAACAGTTTTATCACATTCTGAAAGATTAAAAATATTAAAAAAGATTAAAAAATCAAAGTGGTGAAGAAATATCTAGAGGAATAGAGGTAAGACAGTTATGCAATAATTTCCCCCCAAATACTCACCAGGATTGTGTTATGACATAGAGACACTTATTGCATGAGAATATGTGCTGTCTCATCTGCTCTGTGTATCATTCTATACTTGTATTGACCTCTATAGAGTCCAGGATGGAACAGGTCCTTAGTCTGATAAGTCTTGTGGAAACACAGGATAGATGCAAGCCCAGGTGCGAGCTAATGTTACTTATTCCAATGAGACAGCTTTATTTTTATGTTCTGATTTTATTTCCTCGTCCAGAATTTGGGCCTTGATAGTTATTTTATGACTTGCAAGATTAACAACAACAAAGTTAGTCAACAGACTGTCTTCTAAAAGATAAATGCGATTCCATCGGGGGCCTTCTAAGAGGCCTATTTTGTACAGTAGAAAAACTTTATCTCCATATAAAACAAGTCTGTGACATCACAAAACAACCTCCGTGTAACTAAATTGTGGAACTTATTGAAAAAGGTTTACCAAAAAACCCAGTATAGTGTATGTATCCCCATAAAACACAATGATCCAGCTGCAATTTGCAGCTCAAGCAGTCTTTAAATCAATTGCCAGAACCTGGGAGGCTAAACCAAGGGAAAGTTCACTTTATACTTGACTTGACACTTGTACTGCTGCCATAAGCATCTGCTATCAGCTGGAGATCAATCAGACCTTTAGTGAGCACTAGCATGGCTGTTCTATATGTAAACACTAAGGACTGATAACTAAATCAAGAGATAAGTGTATTGCAATAACTATGAGGGAGGGTATTTTCTAGCAAACAGACTGGAAACATATTGTTACTAAGGGAGAGGACAAATGAGTTAAGACTGGATCTCGAGACATGTCTGCATCTGGGGTGCAGCGAGTCTTGTATTTTAAATTAGAGAAAGTACAGCTAAGTGCAGTGTAAGTTGTTTCATCGTTCTCAGATAAGATTTCTAATATATGAACTTCTGATAAGTGGAAAAAGTACAGTAATTCAAACTGTCTATTAATTTGAAATCTTTTTCTAACATGATTAATTTTTAAACTGCATATGTTTTTAGCCCAGAAACTTGTAAGATTGTCAATAGTCTTACTGAAGTTAATCATGGGCTCCAGTGCTCTAGTGCTTCCATGCTTTTAAGATAAAATTTTTCCTACAAGCTGGGATTGATCTGTCATGAGGCACTGATTTGCATAAAGATTTTAGCTCACTGTTTGTTAGCATTTCATAATAAGAAAGCACCTTAGGATAAGGATATATATATATAATAAGGATATACCTTAGAAAAAGGAAGATTGTATATAGAACAAGTGAAGAAACTGACTTTAAAGATGCTTTATGGCTTGGTGATCCATCTGAGTTTTTCAAGGGGTGTTGGAATAAATTGCAGTTGTAAACTGGTTTTAATGCAGTCTGGTTCCCTGAAATGTAGAGGGAAATTTATGCTATGTACACAGATCTTAATAAGGATTCCTTTTTCTGTTAGGAGTGAAAATTTTCTGAGGGTATTAAAGGCTTTCTCATTATTAGTAGGCTTAGTATTTCATTCTGTGGGATTGTTTTACATTGTGAATGGGAGAGAGACACAGCAAAGAATCCACCAGCTGAAATTATTCTGAGGAACTTTCTGTTAGATCTGTATGCTGTAATGATTTTCAACAATAAATGTGTTCTCAGAATGCACCTGTATATGCAGTGATGAGCATGTAATAGCCAACATGAATAACAATAACAAGACTAGATGTTGCTTATGCCCTGTGAGCAGCATCAAACTGCTGTGACTGAAAATGAAATGTTTATTCTTATTCTTTGGTACTTCTAAGTAAAGATCTTTCACCGCTGTGTTTCATGAAGCTGTGCTTTCAATGCTTCCTAGCTTAGTTCTGTTTAATTGCCTGCCATCTTATTGATAACGTAACACCAACTTATCAGACAAGGTGTGACCTTATACATTTCAATGTTCTATACTAAGTCCACTTCAAGCAAACATGTTGTTTACTTGGTAAAAGTAATTTTGAGATTACTATAATAATTTTGCATGGCCAGGTTTCAAGTCACATATCCTTTCTCTACAACCTTTCTCTATTCCTCCTGTATTTTGGATCTTTCAGTTCAAATTTTTTGTCTCTGCTTTTTTTGAAAAAGCACCTCAAGCAACCTTCATCCACTTACCCACACAGCTCCTCCTCTGTTTGAGTCTTGTACTGTGCTGAACAGGTAGGTAGCAAATACTCTTGACAGCAGGTAATACTTACTGTGTTTCAAATCATAGCAAATGATCTTGCTTATAGAAACAGAATATATTTTGTTTTCATTGGTGACATATACTATTTTCTGTCTTCTATGTTGTTAGACCTGCAAATTGAGCTAGGGTTACCTCAGAGCTCTATTATCCAATTACGTTCACTGAAATCAGGGCTCAGTGCATCGTACCATGTCCCACATCTTCCTCTGCCCAATTTACACGCTGTCTTCATAACGTTTGGCTGAGCATTTTGTATAATTTTCTGCATAATAAAAGTGCACTTCACTGTATTAATGTACTGGTACAGAGGGCCCTTCAAAATATTTTGAAGTTCCTGCCAAAGATTTAATTTCTTACTGATCTGTGAACATTATAATTACTGTAAAGTGATGGTTATTGAATATCTCTCCCTTCTCCTATTCTTTTTTTTTTTTTTTTTTTCTGCTATTGAATTAAATATTTTTACTCAATGACAAAGTCCTACCCTCAGATAAGCAGGAAACAAAAGGATGAAAATAAAGTCTAGACTTGACTGAATTCACAGCAAGTGAGAGACAGGACTTTTTTTAACATATCCTTTTCAACCCTTTTCAACACAACTACCGCAGATTTGTGGTAGCCGGGACTTGAAAATAACAAGTATAATATAGGCAATAATAACATCCATGGAGTTCTGCGGAAATTTAGAGCTGCTGTAAAACTGATAGAGGTTTAAATCCAAGGAATCCTTTCGCACAAAATGCTCACTGGAAAATTAGGTGCAGTTTTTATTGTGCAGAATCCTTTGCTTCACTTTTTAGAACCGTGTGAAAAACCAGGTTAAACCCATTATGGCTAGAGATTAACTTCAAAATCAGTTAACATCTCCTCTCTCTGTCCTTTGTTGACAAATGAAGCTGTACGAGTTCACTATGAACATTATGTTTTCCATGACACATAACAAGTCTGTATTAATTCCTTGAAATCACTGAATGGACAAAAAATCCCAAATTATAACGATATGGTGACACACACAATATTCCCCTACTTCTAGTCATTATAATCTGAGGAGCACCCATGCCCAGTGGTTATAAAAAACCTATGAAAAACACTATTTCCCTAAGCTAAAGAATGACCTGGGGGTCGTGACAGAAGGTTCTGTATGGATATGGCAAACTCTGCTTTGCCTGATGTTTACAGTCTATAAAGACTGGACTATAAAAATGTCTGTGTTTGATTGGCCTATATAACTGGTGTTACCTACCAGGTTACAAGAATACTCAGTGGTAGCTGTGCTTCAAGTTATTAAAGGCAGGTTAATAACGGAATGTGTACTTTTCTGTGAGTTCTCTGTTTTCTCCATCTATTTCAGATCAGCTAGTATCTCTAATGCATTCTTGAGCCTAGTCATCACCAGGTAATTGGGAAGTAGCATTCACCTTTGAGGTTTCTGGTTACATGACAGTTGTGGGACCTAACTATAGCATAGTTTGGAGAGACATAACAAATAAGCACCTATGTGCTATGATAAGCACTGCCTGTCTTGCAACTGTGAGGGAAAAGAAACTGTTCTCATTCCCCTGGCACAGGAAGGCTGTGATAGTCCTTGGAGAGACACTACTACAAAGGAGAGACCTTTGGTTCATCAGCTACCACTGGGAGAAACTTTTTTGCTTTTTATTGCTCTGGGTGGAAATAAAGGTGTTTCCAGATTGTTGTGTCAGAGAAAACAGTGAGGTGGAAGGGTGCAGCTCCCTGGTAGCCCGGCGGTGGCTTAGCCTGCTGGCTCAAGAGAACATGGCTGTGATTTCAGCAGCAGGCTTCTTCCAGAGGGGCATAGTGCAGAGGGCAGGAGACTCAGAGAGCTTCCTCTGACAGCTCTGTGATGCTGCCCGCAAGTGCTGGGATGGGAGACTCAGGTCCTTGGGCCACAGCTGTGTGCAGATGAGCTCTATCTCACACGGCTGATTCATGCAGTGACACTAAGGCTGTGCACAAGGGAAAGGAGACCAGGTCAAAGTCACTAGGATACCATTGTAATGGTTTGTGAGATTCAAATGCCAGCATGGTTGCTTGTCAGATACTCACTGAAATATTTCCCTGGGTGAAACTGGACTGTGTGAAACTGCAGGGCTTTGGCTGCTGCAATAACAGCTTTGGACGGGAGCAGGAGCTCTGAAGGAAGGCTGCGCATTTTGGTCCCAGCCAGCTGTTCTCCCTTGGTCTCAGCAAAGGAAACAAGTCGCAGCCTTGTCCCCCTCTTTCCTGTCCCCTTTTAGTTTAGCTTCTTTCACTCAGTACCACAAGCAAGAAGCCGTCTCTCCATGGCCGTACTCCACCACATACAGCCACCAAGTCCTACGTACAGCTCCTGTGTACATAGTATATTTGACAGGTGGTCATTTCCATAAACAGCAAGATTAACCAGGGAATTCACATGTGTTAACAAAAGCCACAGAACCAAGATATTTTTATCTCAGTAAGTTTTTGTCTTATTGCCTAGATGCTGTGGGAGGAGACTGTGTCATAAATTACAGATCCAGTTGACAGCTTGCAAATAGATATGTTGCTAAGGTTAGGACCCAAATGTACTACCAGTATTATATTAGGGTATAAACATTCTCAGTGGAGTATTTGCTTGTATTTAGAGTAGTAGAAGATTTTAGATTAGTGTAAAGAACTGAAATATGTTTGGCATTAATAATAATTCAAGGTAGGAATAAATATCAGCTCCCTACATGTCTGGAGAACACCTGAATATACTGACCTGCACTTCAGGGGTCTGATGCTTTTATCCTGCTTAGCATGAAGATCTAAAGAAAAGAGCTTGTATACCACATCAGAATTTTTTTTCTTTCCTTTGAGACATAACATCTCAGTTGCAGTGCATAGTCATAGAAAACTGTGAACTACATCTGCTGAAGTGTTAGCAAAATAATAAAAGAAAGTGTGTTGCACACTTTATCTGAGGATCTTTTTTGGTCCTTGACTTTTTGTTGGAAGATGATTTGTGTATTTGTACATACTACTCTGTACAGTTAATGTCACAGTTACATATATTTTGAAAAAATATTGGTTATTTAATTTTGAAATTGCACAAGAAAGGAGAATTTCCAAAACTTGTGGCTGATTTTCTGCTTAAGTCCATTCTTATCATGTGAACATTGCTATCATACAATAACTAATGTGTTTTGCAGTACATTATGTTTATCACTTACCATTTGACTCTTTTCTGTGTCCTTGCCAGTTCTCCACAGCTGTGGGGAGAGCTTTTAATGTTTCAAACTTTTAATTCATTGTGAAGAACTTCCTAAAAAATAGAACCAGAACATTTTTTCATTTTCTTTCTTGGAATTAGATCAGAAAAAAAATTCCAATATGTAATCTGTAGTCAATAATAGTTATAATCTATTATCTCAAAATACTGGAGCAGGAAACAAAACGATTATATTGGATATATGTATTTTGCATAATTCTAAGGCAAATAGTTTTCAATCAATATAAATTCTACTCATGAAAACTATTAATTTAAAATTTTGAACTTTCTGACTACAAAACTATACCTGTGCTTATCCCAAGTGATTGTCTCCACAAACTACTTTTATGCAACAAGCTAACGAAAAGAGAGTCAAATGGCTAACAGACCATTAAAACCATTAGTTTGCGTCTCTGATAAGGGAAGAATCTTGGTTTTTCCACTAGATAAAACCTTTTTTAAGACCTGGAAAAATAAGTAGAAGAAAGAGAAAAAATGTTATGTAATAATTATAGGAAAAAAATCCTCTAAAATACTTTCAGCGGCTGTCAAAGTACGAAGGCCAAATCTTCAGCAAAACACCAATATCCACTGGTAAGACGATAACAATCTAATACATATTTTATATAAAGTAAGAATTCAATCCTTATAGCGTGACAGTATGAAGCACAATTTCATTGTAATCAACATAGGATTAATTTATTGTTAGCTGAAGGTAAATGTGATGTTTCAAAACCTTTACCTTTCTTTCTCTCTTCCTTTTTGCTTACAGGATGAAGGTCTCAGGGCTCAGTGTCCTGTTTACACAATTTCATGTAGGTCTCTTTTTTTTCCTTCTTTTGTATGCAATTTGCACAATTTAATTAACAAAGGAAGTTTCTTTTGGACTGCATTTTGATGAAGAAACCCTGACAATTCAAAATTACTTTTTTCCCCACATCTAGATCATGGTTTCTTTGTCTGCAGCCTTCTCCAAGTCATTCCCACATGGGAGGATCCAGCCTTTCATTCCTGTTTTGATGAACAGTTGAGAGAAGCCCCAGTACTCTTGTTCTTGCTCTTTTGCTATTGTTTCACTTTTCAGTTCACGGCAGAATTTAACTGAGTCAGAGACTAAAATTATATTTGCTTAATGTATGAGTTTACCTCACTGCCTTATACTTCCCATACTCACCTCCATGCTGCAATTTTGCAGAATATAATTAGAAAAAAAGCCGTTGGTTATACATAAGGTTATTTAAACCTTTACCTGAGAAAGCCCAGGCTGGATAGATTTACTTTTAAAGATTATATGATATTTCTGACATGACTCTAATGTTTTCTAGAAGGCACTGAATCCCACCTTCAGCCTGTTTATTTATTACAGGGTGCCCCTAAACCAAATTAAATTACATTGGTAAAATCCCTTTTGTATTTTTACATTCCAGAGTGTTTGAACTAGGAGATAGTTTATCTCAGTAGTTCATCAGCTTTAACTGAAGAAAGACAAGTATGTCACATTTTTCTTGTCAGTATCTGAACTTAATGAAATTTTGTCCCTGGATTCTTCCTTGTCTTTCTTTCAACTTTCAACCCTCTCCTGAGATCCTGCTCTTTGCCTTTCCTCCTTGCTAACTGTGAACCTCGCTTGTAGTTTAGCTTCTACCTTATTCATTCTATCACTACAAAATATAAATACAGAGATCATAGTCCAGCATTTAAGTATGAATGTAATAAATACTTCACTGACTGCAGAAGGATGCCTTGTGTACTCACTCTAATAACTGCTGAATTTCAGTTAAAGTTAACTCATGAAAAAATAATAATTTTTTATTGCATTCATCTGCCTAGCCATTTCCTTTTCAGCTATTTTTCTCTAAGTGCATCTGAGTGCATCTCTCTGAGTGCATCATGTCCTAAGCTATATCTAAACTCTTTGGGGTAGCTTAGCCTTTTCATCTGTTTGTGAGACTCCCACTGCAGAGCTGCTTCAAATCTGACTAGGATCTCTGAGTGCTACAAGTAAAGTGAACATCTAGGTGTGTGAGTACTTAATCATTATTTTCACATTGATATATGCCACAGATATGAGTTAATCTATTACATGAATGCATAAAAAGAAATGGTTTTAAAGCTTACAGTGAAGTAAAAAGTGCCTTTTTCTTTTCCTATCTAGTTGCCTAAAAAAAAAAAAAAAAATTACATGCGCCTTGGTGTTTTCTCCAGCAGAGGTCACAAGAACATAAAATATAAATACGGTCCTGCATCAATGTGAGCAACTGCCTTAGGAGAGGCTAAATCCTTACTATTGGATCCAATATTTTGGATGTTTTTATTTCATGAGCCTCTATTTGGGAAGGAAAAATGATACCCTCTGTTTTATGTGTCTTGTTTAAAGTAGCTGAGTAATGATTTTCATTTTGCTGGATAAATGCATAGATATGTGGTGATATTCAGATAGAAAAACCTTATCCAGAATAATTTGGGAAAAATTTTTGCAAAGCAAATATATTTGGGCAGACTGTAAATTGTTATTCCCTCAGTGCAGGTAGCAAACAGCTCTGCAAAGAATCCAGAAGTACTCCATATCATGGAGCATTTGTAGTGGCCCAAACAGCACAATGACTGATCACATGCAGAGATATGATTAAAGAGAAAGACACAGCCTTTACTGTGACATAATAGGTCGGAGGGAGAGATGGTCCTGTGTTGCACAAACTGCCCATGTAGGTAAGCTTAACACAGCTTCACAAGCTGAGACATCCATTGCAGGAGGTTACAGGCACTTATCCCTCCTTTTCCACATCATGGGTGAACAGGATCAAGAATACCTCAGACTACACCTTTCCATTCCCTAACACAAAACAAGTATGAAGGTCCAGGAAGGTTCTTAGTTCCAACACGATGTAAGGCAGAGGGACAGTAAGGTTCTGTGTACAGCAGTGGTATATCCAATCCCCACTTTGTATTTCAGTTAACTACAACAAATAAATGTACAGCGGCAAACAATACTGCCCTTAGACAACCTCTAGCATTGCACTAGAAAAGACAAATATCACCTTAACTCCACTGTGCAATGTGGAGTAAATTCTTTGTGTCTCCTAAGAGTCACAGGCAAACAAAAATAGTATGGGAATCTCGCAGCAAGAAACAAAGAAAATTAACTCCAGGGAAGTATGAATACAAAATCCATCATCGTTAGGATAATTTTCTTCACTGTATTCATTGCTAGCAATATTTTATTACTTATATAGGATTATTCTTCTGTGGTGTTTTATGATGTGCCAAAGATACATAGCAAAATATCTCATGCTACATTTCAAGTGATAGTACTATCTCTGCACACGTGGTGAATATTGGTTACATCCCAGCAAGACTGCAGGAGACACTGCTGCTTGAAACTGCTCTTTTAGTTTGGCTTCTTTTTCTAGGGTTAGTCTACAAACAAATGTATGGCCATCCAAAGTGACTCACTTGAGACCTCCCTGCTGGATGGTCAAGGAGTTAGCAGATACTTTTCCTGTGTCAGCTGCACCTAGCTGAGAGATACAAAGTAAGGAGCAGTAGCTGAATCCACAAAGATTGGCATTTAACGTCCACTTTCATTGTGTGTATTCAGAATTACAGAATAAAAAATTTCCCTGTCTTGCTGCCTTGCCTGAAGTTATCTGAATTTTCTGTGAAAACGTCTTTCCATTAGCAAAGTTATCCTGGTACGAAATGTCTACTAGGGCATGAATAGACCTGCTTAAAACTTGATTGTTACGAGTGCCAAAAGTCAGGTCACCCAGTATATGCCTAAATTATACTGAGAGTAACAAACTCAGATTCAGGCTTAAACCCTACCATCTNCTGCCCAGGGAAGTGGTTGAGTCACTACCCCTGGAAGTATTTAAAAGACATGTAGATGAGGCGCTTAGGGACATGGTGTAGTGGGCATGGTGGTGTTGAGTTGAATAACTCCAGAGTCCAGTGACTATAGCAGCTATTCCCTGCAAATGCAGGAAGCTGGCCGCTAGTCTGTGCTATGTTTAGTAGCCCCCTTACACTTGATTGTTTTGCAATTAGCATCGGTGCTTAGCATACAAGATTTTGCAGATTTCATGTCAACGTTCTTAATATGCCCACTTGGATACTGAGAGATCAGGACATCTCCTGGAAACATTGAGGGACAGCAGGGTGCCTTCCAGTTAGACTGCAGCCCTGAGCAGAGTAACTTCTATGCTATTTTGTCAACCTCCTAGGAGTTCACAGGTGTGTTCTAGGAGGTATTTCAATGAAGAGTAAACTTAAAAAAAAAAAATTGTTTTAAAAAAATGTTTTAACTCAATTGTACTGTAGCCCTACACAAAATTTACATGGGATTATCGCATAAAAAGCATGATTTTCTCCCAAGCAGATAATAAAATAAAGAATATTTCAATCCTAGGTTAAAATAGGATCCTTCCTGGTTCTGCAGTAACTGTATAATTGTTCATTCATGTATTTCTTGTTTCACTGACAGGTGAGGTGAGTTAAAATAATGTTGTGCCATCACCTCCTTGAGGCTAGGAACATTTCCTTTATATAAACCCTTCTGCAGGTATTCTTTTGACAGATGATTTTTCTTCATATGTAGATTTTTTTTTTTTGTTGAGGAAGAGTTTATATTGCACTATGGAAAATGTGAAGAGAAACCAACACCCATCTGTCACAAATTCATAGCAGTAGAATCAAATTTCACAGATAAGCCATTGTTCAAAGCCTTCTTGAGATCCACATTAATAACTACATCAAAGGTTGAGCTGGGTGGCATCCTACCCATTTGTAGGTTATCTGTGGATGATTCTGCTCTTTTACACAGCTATTTCTTGAGTATTAATGAGAAGGGAGAAAATATAAAAAGCTGAAACACAAAGTAAATGAAATAAATTATTTCCTCTAATCTGGCTACATAGGTTCTCAAATGGCTTCTTCTCCTTTGCTAACTACAGAGTATCACTGTAAATATTATCGATATCTAAGGGCCACATTGTGATTTTTCTGCCTTATGTAGTTGCATTTCCTTAAGTTTAATCTTAACTATGAATTCTCTGAATCTGTCCATTATACTGAGTTTGTTCTATGTAATTTTTTTTCTCAGTCCTAAATTCTTCATATATATGCTGATCTCTAGCTTTCTGGAATACGTATTCCTTAAGGAAATAGATAAGGAAGAGTTATAAAGCTTACCAGCTGGACTTTTTAGAAGATGACCAAAAAATTTAATGGGGTAGAATATTTAATTTATTGTCACTTTCAAATGTTGTAACCAAAAGTTCATTTTTACAAATGCTAAAATATCTTAATTGCATTAATTTTCCAGTCTATTGCATATACGAGATATTTTCTTTCTATGTCTGCAAAAGGTTCAGCGTGTTTTTCTGCATCAAATCCACTGGAGTCCTTCTGCCTTCATCTTATTATTATGAACAAGATTTGACCTTGGTATTATGGATTTTGCTAGGTGATTGTAGTCCACTTACAGATTTGTGTAGCACAGTCACAGATTTGTGCATCAGTACTTTAAAGCAACAACTTTTCTAATAGAGAGCACAAAGACGAAAAAGTAAACAGATATTTTCTGTTTAATCATGTAATGTCTTGTTTATATAATGAGAATTTTAGTTTTAAATATTTAACTTGTTTCTGGATTCTCTCAACTGGTGCGTTTTTTTTTCTGTCCTCACATTTGTTATATATTTCCCTGGTTGAATACCATTATTAAAAATCTCACCTTCAAAATAATTTATTCTATGCAGCATTGAAGAGAAAGATTAGTCTTAAAGATGTCCATTTGGTTTGTTTAAAAATTAAAGAGCTAAAATGCATCTTTCAGATAAAACACGCTTTTCGGAAGTTAAAGTAGTAATATCATGCAAGCAGCCCTGAGGCTGTAAAGTGCCAGACCACGATGAATAGCTGGTTCTTCTGTTCAGAGCATAGCAATGCTCACAGGAGATGTCTACCTGAATCACATGGATATCTGGAGCTGTCAAAATTAATGGTAGTGACAGCTGACACTGGAATAAATCTTCAGTTTAAAAAGTCTTTTTGTGGATGAGACTGAAATTTTTGTATGGGCTATAGAGTGTTCAGGTTGGTCTTTGTCGTCTACAAGGCAGTGCTAGCATGGACAATGCTGAGTGCTTGATTTAACAGTCAAAAATTATGTCAGACTCTGATAGATTTGCTGCTTATGGAAAGTTTCACTTTAATACACAGCTAGCTTCTCCCATACAGCTCTTCATATGACATGAAGGAACACCTAATGAGCTGTGAATCTCTTCTTTCCAGCTGCAATAGTGACATAAAATCACACAAAAATCTGAGTCAAACTGACTCATCCCACTCTTCTCCTAGACAGCTGCTTCTGTGCTAGGGAAGTAAGTTCAGAAGGAGGTAGTGAAACCGCTATGACCTTGATCTGGAGAGGTATGTTTGGTGTGAAGGGAAAGGCATATGTATTTTTCTTCCTATGTGTCCAGTATGTCAAAATTTTAATTTGCATAATCTCCTTTTATGAAATAAAATTCTGCCATGTTCTGTCCTTGGAAATATACTCCAAAATTCAATGTCTTACATACAAGCTTATATTGGTATATCTGTTGCACAAGATTAATACTTAAATGTAGTTTATTGCAAGCGAAGTATTTACAGGAAAATATAAGAATGAAGCACATAGGTGGTAAACATGTGCGACAAAAACATCTCATTAAAAATTAGTCATTTGGCTAAATGAAGTTTATTATTTAAAAGACTAAATAAAGCATCATATCGTCAGACATGATCTGTCTTGTATTGGTGAATAGTGTAATACATGGACATTTTTCCTTTCGTTAAAGATAATTAAGACCTCTCTGGGGGAGAGCCCACCTGCACTGACTGATAACCAGTAACGATTGCTACTTCCTGGAACATGCTTACCATTCATATACTAAGCATGACGTCACAAGGTATGGAATATCCCATTGGCCAGCTGGGCCAGCTGTCCCAGCTTTGCCCCCCGCCCAGCACCTGTTTTGTTTTGTTTTGTTTTGTTTTTTAAGCTGAATGTCCTTGACTAGCAGGGTACTTAGCAACAACTGAAAACAGCAGTGTGTTATCAACATTCTTCTCATACTAAATCCAAAACACAGCACTAGGAAGAGATTTAACTCTATCCCAGCTGAAACCAGGACATCTCTGAAGAAGTACAGGGACACAATACAGGCTGAGGAAACATATTGTGAATGAAACACACTCCTTGCTTTGCTGAGTGTAAGGTTTATGTTCCTAGGATACTTTCTCATGGAGATTGACAACTCCTTAGTGTTAATTGCACCAATGGTTTGCTTCTGTTTGTTTGTCAAGGTCTAGAGAGAAACATAACGAAACCTAATCTTTCCATCAACAAATCAGCAAAACACAAGACATGAAACATGCTGTTTATTAGACTGTGAAGTTTCTTTAGCTCTGTAGAGTGGACTGGTTTTTTTTTTACCCATTCCTATAATACCATGGCTAACTGTCCATGTAAATACCTCCACAACTGTATTTCTCAATTGTATTGAAATTATTTATTATGGCATTCAACATGGAAAGCTAATTTCATATTAAACACCTCCTTTATATAGATGTTAACAGAGAGGTAGCCATGGAGCACAGGGGAGTATGCACATCAAGAGAAGGAGGCTGAAGTAGTAGAAACCTTACTGCTTTTCCTATTGCACATTAGATGCCATAAAGGGAGACTACCAAAGAAGCTATATGGGTGTTTTTTTGCTGACATGCAATTTGGGTATGTGAGCTGGGAGTGCTTGTCTCCTCTACTTCCTTAATTTGACTGTGATTGTTCCCCCTCATTTGTGATCAAGCCTTAGAACAGGCGGCGAGCAGATGGCATGGAGAAGGCACTTTGTACGCAAGAGCTTCTTTGTTGTTCTGCTGTTTAACTTGGTCTTATGAAAGATTTCATCTCTTTCTAATCAGGTTCTTTTGCCTTCAGACCTCTACAGTCACAACAGCATTAATGGTGAGTGCTTGTATCTCCTTCCTGCTTCAGACTGTATCTCCCTCATGACACATGGATATGTGGAGCTGTGACTTCAGATTCCTTCTGCTAGCTTTAGTTAACCTATGCCCAAGGCCTCCCATATTCAACAAACAGAACCCCTTTATTGCTCAGAACATTAAAAAATAAATGCTTACATTTATTTTATTTTAGGGAATTTTGACTTAGTACACATAGAAGACATAGAAGACTGATTTTCCCTGGAAATTCCCCACTAGGAGAGAACAATAGGTTGAGAATGTTGAATATTAATTAGTATATTAATATTGAATAAGTAATTTGCAATGAGTGTTTACTGTACATATTCATCATAGTCCTCAGATGGATAAATATATGTAGACAGATTATGATTTTCTTGTCTTCATTCATCATCCAAATGTATGCTTTAGCATTTTTCCCTGTAGTTTGAATTTGACCAATGTGCTGTATAAGGGCCCATGCATTGTGCTGAAAATAAGTGCTCTGTTTATTGGTGACGAGGTTTTATAGGAGATAATTTGCATGGATTCTTTTCCTTGAGGGTTTCTGGAGATGGAGAAGGCCACACAATCTTATGTCTTTTAAAGATTGCCACCAACACAGTAGATAAGCAGTGTCAAAGATTCTTTGTCTAAGAGTCAGCTCTCTAATAGGCACTGTGCTTAGCAATACAAGCTGTTTGTCCATAATAAGAGTTCTAAAATATGTGTTGATGTGTCTATGCCTAGGACATATTTATAGTCCAAATACAGTGTTCATGTGACACATTTCTTCCTTTACACTCATAAAAAGTCTTTCTTGGTTTTTGATTATAGTTAATTGTGGACAGTGTTGCTTGGTCTCATTTGGTTCACTTATTTGCTTGTCAGACATTCTTCTCTTCCAAGGGCAATAAATCTCTAATCTTGCTCAAATTTTGCCAGCCTCATTCTTGCTGTCACCACATGGTGTGCTCCTCGGTCCTAAGCATGATCACTATGTGTAATAAGTGAACGTAGAATCTGTATTACTAGAGTCAGCAGCCTGCAAGGAGCCCATAGGTGAGGCCTTGACAGCTTGTACCATTTGGCAAGGTATGGTGATACAAAGGCATTATTCTGTTTGCTACAGCTAGATTTGTGCTGTATGGATCATGCTATGTTATCAAAGTTTCTTAATAGTCCATGAAAGCGGTACTGGTATCTAAGGTTTTTTTCTGCACTGACGGTGAGAGCATGGTGCCCAGTTGCAGTGGTTTGTATAATAACTTGAAATGTTTGTCAGAGTTTATCAAATTGCTTTTTATGTCCAGAGCCATCTTGAATGAGGGTGTATTGAGCATTTGTAGTTGCCAAACTATTATTTAATCGTAATATTATACTCCACATAGAACTATAAGCAATACGAGGATATAAATTAAAATAATAAACCAAACCCTCTCCTTGCTGCTGTCTCTTCTATCTTGCTTGCTTCTAAATAATCCTCAGTCTAATAATTTTTCTTGGAAGAGTTAGCTACTTCTATTCTGCTCCCATTGAGGACAACCATATTGTATTTTTGTTAATACTTCTCCCAAATCTCTCTGCAATGCCTGCTAGTAATGTGTAAAAGCAGCTGTGGTGTCTGCCTCTTGCATGACCAGTTTATTACACTGTGTATGAATCATCTTTGCTGCTGCCTTTTGAGGACTGTTTCACGAGTTAGATTTTCAACAGTCAAACCACCCAATACTCAGTTCTGTTTATTGGATCTTTATGTCTGTCCAATTTTTCATGCAACAAGTGATTTATGTCCTTCCTACAAGACTATGCAGCATTTTATTTGACTGAGTCAGTTTACGTTGTGCTTCCAGATCTTTAACTTTTGTTTCCAGAGCAGTGTATTCATCAAGCCACTGTTTTTCTCTCAGCATAGCAAAGGTTATAATTCAGTCCTTTGGGCCTCCCACTAAGTTCACAGGGAACTATTATTCCCAAATTTTCAGAAACTTTTTTTTTGCTACTTTATTTTAAAGTGGACTTTTCCTAATAAGGAGTTATTTAAATCTCACTTTTCAGTAGGGTAATAAATGGAAGGCAATATTAACACCAAAGGAACAGGAGCATGACTTGAATGAGAAGAGGGAGAGCAGAAGGATCAGGCAAGACAAACACAATCTGACAGCAAACATGATGATGGAGGGGCTGGGGAAGGACACTTCATCTATTGAAACCCTTCATGTTAACTCTTACAGAATTATGATGAGATCTTACAGAATTATAATGAGATCTTACAGTGAGATCTTTCAGAATCTCAAGGTGATCCTTAGCTTTGCTTTCATTCCTTGTCAAACTTCTATACACCTGCTACTGCTTCCTTCCTTTCTCCCTCTTTTTCTTGCACTTGTCTTTTCTGCACTTATCTTTTGTGTCCCAGATGGAATATCCCAGTCTTCTCCACCCAAGTCCTTTTGCCTGCCAAAATCTCACATCTTTCAAATTCCTCCCTAAAACCTACTTCATCAGGGAATTTTCACTCCTTATCCAGGCCAGATGCCTTTCTTGCTCTGAATATTTTTTCCATATCTGCTCTTGTCTGTTTTAAGACCTGGATATCTGGCAGTTGAGGATTATCAATAATTTTGTTTCTTGAGACAGAATGAAAATTCCTTACAGCTTTGCTATTTTGACTGAAATTGCCTGAGGGTCCCTCTATCTGGCTGTTGCCATTCAACAACTTCCTCCCTCTTAAAAAAGATAGTATGTCGGGGCAGGGAAGGAGGCAGGGATGACCTCGGTGACGGCAAGACAATGGCTTTAAGGACCCCAATTTTCTAGGACTTGTTTCTTTATATGGTATAAAATTGCCTGAAACAGATAACTTTCCAAGAAGGCTGCAAAAGCATCTCCTTGATCATACTTTCATGAAAATTAAAGGTGTGCATTCAATAGTGTTAAGGGGATAGAAAGATAGTTCACTGGAAAAAGAAATAGTTCTATTCAAATCTCCTGGGATTTTGCTGTATGATATTTAGTCAGGCACCCACTGCCTTGGAGAAATATATGAAAAATATCACCATTTCAATCCAAACATAAAATATAAATTTAGTAATTGCTGCTGACTATGGCAGTCAGTTTTCAGGGGCTTTGAAAGGAAGTGCAGCAAGTTCACTTCTCTTGTTAATTTTTATTCTCTGTGAAATGCTGACTACAAGCTCACTAACATTATAAGCAATATTTACATAGAGATCAACTACTGCTCTTCTTGTGTTTCATGACTGTAAATTTCAATGGCGCTGCTTTGGCATGTAACAGGAGTAACTTGATAATGATTCAAGACCAGAAAGAAAGAGCCTCCTTAATCACCTGTGCAATATTTGCAGAGTTTAAGTCCTCGTTTATTCCTGCCCAGACTGGGTAATCACAAACCACTGTACTCATGTGCAGATATAATACAAAGACATAGCAAAGATATTTCACTGATGGAGTCTTTAATACTATGAACACAGTTACTAACACTCTTAATTGTGAAAGGACATTTCTTGTACTCACAGAGAGATTGTATTAGTACTAATAGTGTGTGCATTGTGGAGGAAAATCGTCTCCTGACCTCTGAGTTAATAACTGAGCAGTTGAGGAACGAATGGGACCATATTCTGAGATTCTTCTGGGTTGGATACTTTACCATGCACTGTGAACAAATATGCTCTTGTAACGTAAACCGGACTGTGCAATTTATTGAGCCCTTGTTTGCCTCCTTCAAATATATCTCAAGCGCTTTAGGCAAACACACACACATACTGAATTGCTTAAACATACTGGATGCCAAAAGGTGTATCTCTTTACATTGGCATCTCTTAGGAACAACTTCAGTGTGTCATCAGATTAACCCAAAGCTATACTTGGCTCTGATTAAAAAGTTGTGTTTCACCTTGGTTGAATGACAGTCTTTGCCTTCTTTTGCTTCTCTCTCTCTCTCTCTCTCTCTCTCTCTCTCATGTGTAATATACACATGGAAATGCTTGTCTGACTCAAGGCTTTTGAAAAAATGAGAACTCAAAGTCACTACTAGATGCTACATTTTGATCACATTGAAACATTTAAATTGACAAAACAAGATCATTGCCAGCTTTCTTTTACCTGTTAATAAGAGAAAGGCTCTGTCAAAGAAGAACTAAAATAGTTTTACAATATTGCTGAGAACAGTATTAAAATATTTTAGGCATTGTAAAGAAGAATACATATAGGTATGCAAGGGTTGAGTTGATCCTTCTCCTATACCCTTCTATTTCTGTTGGGTTTTCCCTTTCCTTGGGTTATATTTCAAAGTCTTTCTTTGCTTGTGCTTGCAATTGCAGGCAGCATAGCCTGGTAGGACTGGATTTGCAGTCCTGTGATGACAAAGGACATTGTGAGGAGATGAGAACCAGCTACCCATACAGTACACATTCAGAGGGGAGTTGCTTCAGACTAGCCCTAGTCAATTTGTAAGAGCTGAATGGTTATTGGTAGTTGGATCATACCAGACACAGGCCAAGTGTCCATCTTCTGGCTTAGTGTTATCAAAAAGACACCCAATTTTACTCCCCTGTATCACTCTTTCATGTGAAACAAAGAAGGTAAGTGGAGATGATCAGGAATATAATTTCAGAAGTGCACTCCTGATCCAAACCAAAATGCAAATGTAGATTTACTGTCATTTGGCTTATCTTCCCTTGAGACTTCTGCAATGGACTTCAGCAAAAGCAGAATTTGGACAGTAGAGATTTATGAAGACCCATACCTGCTCTACGTATTGCTTTTCATCTCTTTTAAAATATTTAATCTTTCATTGTATCCAGGTTTTCTCTAATACTATGTTCATTACCATTTTTAAACTCTTTTGGAGTGTTTTGCCATTCTTTTCTTCCTTATAGCTTATTTCTTTAGGANCCAATTGACAAGCATATAGAAATGAATAAAACCTCTTTCTTTTCAATACTGTGCAAATTCTCCATACTTTGTGGTGTGCTATGTTCTTACTAATGGGCAGATCTTGTACGTAAGGTTGTATATAAGGCTGACTCTCTCTAACAAGAGTTGAATCGTGGCTCTGGATTCAGTCCAGAGAAGATATGACCATGTCAGTAGCAGGCTATGTAATTGCTGTTCGTGGTGTCTGTAGACCACTGTCCCAGAGCTCATTTGGTGGCTGCTGCTGATGAGCGGCCATCGGAGGGTGCTGAGAGCTGTGCTGGCAGAGAATTGTGAAACACCAAAGCTGCATGGACCGAGAGACCTTAGAAGTTATGATCAGCTTGAGATACATATGTCTGCAGAAGGCCTTTATGAGAATAAACAGCTACATGAAAAAGAGAGAATGAGGAAAAAGGATGAAGGTAAACAATGCACTAGAGGAGGAAAGACGAGGGAGGAAAACATGTAAGTTATATGCAGGCATACAAGTACAGAAAAAATGGAGCAGATATAAATCACAAAAGAGATTGCCTTCCCTCACCTCTCTTCTTTCCCTTCAATATTTCTTGCTTTTTATCTGTTAAGACTCTTTTATATACTTAACACTACAAAGCCAAGTGCTGGTTCTTTGCAAATTGTCCAGTGTTCGGTGTGTTCATATTTTTCCATTTATAATACTGTCAAAGGATTAGGGACTTTAATCTCCATATAGCCAATATAGTATACTACTGATGACCTAAATACACCATTGAGACAGAAGTGCCTCTTTAAGGATACAAATATGTGCTACATAGTGCCCAGTGGTAAAGCAGTGTAATAGAAAAGACTAATGAAAAGAGCAATGTTAGGTTTTGAAGGTGTATTTTAATATTGTTTAATATTATCCAGATTACATTTGTGTAGTATAATGAACAAATTCAGTAGCCTAAGAAATATATCTAGAAAAAGCCTATTATTTTTG
Organism: Pelecanoides urinatrix; assembly: GCA_013400755.1. NCBI lineage: Eukaryota > Metazoa > Chordata > Aves > Procellariiformes > Procellariidae > Pelecanoides > Pelecanoides urinatrix. Next base: position 164,526 of record VZTQ01000350.1, on the reverse strand, counting down.
AAAGACATGGAAAAGTATCTATCTGCTAATTACTCATAAGTGCTTTTGTTAAGGCCACAAAGAGAAGAAAATGCAAATAGAGCTTGCCATCTAACATATAGAAGAGCACATAAATTCAAACTGTACCTGTCGACCTGTCAAATATATTGAAAAAGGAACATTTTCATAGCACTACAGAGATGTTCCACTAAAAATACAAAATAGTTCTTTCTGAACGTGAATTTCAAAATTAGTTAGCTATGTACCAGACATTAAAGTTTCCTTGTCTCAGCTAATGACATTAAAATTTTCTACGTTATTCTTTATATTGTTAATGTAAGCAAGTACCTCTTATACAATCAGAAAGCAAAAAGGTTAATGAATAACTTGGGATATAAAACTTTTCAGAATTCAGATAGCATTTTCAGATTCATTTGAAGATGCTAAATTCTGCACCTCAAGCAGCATTATGAGTTCTTCTGTGGGATTTTGATTGTGACAGTCTTAACTTCTGTGTATTCATGAAGGCCATATTCTCCCCTAGATAAAAGAGAACCAAGAGCAATATTTATGCTAATGCTTTTTACATGAGTTATGTCTTGGATGTGATTTTCAGTGGTGTTGTGCAATTGGCCAGATGTAGTTGCTGGCTAGGGTTAAACCATGACATTCGGGAACATTAGTTATGCTATTAGGTAAAACACAATTCCTTAAAATAAAATGTGTTTACAGAGACTTGCTGAGATCTAGACTTCTAGACTAGTGGCGAAACACTGGGACAGGTTGCCCAGAGAGGTGGTAGATGCCTCATCCCTGGAAACATTCAAGGTCAGGTTGGATGGGGCTCTGAGCAACCTGATCTAGTAGAAGACGTCCTGATNTTCAGCAAAAGCAGAATTTGGACAGTAGAGATTTATGAAGACCCATACCTGCTCTACGTATTGCTTTTCATCTCTTTTAAAATATTTAATCTTTCATTGTATCCAGGTTTTCTCTAATACTATGTTCATTACCATTTTTAAACTCTTTTGGAGTGTTTTGCCATTCTTTTCTTCCTTATAGCTTATTTCTTTAGGATTTTTTTTTTCTTTTCCCTTTTCCCTTTATTTGGCATTTATTTTGATTTCTGTGCGTTCTTCTGTACAGTTTCCTCTGCTGAACAATCTCTGCTAATTATTGCCACGGTACATTTTTACATTTTTACTTTTGGTTTATTCTTCTTTCTTTTCCTTCTTCTATTATTTTGTTACTTGTTTCTTTATACGGCACCATGATTGGATTTGTTTGACAACTATGGCTAACAAAATTATTTCAGAGGCATATGTATGGGATTTGGAACTGACATCTTTCAAGAACAGATAATGTAGAGGCCTATGGAGAGATATACCTGTGCCACAAATCTTATGTCCAGTTCTTAACTTCATGAAAAAAGG
>VZTQ01000350.1:149749-161538 GCA_013400755.1 Pelecanoides urinatrix | reverse complement strand
TTGTTTTTTTTTTTTTTTCATTTTGACATATTCTAAAGCTCTCAGCATTGGCATAACTCTGTTTCCTTTGAAGTCAGTGGGAGTTTTGCCATCAGGAGCAGATTGAGTCCAGTGATGAGCAAGCATGAAAACCCTAGCCTTTATCTCTTTNCTATGATTCTATGATTCCAAGTGTACTGGACATAGTGGGAAGACATCTGTGCAGCTAGACTGCTGCTGGAAGCCTTTTGAAAAGCTACAGCAACTGGCTCCTGAGAAAAGTGGGAGAGAGAGCAATTTCATTTCTGTGCAAAAGAATGGCTTTTAATCAATTCAGTGCATTTCTAAATTGGGTTTCTGTGCAGCAAATCAGGCACATGTTAGGTCTTCACATGCTCAACAAGTTATTTGCAAAGGCCTTCCTCTGAGGTCAAGAGTTTTCTCCATAATCAAAGAATAGATGCTTCATATCAAGTAAATGGGGGACATAATTAATCCACTGTGAAATCTCCCAGACAGTGAAAAACACTTAAATCTTACTGACATGTTTTTAACATGATTCCACCTTTATGTTTTACATGATGAGATGAAGCTAGATGTTTGACATCTGACACAGTCAAACTATTTAGACATAATTGATTGTTTTATAGAACAAGAGTTTGCTACGGTATAATATTAACTAGTTCTCACTGCCATCTTACTAGATACATATGTCTGCAAAACAGAAATCTATGCTCAGGACTGTCGTTCTGTGGGAAAATGTTTACTGATTCGCTTCATTTTTGAAGAGGTATTCTGTTAGTACGTGACATTCAGTAGTTTAATTCATAATGATATTATCATTCCAAGAATTATACAGGGAATTTTTTGGGGGGATTCAGGGAATTCAGTGGCTTGGCACACTGACTTCCTGATTATTTCAGTGCAGGAAATATGCCACACATATTTCCACCCCTCCTAAATTTAATTGCCACATGTTTACAAAACTTTTTTCCATGGCAGACATCTAACTGGTGCTAATTCCCTCCTTGCCCTTTAGCAGGAATATTTTTATTGGTGCACTAATTGTGCTTTTGAATGACGCTGTAGGAAAAACTTCATTTGCACAAAAGCTTAACTCCTTCAAAATGCACTGTTACAGAGAATATTAATCTTTATGATAGCCTATTATTGTTTTCCTGTTATTTCCAGCAAATAAATCCCCAAAATATTTCTGTAAAAGGCTGTAATTCAGAATTGATGGCCTCCCAGTTTTTGACACCCAGTAAATGCAAAACAGGCCTTGATAGTAACAGCCTAAANACTCTGTTTCCTTTGAAGTCAGTGGGAGTTTTGCCATCAGGAGCAGATTGAGTCCAGTGATGAGCAAGCATGAAAACCCTAGCCTTTATCTCTTTAAAAAAACAAGAAAAAAGAGAAAAAGAAGCTCTGAAGCACTTCACTTGCACATATATTTTTAATTACTTCCATTATTCATTAAACATATTTGCATTTTATTTAATAAAAAGGAAAACCTACATGTTTTGATTTTTATTCATTGCTTTTAAATTTGTTGTTCTCAGATATATGGCATTTTTAACAAAGGACTGCTTGTGATTTAGTTCAAAAAAACCCCAGAAGATATAATTCTACATAATGTATGATATCAAATGTTTCGTGATGTAACACATTACACAATTCTCTTGCTAATATGAAGATCAGGATGAATACAGGTAATACAGGACATGATTCAAATTGAAACTGGACTAAACCTTAGAAGTTTGAAAGAATTTGATGAGCTTATAATTTCTGTATACCCCTGCACTTCTAGTTTGGGAAAAGACAAAAGGTCTGAAGACTACAGAAGACTATTTTTGTCATAACTTTTGACCAAGCTGGAATGTACTATAAAAACATTGTTGTCACAAGACTTCTAAACTGAAAACCCCCGTTTAAATCAAGGATTTTGAAATGTCTTGTGTTTTCAAAAACCTAGCATTTAAAGGGAATTCCACAAACTACATGCAAAGTACACTTTCTATATATATGCAAAAACTGTAAACCATAAACACAATGACCGGTTTTGTATATCAGTAGACCAAAAGCTAATAAAAATGGTCATTTTGAAAAAGTGTGTATCTAAGTAATTGTCTTATTTGTTTTATAGAGGAATTCTTTGCTTGATGTTGTCTCTGACAACATGAAGCCTCTAAACACTATATAGACTAATTCGGCAAAATCTCAAAATGGACATCCTAGTTATGAATGTTTAAATTTGGGGTTTGGAATTTCATTTTGCAGTTCCTGTGAATCTACATTTTTAAAAGTATTTACTTACATTTCTCGTCCATTTCCTGACATCTTAAATCCTCCAAAAGGACACTGGGCAGACATTGCACTATAACAATTAACCCTGAAAGAACAGGAAAATTACTTTTGACAGTGTGAAACAACTTTTTTCGCTTCTGAAAAATCAGTGTTTTTCTGTACACTGTAAAAAACCTATGGTGATATTCACAAAGCGTATCTGAGTAATATATTTGCAAAAATACATGTAGTTCAAGGTTCAGAGAAATAAAGCATTACCATAAACTACACTTATGATCAGGGTTTTAACACTCATCAAGGGTCTTCAAGCAGAGTGACAGTCATATCTTTCTCTGATAGTTATGATAAAATTCCTTCCTAACTAGTGCACAAGCTCTTGAATCAAAGACTACTCACAGTTAAGTCTTCTGCAGGTACACTTCCAGTAGATAAATTCAGGATTGCTTCAGTATATATTTAAGAAGGATTTTTTGGTTCTACTCAATGTTAAACCATATTCTGTATTGTGGTTGAGAATAAAAATATAATAATGATTAAGAAAGGAATTTCACGGGGAGTTTGTAGTATGAAGAGTTTTGGCAGAATGTGCATCCTGCTACCTAGGTGAGAAGCCCTTTTTGTCTTGCAACATTGTCAAATCAGATATTCTCTATTTTCATATCTTATAATTTCTCCTGCTGCCAGTCTACTGGTTCCAACAAAAGAAGTTCTGCTCATAGTTAAGGATTCCTAGGCAGACCAGCAATCACATAAGAATAAAAATCAAAGATTCCACCTTTATTTTAAAATTTCTTCCATTGAAAAAATACTAACTCCTAAGTCAAAACTGTTAACTTATTCTTAGAAAGTGTATGTTTCAGGACCTGGGCAGGAATTTGTGCTGGTTGCAAGTTCTTTTGTATAAAATGTAAATTGGACATAGGTTTTGCGTTCAAGTAAAATTGGTTGTTCTCTTTCTAATGCATTAAGATAACTGGGGAAATGCAGGTGTCTGTCAGTGAAAGTCATTAGATTCAATCTGCTATTCCTCCAAGCTTTCACTCTTGCATCTCTCAGCCTTTGCCTTTCCAGCTCCATGTAAGGTGCCTCTTTCTTTTCCATTGCTGGAAATAGTTGTCCTTGTACTTGTAGCAATTCTCCCTCACTTGTGTTTCCTTCCTTTTCTCAACCACTTTTTATCAATCTTTTCCATCACAGGTGGTTGTTCTGCCCAGGTTAATGGCCACAGAACTTCAGATAATTAATTTCTTTACACAGTACAGGAAATGATCCCCTCAAATTAAGTATGTATTGGGCTATCCCCAGATCCTGAATGGAAAGGGAAGTGGCACTCTCACTGTATTTCCTTTTGTCTCCTTTCCTTTTTAGCAAGTCAACTTCCTTTTTCAGACTAAGTTTACGGGGCAATTGTGTGAAGACTTACAAGAAATATTTATTTAATAACATGTTAAGTATGGAATGGTGAGGGAGAGAGACACAGGAGGATGGCATTAATCTATCTCCCTAAAGATGAGAAAGAATTGAGATGATGTAAAATATACCATCCAAAAAAGTGTTGAAATGCCCTACAATTACTGCCATTAGCACCTGTAGTTCTGAAGGAAGAATTAAAAAAGCCATTACTTACCATACTGTTCCAGCCTGAAGAGCAGCTGCCAATGTCAGTGCTTTATCAATGTCTTTGGTAAAAACTGCTGCTGCTAAGCCATAGGTAGTATTATTTGCCCTCTTGATAACTTCATCTATAGTTCTAAACTTCATGATTTGTTGAACAGGTCCAAATATCTGTTTCAGACACATGTAAACATAAGAAGTGGACTAGTATAGCTTACTATAGTAAATAATTCCTATTTTTAAAATTTATTTCTGTCAGATGGCCTTATTCCTGAATTCATTCAGTCAGGAGTGTACATCTCAGAAGAGAGTTTTAAAAAGGATTATAAATTCACATAAAGATAAGATTTTTGTAGAATGGAGCAAAACAAGATAACCTATTGTAAAATGATTAATAAAACAATAAATAAATAAAATGATAAATGATGAAAACAAATAAATAAAGATGAAAAGCACTTACCATAAAGGTAGATAGCATGGAGTCACAGTGTGTTACATATTTATACCAATAAACCAGTATTTTCTTGGTAAGCTCCAGTTTTAGAGTTGAGAAAGACTTTCAAGTTTTCCTTCCCCTGAACTTTATATTGGACTTTTATCTCTGTAGGTAGCTGCACAACTGGGCATGTGTGCTGCACAACTGGGCATGTATGCCAAGTGAAACAACTAATTCTGCTTTCCATGTGGGTGTTATGCGAGATAATAGGTCCCTCAGGCTCAGCTTTCCCACTAGTGCCCCTCTGTGTTCTCAGCCAGAGGTGCCCATGCCCACCACAAGTGCCAAGGCTGTTCAGGGCAGGGGTGCATTATCACATCTAATTACTTCCATTGCCATAGATCATGAGCTTTCCGCTTGATTTTCCTGGAACGTGTTTAGTGCTAGTTTCTAAATAGAGTTGCAGGGATTGATTTACATAGATAAGAAAACCATTGAACATTCCCCCACTGTCCAAGCTGTGAGTTTTGGAACCTGGATATTCTTTAAATTGCCTTGACTCTCTCGGGTTTCTTTATTCAATATACTCAGAATAGCGTGAGAAAAGCAGTTCTCATACTGCCGAGCCAAAGGAAACTAATAGATCTGTATTCACATAAAGAAACATATCTCTGTGCAGTTTTCTACCTGCCCCCCAGACCAACAGAAACAATCCAAATTATTCCTCATATAGTGCTTTCCTGTTTTATAACTCTCTCCCCACCACAATTAACTCTAGATGCTCTGGTGTTCATTTTAACTCAGCCTGTTGACTCTTGCTGAATATACTAGGTATGTTTAGCAGACTACATCAGCAGTATCACTGGCTATACGAAGGAACACCTAGATTTATAACAATTTTGAAGGAGCTTTCTGGTATGAAGAATTATAATGAAGACCGATTGCAGCACAATTGCAGAAGTAGTTAATCAAAATGAATGTAAAAAAACACAGAGAAGAGATCATGACTGGACTTTGAGGCTGTGTTTACAGAACTGTTTTTCTCAATGGCATAGCAGCTCTGCACTCCTAACTCTCTCCTGTTTCTTGCAGGTGACCTGGCACTGCCACCTTAGTTGGGTCAGTAAAAGCTTCTTCAACGCTGTGTAGACACGTCTGCAAACTGATCTAGGTTAAATAATCCTGCAGAGGCAAAACTTTGCTTTGCTGTAGTTGCTGCTCACAAATGTCTGTGGAAGCACAATCTAACTATTATCTCTTATTGCAAAATAGCTGCTTGGTGCTTATTGTGTCCTAACCGCAGCTTAAGCGTCTCCTTAGGCAGTGCAAAATGTTCACAAGCTGTGCCTTCAAGGTTTGCTTCCCTGTTACAGGTTACCGTGACTCTGATATGTGAGACCTGGGCAGTATGGGATGATGTAAACAACTCGAACCTCAGCTTTTCTTATCTACTGCCAGTTTAAGTTGGAGCCTTTGCTGGCAGGCCAGCATCGTACTCCTCTCCCTCACCTTCACTAAGTTGGTGAAATGGGCATCAAAAACCAAGAAAAGCATTTTAAACACCACCAGGATGAAACAATAGATTTACTGAGAGCATTTTTATGTAGCCGCTTGACATTCTAAATGGATATTTTGTACAGACATTTAAACAGACAATCTCCAGTGAGCATACAGACTGCCAAGAATATCTTTACCTCTTCTTTGGCGATGCGCATATCATCTGTAACATTAGAAAAAACTGTGGGCTCGATGAAGTATCCTTTGTCTCCCCATGGACCTCCTCCACATTCCAGTTTGGCTCCTTCTTTTTTCCCACTCTCAATTAGCTCCAGGATTTTTTGATACTGCTCTTTATCAATCTAAATGAAAAGATATTACAGGGATGAAAACAGCACACACTGATAACAAGTGTTCTTCTAACTCATTAACAAAACCTAACAATGTTCCAGCTTTGTTCTATTGCATGTGCTGAAGTGGAACAGCTGGAGAGCCCTGCAAATATTCTTGTCACTAGCTTCTCAAAACTTTGCAGGCTTTTCTCAAATAGACCAGTAATCAGAAATTTTGACATAGGAGAATCAGCTGTAGAGGGACTGATATCCTGGTTTTCTTTAGCAAAATAAGAAAAAAAATCTATAAAATGAACGTGTTTTACACTTCTCCCAGTACTCTTGCCAACTGCAAATGGTTCATCAAAATAAAAGTTGCTGAGCTTCATTCTGCAAAAATAACAGAGGGCTTGATCTAGCCAGCAAGACTCTTCTTTATTTCACTAGGTCTGGTAGATAGGCCATATTGTTTTCCTAAACTATTAAAGGAAGTTAAAAAGCAACAATAAAATATAACTGAAACTTAATGTTGTCTTCAGTTAATTCTGATTTATTAGTGGAGTAAAGAAACTTACATTTGTGGTTTGAGAAACATAGATGGCAGATTGTTTATGAAGCCAATCTCTGCCCCTCCACTCTCCCAAGCCTACCAACAAATTCAACATATGCCAAGCATATTGCAGTTTGGCTCTATAGTATAGCAAAATGCATGGTCTTTGGCTGGAAAAGGAGTTTATGGTGGCAGTACAATAGGGGCTTATATATCTCTAACCCCTTCCAATTTTCAGTGACAAAGTGCATAAAAGGAAATAGTGTAAATGGGGACTAGAAACAATTCACACATAGTTTCCTTTCCTCCCCTCTCCAAATCAACCAATCACCACTTCAGTTCTGAAGGGAAATTTTGCACAAGACAACATTTATGTCAAGAAAAACTCAATGGTAAAGCTTGTTTGGTAGAGGCCTCTAACACCCTCTTTTTTTTTTTTTTTTTTTTTTNTTTTTTTTTTTTTTCCTTCCATTTTTGTGATTCTTTCCTTCACTCTTTCAGAGTTCAACCCTTCAAGCACTGGCTCATGAATTTACTGAGATTACTTCTAGGGGGACTTTTGCACAGAAGCTTGTTCTATCTGATCATACGTATCAGTCAGCAGAGTAGGTGTGTATCTTATTCTCTTATTTGTCCAATAAAAAGGTCACATTTCAGTTTCAGTAACAAGTTTTACTATGATCATAGAACACAACAATTTTTTCAAATGTTCTGGGGAATCCTGGATGCGTGTTAGACTAAACAGCTATTCAGCTAAAGCTGTGATAAAAACTTAAATTTAAAAGGATATGAATTTATAAGGATATTGATAAGGAGGTGATTTTTAGTTCACTGCGTTCCCTTTGTCATTTTGCTTTCAAACAATTGCCTTACTGCATGCTGAAGACATAAAATTTCTGCTACTCTAGTGGCCAAATATATCTTGGGCATAAACATCTTGAAGAGAAGACAAGGTTTAGATGATACAGCTCACGTTGCTGTCAGTCGTTCCTTTATTATTATTATCATCATTATTTTTCTTAATAATGTGTGAACTAGCATATATATGATCTTTTGAATTCCACTAGGGCCTTTGGCTCTTCTTTGGTGCCCACTGCTCAAAGCGTTGCCCAAACTTGCTGCCTGAGGCAGATGCTGCCCCAGAGGGCTTGTGAATTAGAGGACAAATATGGCTTTCAAGGAGCTTCTATGACAAGAGAGCACAGTGAATATGCCTGATACAAGCTGTTGTTTTTTGTTTCTAGAAAGAATTGCCCAAAACACAAGGAATTTGAAGACAAAGAGAGATATTTAATATAATTACCACAAAAGAAATGCACCTAAACTGCACGGTTACAATTTTCCATTAAATGGCATCATACCTGTTCTAAAAGGAGAAACTTTGCTAACCTGTGAAAAAGTTAAGATTTCTGCTAAAGCTTGCTAAGAAGAAAAAGAGGTCAAGAAAGGCAAATGATGAGACTGGAGGAGAAAAGAATCTTCATGCTCTTTCAAATGTTTTCAATAATGCTTTTTTTCCAGATGTTTAAGCTTCCTTTTTCTTTAGTAAAAATTACTTGCATCTCTCATTTAAATTGTTAGCATGAATTTCAAACTCAGTAAAGACACAATAACACTAGAATGTATTCCTGTATTTTTATTATTAGTTATTCCTGTATTATTAGTTTTGTATTAGCTGTACACCAGACACCCGGAGTTTACTTGTTTCAATCTTCCTGTCCTCTGGCATTTAAATTTATTCAGCTGAACATATTAGCTTGTTAGCAAGACACATTGCAGGATATCAAAATAGCACCCTTACTATTTTTAAATTCTCCAAAGTTTGTGTGGTTTGGAATGCAGTTTTCCAATGTACCTGGTGTCTTTGATTACATAAAATGACTGTGGTAACCAATGAAGAACACATTACATTATCAAATGTGTGGGAGTTCCTTTATCTCCAGCTTTTGCTTTGTCTCTAATACAGTTCCTTTATTCTGTGACAATCGAATATATGCATGATAACTCTGCTAAGAAAGTAGATATCCTGTAGTACAAGCTGATATGGGAATAAGACTCTAGATGAAAACTAATTTAACAATGCTCTAATGTGATCCACTGAATCCACAGCATTGTGATAGCTATGATTTTTAATTTTGCATTTTAAAATTCATTTAATGGGGAAGCTGTTGGCATAACCTTTTAACATAATCAGGAAAAAGTACAAAATGATGCATTTTGATGGTGTAATATTCTAAAACTGAGAGCAGCATAGTGAAACACTAGTACCTTGAAAAAGGAGAAAAGACACTATTAAATTTTATTTCCTCAAGCTACTCACTTACATTGGCACTATTTGAACATAATGTTAGCAATCTCTGACATGGGTGATCATACTTGCGCTTTTATAGCTGTTGCATTGGAGCTTTCTCAAAGCATTTCAGTTCTATATACTTGTTCCCATTCCATAATAAAAGGAACTAGAAAAGAGAAAGAAACCTCACCCTTAGGTCTATGATAGTGGCACAAACAACCATCACTCCAGTTTCTTCCTCCTGGTCCTCCAGACTAACCAGTAGACACCTGTACTTAGCCTTGAAACTAATGCAACAATAGGTTTAGAAGTACGTTAAACGGTGATGTCATGTCACAGTTATATTGGAAGCATGTAACATTACTTACTTGAGGGCCTTGCTGTACACCAGGCAACAGAGGATTCCCAAGAGTATACTTCTTTGCTCGTTCAATGCTTCGACGAACAAACTCGTCATAAATAGGCTCTTCCACAAAAATCCTAGATCCTGCTATACAACACTGTCCCTGGTGGTAGAACAGACCAATATGTGCAAATTCCACAGCGGTGTCCACTGCAAAGAAATGCAGAGCTCATCAGATTATAAACTTGAAGTGTCACATCATAAATTCTTTACAAACCTTTGTCACTCCATCTCATTTCCCTTTTTAACACTTTTTATTTTTATGGCCCTTTAAAACACAGATATTCATCCATTTCCTTACGTCCACAACTGCTCTTATCAAAAGTAGCATGGTACGCTTAGACAAACACACATTCAGCTGTTCTATGTGAAATGTAGATTCAACATTATTTGCCTCATCAGCAGTACCAAGAGGAGTACTCAGCTAGAAAGTTAATAAACCTGTATAAGACCCATCTAGCTGCCTTTGGTTCTGCATTCATGTTTCATTAGGATGATCCTTAATTACAGTGAGGGTGGACAGGTTGTCAGAGGTTTGTATCCATTCAGGAGACACCAATTTTTGGTGGCAATCTAACTTAAAACTGTGGTGTGACCAGAAGACATTTAAAATCACTCCTTCATTAAATAGGTACAAATAATTTACTGAGAAAGAAAAGAAAAAGAATATGGGACTTGCAAAAGTAGTAGGTTTATATAGTAAAAATGCTACTAACAGTCTGCGTCCGCAAATATAATGTTAGGACTTTTTCCTCCAAGTTCCAATGTAACTCTCTTCAGATTGCTCTTCCCTGCTGCTTCTTTAATCAATTTGCCAACCTAAAAGGTAGGGAGAGGACAGCTTCATCTCAAAAAGTTTATTATGACCTCAATAACAATTCTCTGAGTTCCTTAAAAGTGAAAATCAGTTCACAGTTGTCTACTATCCCAGTAATTGTAAAAATGAAAAATAAACTAAAAAAAAAAAAGAAAACAAGAGTCAGGGTGCAGGTGACTTGCAATCTAAGAACCGGGAATGCTTTCTAGAAGAGTTTGCCCCTGGACACGCTCATGTTAACTGCCAAAGATGTCTGGTTACCACCACTCTACTTGCTTGTACCTGTAATCTAAAGTAGGCACTGATTTCTGCTCTGCCAGCTACTCCCATTAGGTTGAAATTCCTCTGTTTTATACATGGGAAAGCCCTCTGATGCACAAAGAGTATGAGATAAAAAGTAGATATCTACTCTGCTTGCATGGCCAACTCTTCCTTATTCCAGTTTCTCCCTTAGAATAAAGAAGAAGAGGAAATAGAACCTCTACCCTGCTTCTTTCCATTGATGGCATAATTAAAGGAACTACTTAATATGAATTGTCCTGGAAAAACTGTGAAGGGAAAACCTGTTTGTAGTCCTTGTGGCTTTGGTCTGTAAATGCTCATGTTTAGCAACCATCAGATAGCTTCCACCCTCTGCCAGCCTTCCTGCCTTCATTTCTCGCTGCTAAATTACACTGTCGGAAGAAGAGGACTGTCACCAAAGTCTATAAAAACACCCTCTGGTCCACATGCCTTTGCTGGGACGTGGGGCACTGGGAATTGTAGTTGTTACTGTCCATTGGGAACATCTGTGGGATATTTCTCAGGTGTCGGGGTTTTAGTTTGTTTTCCTGTTACTTTAGAGCTAAAGGTTTCTAAGAGTAAACATAGCTCTTGCACTTAGGCAACATATTTGACATGAGGCAATGATATTTGTCTTCGGAGTGTACATCCAAGAAGTTAAGACACCAGCTGGTAGGTCTTCCATGTAGCATGCATACAGACAAATAATATAATGTACTGTATAAAGGAAATAGTTATATAATGCCTGCACTGAGAAATCTTCAATCATATCTCTCACAGTTCTTCAGAGTGAAGGTTAGGGAAAATTAACAGTAGCCTTCCTTTCAATTATTAAATTGATACATATTCAAATATACTTTTAAGACCACCCAGATGATCATCAGTAGCATTCAAATACCAAAAAGCCATCACCTCATCTAAGTGTGTGCAGAACCAGGAATGAGATTTATGAAGTACCTTCCTACCATCCTGTTGTTATTAAAACTAAAGAGAATGGAGTACAGCCTGTTTCACTTTTTGCATTTTTAANTTTCTTTTCTCCCCCAGTCAGATATGTGAAGAAAAAGATTGCTTAGTTTCATGTCTGCTTTGTTAAAACTATTTAAATCACCCTTGTGTGCTTGCTGACTTCTGCTCATTAACCCTTGTGCTAGATGGAATTTAATTAATGATCTGCTGACTTACACTGAAATTCTATTAAGAAAAAATGATGGAAATAGTACTTCAAACTCAAAGTCTTTGATTCTTCCTCTGGACTTTGGTTGAAAGCAGAGAGTGG